>JAPDVR010000008.1:9660608-10010608 GCA_026230005.1 Gila orcuttii
TTATTATTATTAGTAGTAGTATTATTATTTTATTAACAACAATAAAAACAAATAATAATACACTTAATTATTGTATTGCTATTTTTTGTTATTTAATGATAAATAATATATTCTTGGAAAACCAATTATTAATATTCTCTCTGATTAAGCTCTCATGGATCAGTCAAATGCTTGTGGCTGCAGACCTTTCATTATTATTCTGATGTTTTAACATTTTTATAAATTAGAAAGCCACATCATTTTTATTTATTGCCATCTCGGGCCATAAAGATGTGTGTATTCGTGTGTTAGTTTGTCTATCTTGAGTGGTACGTTAGTGTCAAATAAAGCAAGTGTCTACCTGTGACTTGTGTATTTGAGCATGTGTGTGTTTGTCAGCGGGTGAGAGTACACACTGTCAGAGACAGGTTTTTTTTCTAAAGAGCTGGGCTGTCAGCCATTTCTATCCAGAGCCTATTCTCCAATCCAAGGACAGAGGAAGAGAGAGGTTTATTTCCCACTCACATATAAAAGCACACTGCAAACAGATGGAATTTAATGTGATCTTATCTGAGCTTAATGTTACTGCTCAAAAAGGTTTACAGGCCCTTGAACAGCATAGCACTTGATTAAACCCACACAACGAATGTGTTTGGCCTCCAACATCCAGTGCAGCACATTCAAAACAGAAACCAAGGAAACGGACAAAATGTGTTTCTGTGAACCATGGCTGGTTAGGAAAAAATTAGAAATAGGGATGTGATTCATTGTCATTTATTTTGTGAGGCTGTGGAAAGATGAAAGTGGCTTCAGTAGTCAGAAAGAGGATACAGATTCTCATTTATTACACACACACACACACACACACACACACACACACACACACACACACACACACAAAATAAAAATAAATTGTATATATAAATATATATATATATATATTATATATATATATATATATATATATAGAATGCCCACATGTGATTGTTTTTTTTATACACACACACACACACACACACACACACAGTGTGTGTGTGTGTGTGTGTGTGTGTGTGTGTGTGTGTGTGTGTGTGTGTGTGTGTGTGTGTGTGTGTGTGTGTGTGTGTGTGTGTGTGTGTGTGTATAAAAAAAACAATCACATGTGGGCATTCTGTCACAGAAAATAATTGTACGTGTGTGTGTGTGTATATAAAAAAACAATCAGATGTGAGCATTCTACAGATATATATAAATAATTTATCCTAATTAAAGGGCCCCTATTATGGATTTTTGAAAATGACCTTTCATGTAGTGTGTAACATAGCTTTAAGTGAATGAAAACATCCTGCAAAGTTTTAAATCTGAAAGTGAACCGTATATAAAGTTATTCTCTTTCAAATGTAAGAGTCGACTCTGAGTCAATGAAATGAATCGTTTTTGAAACGAGTCATAAGCCGTTTCGTTGTGACGTAAAGACGAAACGTTAGCATATTGCCACTTATTGCGCGCGCAGACAACAGGGAAACTTGAAACCCCCTCAAACCGGCAGCTGATTCCTGTGGATACTGGACAGCATCATGTCGAGAAGATGCTGTGCTCTACAATGTGAAGGTAAAGCCAGTTTTTTTCACTGACCAAGGACGAGCATGTGAAGAATCAGTGTTTAAAATTCATCTTTACCACGATACCACAGCATTATAATCCTAAACTTTTGCTGTGTTCCCTTTATTTTACTGATGACTGCTTCTCAAATCTCGGAGTTCAATGCAGGATTCGCAAACCGCTTACTCTTGAAAGATGGTGTTCAAAATACTTAGTTTTGAGTTTTATATTGTGTAGGTCTCCTGCTAACTGGTTAACTCACATTATTACTGTCTTACTGAAATACTTCTGCTAATCAGCTGTGGGCCTCTATTACCTAAAACTGAAAGATTAAGCATGAAGTAAGATTATGTTACATCAGTCATTCACGCTAGAGCTCGGCTAATGTATACATTGCATACATGCACTGTTATTGATACAGTTTGCACGTGTTCACTGCAATATATTAGAAAAATACTCTGTAAATAAATTATTACAAGTAAAATAATCGGTTTGTTGATGGACATGCACTTGTTAATGCTGATGCTGAGGAATTACAGTTGCAACATCTCATAATTTACCTCAAACTAAGTAGCGTAACACTGAGAAACGTCCTGCTCGAGTCGTCCTTGCGATGGAGGTTCAGGCTGAATAACTAGTTCTTCCAATGTTTTATCATCGCGCTCACATTGATATGGTAAAATCGACATCATTGTTCATTACTGTGTTTAGTTTACGGTGTAGGAAGCCTCAGGACACGCAGAGCTGACGTTGTTATGGCAATGGGCGTTTTTGTTTTCGACGCGCGCGCTGTACGCGGTTAACCCAACCACAACAGACTGAGCTGTCTGGCCAATCAGAGCAGAGTAGCTCACGGAAAGGAGGGATTTAGAGAGATTGATTTATCTGACGAGTCGTTTGAGAATCATTGAAAATGTGGTGATGTGCAAATGAGAAAAATAAACAGTTTTTTTACCTTTGATGCATGTAAACCTGTTGTAACAGGCTCCAAAACAACATTAGGACATTAACTTTAAAATAGCATAATAGGGGCACTTTAATTAATTTCTTGTTTAAATAGATACATTATGTTAATGCACTATAAACTCAAACTGAGCTAGTTATTATCATTTATATTTTAATACTTTACCTAATAGACTAGTTACACAGAGGTATCAAGCTATTTTTTGTGATCTTTTGGTGGCTGATATTCAATGTTTTTGGCCTTAACAACCCCTGTTCGATTCTGACTCAGGGTGTGCTTGCTAAATTACCCCCTTAGAGATCAATAAATCACATCTCTCTGTAAAGTGAGCTGAGCTGGGCTGGAGTTCTTTTCCGCCTCGATAAATTAGAGTTAATTTAAAATAGATTACTCTGTAGGTAAAACTGGACACATATAAACATCTTCTGGTTTCTGCCCAGAGAGATACCTTATATGACCCCTAATAAAAGCATTTAAAATAGTGAGTAAAGCCAATGCTATTTCCCTCTAAGGTCTCTCATGGTCCACTAACAAACACACATGCACACACACTCACACACACACACACACACACACACACACACACACACACACACACACACACACACACACACACACACACACACACACACACACACACACACACACACACACACACACACACACACAGAGTAAGATTGGAGATTGAAGAAGGACCAATTCACAGACCATTTACTTATCTGAGAACTCTAGGGAGGAAAACTCCTATTAGGATCCAATTAGACCACAGAATGAGAATCCAAAAAAACTCTAACTCTCAGATAAAGCATCAAATTAACACACACAGTCAGCCTGTATGTGTTGCAGTAACTATAGCATCACCACATTCAAAAGGAAGTGATTATGGATATCTTAAAGAAACTTCTTGGAACATTTATAACATGAGATTCCCAGAAAACATTTCCTCAATGCCTTTTAGGCATGTGAATGGACATTACCGTTCAGAAGTTTGAGGTTGCAAAAGTCTGCAAATAGACCGCAAAAGTAAACAAGTCGCTTTATGTCAATGCTCTAAATAAACCTTTATCAACCTTTACCAGGCCCTGATGGAATTTACATAACTCTTTACTCACAAAACATGCACATACATTAACAAGCAATCATATTACTCTTTTTTGTTTAAACATCTGAGATAGTTTGAGCAATTTGCCCAGATAAGATATGTCCCTCCTATACTTTACATGGTCGCTACACCTAGTACAATCTTTAGATACCCACTAAGCACAAGCCTTCCTATGTTACTGTAATCCTTTTCACCATCACCAGCCATCCAAACAGTTTTTATTTTATAGTAAACACAGTTATTACCTTTTATTTCCCGTTTCCTTCACGGTATTGCTAAAAGTGCATGCATAGACAGTTAGCCTAGCAATTAGCCTATCAACACATTCTGAGGAAGCTGCTTAATGATGTTACAAAGCAGAGAAACAAGCAGGCGTTGTCCACTTTGCTGTTTCTAAATGTAAAGTGGGTTGTTTTCAATCTATAAGGGAGACATGTCAGCAATAATTTTAATTTCAGCACATTATTTAGCTGAGATTGCAGGAACATTAGGATTAAGGTTAATGCATGCTAGAGAAAAAGTGTGTGCGAAAAATCAAATGACATGATGTCAAACTTTGAAAACTTCCCATTTATTCCTCACATACAGAAGAGTACGAGTTAGCAGCAGGGACACTTTATCTGAGTGATTTGATATGAAACATTTACCACGCAATCAATACAACACAAGAGCTCTCATCCTAAAACACTTTTCTGAGGTATTTGATAAATGAGTTTGCCAGTGGCGTGCATTTCTCCTAACGATCCACTGCAAACAACGATGATTGTGAAGCTGTGTTTTGCATTAATGAGAGCATTTGAATTCTGGGATAGATAGGAAGTATCCTATGATAGCATCACTCATTCACATACACAGGCATCCTAGTTATCGGCATTGTAAAAAACCCTTACACAGAAGTACTCTGGCTGTACCATGGTAAAATGGTGGTAACAGTAATACACTATATCGTTCAAAAGTTTAGGGTCGGTAAGACTTTTAAAATAAGTCTCTAATGCTCAACAAGGCTGCATTTATTTGATCAAAAAGACAGTAATGTTATGAAATATTATTACAATTTAAAATAACTGCTATATATTTTAAACTGCAATTTAGTCCTGTGATGCAAAGCTGAATTTCCAGCATAATTTCTCTAGTCTTCACTGTAACACAATCCTTCTGAAATCATTCTGATATGCTAATTTGCTGTTCAAGAAACATTATTATTATTATTATCAATGATGAAAACAGTATGATTTTTTTCAGGATTATTTGATGAATAGAAAGTTTAAAAAACATTTATTTGATATCAAAATCTTTTGTAACATTATAAAAGTATTTTGAACAATTTAATGCATCCTATACTGTAGGTGAATAAAAGTATTTATTTAAAAAAACAACTTTCAAACAGCATATTCAGTTTTTACAACTTCTGAATGGCTGTCAATGCATCACAAATGTACAAAAAAAAGCACTTGTTCTCAAATCAGTTAATCTCAGACTTGAATATGCATCTCAGAAATTATGAAATCTTATCAGAGCTCAGTAATACATCATAGTGTTCTGGTTTATTAATGTCACTTGCATCAGATGAGAGGAAGTAGAGATATCATAGGAAGTTGAAAGAACCATTCTAGTGATTTGCCTCGTTAAATAAATCCCAGACAGAAATCCCACCCACACACCATTCCTGTCACACAGAGAGAGAGTTATCAGGAACATGATGGATTACAGCGCGTTTCTGAAATGAAACCTGAACAGACACACACACAGTGGCGTTCACTATCACTGAGCTGTATAGCGTTGTAAGCAGAGAGACAGGACAGATGATCCGGTGTGTAAAACTAAACACAGGATTATCACTGTAACATCTTCCTGTCTCCCGCTGGATCAGTTTATTTCACTGTGATTATTTCCTACTAATTCAACCAATGCAGTCATGGGGTTTTTGAATGTCATTTTGGCAAATGTCTGCAGTGTTTTAGCACCCAATTCACAAAAATATATTATGCAAATAGAGTATGTTGCAAACAGACCCACCAAATTACTGCTTGACCATGTAGATTATGACCTTCTTTTACTGTATATCATTTGAGGAATTGCTGCTGAACAGTTTAGGGGTGGACACTCCGCTCACAATTGCTGTTTCGGTCTCTTTTTGTTTGACAAGAATTGTGTTTAATTAGACGTAGAACCATCTCTTTACAACCACACACAGGAGACCTTTCAGGCGCGCACAGAATAGGTAGAGGGAGATTGAGTGAACGGCGAACAGTAGCTATATGAGATAGTGGAACAGTTCATACAACATGAATTAATATGGAGGTGATTAAAGCAGCGTCAAAAATTTTTTGCATGCATGTAGCCTAGTATGTATTTGTTATGTATCACATTTAAAAACATGGCTCTCAAATGTATGGACTAAAATCATTTTACATTCTGGCATTCATATGCAGCCGGTGTGATGACAAATCAGGTCCTCCCTCAAATTTGGGTCTCTGTTAGGACCCCAAGCCATCCCATTGGCTCCAATATTTGTTTGTTTAAAAGCTCATTTAAGCGCCTGCTTACAATTCCAACAAAATCATGTTATGATGAAAGCTATTTGAACTACGTTATGATGACAATTTATGTCTATAGTTAGCTTATGTACTAGCATAGCATACAGATACCCGATTAGCATGTGATGAACTAGCTGTCCTTATTCATTGAAAATATTCCCCTCTGCTGTTGCTCTCAAATCAAATATGTGCTGTTCGGTGTGTAAGTGATGGTTATGAATCATGAGTTGTGATCAACATGATCATTATTTCATGTCACTGACATCCAACCTGTGCAAAAGCCACCTATTTCATTCAAGAGTAATGACAGAGTGGAACATGTTCAGTTTAGTCGCTGCTGAAAGAAAAAGACTGACAGATATGGCGTAATTCAACACTGCATGATGATACGAAAGTCATTCATTTACAAATTTTCCTATAAAGAAACAAACTGAGGGATTTTCACAAAACACTGCATGACTTTACAGTTTCCTACATGTTCAGATTTCCCTCCCTAAATCGAAAAAAACTCATGCATGCATTTTCTATATGCATATGTGGACTCACCAGGAAAGGGAAACCAACCAAGCAAACAATAAAAATGAACCAAAAGACATTTGCTTTTGATACTTTATTTGAACCAATTATTATTGCCTCATTATTATTATATATGCAGTCTAAGTCATTTTTAAGGCTATTGTTCACTTAGGTCGGTTTTTATTACCACAAAAAAATATTATCCGATTATTAATCGCCAAAATAATCCACCAATTACCAAAATAATTGTTACAGTGACAGCCCTAGATTAGTTAAAACATTTCAAAATGCACCTGCATTGTTTTGCATTTTGTGACTTTCAGTCGAATAAAAGATTACAGATGTACATTTTGTCAATTAATATTTCTTAAAAGTAGTGTTAAAATATAATTTTGTCTCGTTCTCGTGAAACCACAAGCTATCGTGTATCGTCTCGTGAGCTAAGTGTATCGTCACACCCCTAATAAAAATGTAATATCCCAACAACAAAATTGTCGGCAGTAAAAATGCTGATTTCTGGCTGGTGAGCAAAAAAGTTATTGTCAAGCCATGGTTCCAGCGCACGCGAGTGTGCATGTCTAAGTGACTACGTTATGGAGAAGTGCATATTAATTGTATAGTTTAAAAAAATGTTAAACGAAATTAATTAAACTGAAAAGTAATGTGCATTACTATTTTTTTTAAGTAGGCCTAACTCAAAAATTAATGTTTACATTTATATAGTAATGCTTTACTCATTACATCCAAAAAGTAATAATGAATATTACTTGCTATGCGTTACCCCCAATGCTGTGGTAGAGCACTCTTTGCTTATAGCAGATGGAGTCCTGGCTGCTAACTATGAGCTATCTTTACTGCAGTAGGATATTAGTAGTGAATGTGAACTAAGAACCAGCTGGGCTCTGTGGCCCGTGGTGCAGTGCGTTCTGTTCCCTGTGGGAGAGTTCCTCAGGGACACTGACATGGATCTAAATCAGTGAATCCGCTCACTTGTCAGGCTGACTGCCACCATGCAGGTGAGCATCAGCGCCCTACATCTGCATGCTAACCTGCTTTCGAGTCTGCATGTTGATTCACTTCTCATTCCTGTTGTCCCAGTTTTTGAATGAATCAGTGAGTCATAAATGCATTGGGACAAGGAGAATTACAGCGCAATTGGCGTGTCTAAGATGGCCTAAAAGGTTTACAGAGCAAAATTTTTGTAGCATTATATTGGACTATTTTTATTGAATAGTCAAGGTTTCTTGCACAAATAAAACAGATTTTCAATATGTTCAGCTCTCTTGTTGATTTAACAGGCGGTTTTTATAACAAAGAGGTGAAAGGGCTGTTTAGTGGCTGAAAAAATGTTCAAGAAAAGACTCAGTTCTTGACCTGATCTACAGATGGGCTTTGCTTAATCCGTTCCGTCTGCTTTTGTTTTAACATTCATTATGGACACAGTCTACTGGAAAAGTCAATCCCCTCTGTAACTTGGTGTTTTGACAGCATGAGATATTTTGAGTAACCCCAGAGTGCAGTCTGGACGATGGGGCCGGGTGACCGCCCACACCCAATTTTATTGGTTTATAATACAGCAATCTTATTGGCGTAGACGCTTGAGGCATGAGCATGCGCATTCCTTTATGTACGAGTTTATGAATGATCTACGACGCTGTTTGGCCGTACTATAGAAATATTAAGTGATAACCATGGCGATTTCAGTAACAATCAATTGGATAAACTTTTGGTTTTGATTAACTTACGAATCAAGTTAGATGAAGTTACTGTCAAAATGTATTCGTATAGCGCTCAATTCACATCGTTTCAAAGCGGCTTTACAAAAAATTAATCTTATAAGCTTTAGGCCTAATATTGAGCAGTTTTATGACGTGGTGATATCACAAAATATGTCGCTGATAAATGATACACTGTTTGAGATTTAGCCTAGCTATACTATTATATTAATTTACCCTTCAGACAATTCAGTGCCACTTTTAGTGGGCAATGAGCATGCCTGCATGAAATTACTGGCATATCAAAGGAGAGATCATTTCTATATAGGCTGATTTAGACAATATTGTACCACATTTCATGCAGGGCTCCGTAATTTTACATAATTCGTTTATGCTTCTTCGTTTTGCCAATAGGATCAGTAAATAAACACAAACTCAGATTTTTACACAAATTATGATAATTCACTGTATTTCAGTAAAACATCGGATAAATCCGAAAGTGTGTTTTATTTTATTTTAAAGCAAAACGACGGTGACAAATAATACAATAGGCTACCAAATAGCATACAAGCCCTGGCCATTGGGTTTTGTGCGTACAATGGGAATAAAAACCGTGCAGTGCTGAAATGTAAAAATAAATAAATAAATATATATTTTTTACTAAAACAGATATTATTATGTCGATTTTTGGCAAATATTATAATTTATGTGCTCAAGAGCGTATTTAAGCAATAGGCCTAAATGTTCATATCACTGGGTATTTTGTTTATTTTATTATATTATAATTGCACAGATTTACAGCAGTGTTTTTTTTTATGGTTATGCAGCTAGCCTATATGTGAGTGTTAATATTTGAAACCATTTTCATCCCGTAGCCTACATATACGCAGATTAAAACATGAACACGCAATGCGGGGGTGGATGAATAAATAATTGGATTTTTTATATGCCTGATGTCACAGTCACAGATAGTCGTACATGTTAACCGGTTGACACTTATTAGAAAACATGAATCTTTCAAAAATATAACATAGGGCTTTACAGAACCAATATATAGGCCCTCATATTGTATTAACAGGTAGCATAAACAACAAGGAAACATGAGTTTGCCATTAAACATTTTATTTGCACTTTGTACCAAATAATGCAAGCATTGGATAACAAATCTCGTTAAAAAAATGACAACAAAAAACGGTCGTGCTTTAGAATTTAAAATCTAAAGCTTACATTCATTTGTGCTGATTCACCGATCCTAATAGAAATATGAAGAAGCCAAGTGAATGACGCACTAATGTAAAACATCTCCCTGAAGTACAGGTGCTGTCACCAAGAGTTCCTTTTTTAAACAATAACTTCATCTATTCTGTGTCTTAAGTACAATAAAACATTAGCCAATAGATCTTAACTAAAAGTGCCATGGTAAACCGATACAATTAAAGTTAGCGTTTAATATTTCTTTAATACGGCCAAATCATTCACAAAATCGTACATAAAGGAATGCGCATGCTCAGACCTGAATCGTCTACAACAATAAGATTGCGGTATTATAAACCGATTAAATTGGGTGTGTGGTGCCCCACCCCATCGTCCAGACTGCACTCTGGGGTACTTGGATAACATTATTATTATTAAATAATAATAAAATATACATTATCTGGATATATAATCTGAAATTTTATTAGATAAAATAAAATTCTAATAACAATAATAATTAATAATAATTAAGAAAAATTTGTCAATCTTATAATTAATAAATCATTTATATTTTAAAATGTAAAATTATATATAGATGTCATTTTTTTATTTTTTTATATTTATACATCAATTATTTATAAATGAATAATTAGAAAATACACTGCTAATTTGGAATGGCTATCTATGGAGAACTAATCTGGCATATTCTATAATGAAACTTATTAGTATAGAATGTGACAATAACTTGATTGAAATATAAATATTATACATACATGTGTGAACTATACAAGCACATTACGCAATTGAATAAACAGTGGGTTGTAAGAACAAAACACAGGGTTTACGTTCAAATAAAGCATGCTGAAGTGTGAATTCGCCTCTAAGTGTGTTTGAAATGAGACGGCACTAGTCAAAAAACTTTCTGCACACTCTGTAAAGCCTAGAGCAGCTGTCCATGAATCAGCAGACACTGTGGTCCCTTTGTGAAATAAGGGCACAAAAACACAATTCAGCTGTCTTTCTGTTCTTCACTCTTTCAACACAACACCCACATCAGTCACCAGCAACTGATGAATCACACGCATTCACAGCTTTGTGTTTGTCTGGAATATCTCAGCTGGATCAGAGCAAGTGCAAAACTCTGCATCAGTCTGTCTGTCTGTTCCCTTCTCTTGTTTGCTCTCTCTCTCTCTCTCTCTCTCTCTCTCTCTCTCTCTCTCTCTCTCTCTCTCTCTCCTGTTGCTGAAATCTGTCAGCCCTTACTCAAGAGAGCAGATTCGCAGTCACCCCAAATGTCGACAGCTCGCTTCACTATATGACTGTGTTTGAACTAAGAAATAGACTGAGACTTTAGTGGAAGAAAAGCACTGCAATGAGCAAAGGGTCTCAAATCTGACACCCACAGAGATAACTTGAAAGAAAAATTAAATTAAATAATTTTAATGAGAATATATCTCAGTTATTTCTCTTAAACAGTGATGTGTGAAAGGATTTTTACTGATAAAAAGCTTAACAAACTACTTTTCTCAGCAAGTAGCCAAGTGGTATTGCGTGACAAGACACTACATCACTGTTTTATGTAATTGCATTGCACAAGCCAAACCAAGTGAGCAGAGACATGTTCCCTCAACACATTCACATTCACTCAGTTTTAGGTTAAGTTATGTCACTTTCCACTCCAGCTATGTCCAGTCATGGAGTACAGCTCCTATCTGCTTACATCAAGAAAATCAGATAACATCAATGTTACTAAATACCATTTAATAATTTGGGGTCGGTAAGATTTTCTTAATGTTTTTGAAAGAAGTCTCTTATGCTCACCAATGCATTTATTTGATCAAAAATACAATAATATTGTGAAATATTATTACAAATTTAAAAAACTGTTTTATATTTAAAATGTAATTTATTTCTGTGATGGCAAAGCTGAATTATCTTCAATACCACAATCAGAAATAATTCTAACATGGTTATTTGGTGCTCAAGAAATATTTCTTATTATCGCAGTTGAAAAATGGTAAGCAGTGCTGCTTAATATGTTTTTATTAATTTAATGCATCCTAGGTGAATAAAAATGTATTGATTATATACATATAATTATAAAGTTACAAAAGAATTCTATTTTAAACGTTCTTCAAATAATTTTGATCTTTGTTTCCTGTTAGACCTTTGGGGTCTATATGACCCCAAACATGTATAGAGCGATTGTACCAAAAATGTACATTTTAATAATACAAATGATATATCTTTTTTTTTTTCGTTTACTTCTCATCTATATATTTATGCTGTGTTTTGGGGGATATGAAGTACTTTTTTACCTATTTACTGCAAAATAGTACATTTGTATAAAAAAAAAAAACATTAATGATGATCAAATTTACTGTAAATATGAGCTGTTTCTGGATATTGATCTAGGTGTTAGATGCATAATTCTGCCATCTGCTGGTAAGATGTCTTTTTTTTGTTCTCTAGCAGAGGCCCCATAGAGATCCATTCATTTTTCTGGATGTGACTTACTGCTCTTATAACAGCGTTTGTTATGTATATAGGGTTATATATTTAAATATATTTAAATATATATATATATATATATATATATATATATATATATATATATATATATATATATATATATTAAAAACAGGAATCATATTTCAAATGAGGAATAAAATTAACATAAAAGGCACAATAAAATGTAACAACATTTGTATCATAAATTGTGCTTATTTTAAAGCATTTTTTTCTATTTAAGTATTAATTTATTCATTAAAATTTTGGAAAAGAGAACCATATGTGAACATATACGTTAATCCATAAAGAAACATTGAGCCTCCTGGGCTTTAGAAGAGCAACCTCTGCAATAAAATCTGCCTCTGGCCAGCAGTCTGCCTATTCTCAAGAGCGCAGATGCAGAGTCGCCTCAAACCAAGAAGAACTAGTCTCAACTTCAGAGGAAGAGGTTCAGAGCAGAAAGCACAGGTCAAATGAGGCAATCCTGACATTCACATATAAACGAAATCTCTAAATACACATATGTATTCTCCTCTCTCTCTCTCTCTCTCTCTCTCTCTCTCTCTCTCTCTCTCTCTCTCTCTCTCTCTCTCTCTCACACTCACACACGCACACGCACACATACACGTACAAACCTTTGTGCCCATGTGGGTGGGATATACTCCATCTCACTAATAGCCTAAGGTGAGGTCCTGTTAAGTGTGTGTGTGTGTGTGTGTGTGTGTGTGTGTGTGTGTGTGTGTGTGTGTGTGTGTGTGTGTGTGTGTGTGTGTGTGTGTGTGTGTGTGTCAATCTCTGTGTCCTGAGGGTTACATGTCTGTTCATATGCAGAAAGTTCAAGTAACATTGACTAGCCTTTGTTTCCCCAATACAGAAACAACTCCATTCCAACATTTAACACCCAGCGGGCAAGAATCAAGTTCATCCAGGAAGACTTAAATACTCTGGAAAACTGAAATATTCATCGTATCACCTCAGGAGATATGAATAAGAGGTGAAGGCAAATATAATTTAGCTGTCAGGACGGAGTCGTGCTGGGGTTCTGCTAGTCTACGGCACAATCACTGCGGTGTCCAACAGCGTGGGAGCACTAACTGGACAGGCTAAAGCCAAACACATCATAAAACAAACCGTTATAGCTTTTCTTTCAGCTATAACATCTACAACTTAAATTAGACCTTTACATTTTATAATAAATAAGATACTTTTCAGTACAAAACTCGATGCTGTCATTTTGAAGTGGGTGGTTGCGAAGGCATTGCTATAGGTGTAACCGGTCCTACTCAACCCTCTCCGAGCGGGATTCAAACCGTGGTCTCTGGCGTGTGAGGCGGGCGCTCTAACAAGGAGGTTAAAGACCGCAGCCTTTAGTGTCAGTCACTAGAGAACCTTGAGATCAGGGAGTGAGGTTTACATGTACAGCTCTTACTGGCCTACGACAGTTACATAGTATTGCTAAGGTATTTTACCATATTGTTTTGTATTTAGCATATTGGTAGCATATCAACTATGTACGGCACATAAATAGCATAAGAGTTTGTCATTAGCATGCTGCTATACTGCAATGTCCTAAAAACAAAAACAACATGCACAAATACTGGGTAGTTCATTTTCTAAATATATCAAATGATTATGTATCAATAATTTTTGGTGTTGAATGTAATATAAGTACACTACTGTTGAAAAGTTTGGGATGAGTAAGATTTTTTAATGTTTACGAAAGAAGTCTCTTATACTCACCAAGGTTGCATTTTTTGAGCAAAAAAACTATATAGTAAAAACTGTAATATTGTGAAATATTTTTTTTATTTTTCTAAAAATGTATTCCTGTGATGCAAAGCTGAATTTTCAGCATCTTTACTCCAGTCTTCAGTGTCACATGATCCTTCAGAAATCATTCTAAAGGCCAAAAGACAATTCAATTAAATATAGGCATATCTAATGGGGCAAATAATAATAATAATAATTTCAAAGCATAAACATCTGCTTTTCATTCACAGGAAGTGATGTCACACTCCTTGTCTTTTCCAGGGTCATGCATTGTAGCCAATGCCCACATTGATCCATAACACTGTGTCTCACCATCACATGGGCATCTGACACAAAGGAGTCTGAGACAGTCATTGGACCCATGCTGCTGACTCATGTGAGGCCATAATGTGATATTTTAGCACAATGTGCGTCTTTGAGTGATATCGTAAAAGCACTGGCATGAACACTGGCACGAAGCAATCAGGAAGCATGAGGATTAGCTCCAGAAATCTGACAAACTCCTGGCAGAATCATCCTTGAGCGTCCAGGAATTCAGTCACCCAGTTCTTTAAATTTCATTCGCCTGATGTGATTTGAGAACAACAAATGTCAATTAAATAAAATTTTAAGTCAATAAACAACAGCATCCTTTACACAGTGAGAAATCAAATCTAATATTTTGATTGATTAGTCAGCTGGCATAACATCACATATTAAGATGTGAATGAGAGCAGAAGTCAAGTGGGAAACTGGGCAGCATTCAGCCTGAAACACTGCTTGACTGGCAAGCCCATAGCAAGGCATCATGCCAGCCTGTCCTATCAGGCCAACACACGCAACAACACGCACTCGCACAAGCACACACACAGTAAGCAAGGGTCCACAAGAGTTCATATGTCCCCGTTTCTGCCTGAGTACAATGCAATTTAAAGTTTTCAAATTCCAGTAACACGCATCATTCACACTCTCTTATACCCCTTTCACACAGAGCGTTGATCCCAGAAAATTGCCATATAATTGCTAGAGTGCCTTTTGTGTGAATGCAAACACATCCCGGGATGGGGACCAAGTAACATTGCCATGATCAGTCCTAGAACGCGCCCTGTGTGAACAAAAGGCAGGACCAATGCCGTAAGGGATGTGTTGTAGTGATGATGCTGAAGCTGAGATTGTTCGCCAGCTTAGTGGAAAGGTACGCAATGTGCTAGTTTAAGATCGAATCAGGGAAAAAAATGCACAAGCATGGTTTCGAGAGAGAGAAATCGTAGATCATAAGCAAACTTAGATGCAGCGGAGACATTACACGTCACATCCTGATGTCACGTGTCTTTACGGGATGTGTGTGAAAACACACACAGATTCCAGAAAATCACTGGTACTGTGAATTAACCAAAATCAAACAATCCTGAAACAAATCCCGGGACACATTATTAGTGTATTTTCTGGATCTATCTCTGTGTGAAAGGAGCTTTACAGATGCCCGCCTGAAACCTTTTCCTCTTGTCCTCATTGCTCGGGTCAAATCCAGCCAGTAAGAGACCTGCTTTAAGCTCAGATAGGTATTACGTTTTATGTACTATATACTGACATACACAGACACAAATTGACAGACACAGTGGGTTTCCAGCTAGGAAGCACGCAATGCCTCCTTCGGCCTCCACACACACTTCTGGCAGCAGCACACACTTCACTCTTCAGTTTCGGGTGACGGACAGGGACAGGGTGGCATTGATATTAGAGCAAGGTAAATGTTTGTATGAGTGTATGTATATATTTATATATACAGTTATAATTTAAATTATTCAACCCCCATTGCAAATCAGGTTTATTGGCAAAATGTACAGAATTTCAGCTGTTTGCAATGAACAAATCAAACAAAAGTAATTGAAATATCTTAACACAACAAATGTTGCAAGTGGTTTTCCCAAATTCAACTGAAAATGCAACTTTAATGACTTCTGCAGTCTCAAAATTATTCAACCTCTTGAATAGAATCCCTCACACGAGCACAAATCTGCAAAACAGGTGTTGTCTCAAGCACACCTGATTCAACTAATCAAGGCCTTCAATAGTTGCACCAGGTGTGCTTGAGCTAGAACTGGCTAGGTTTGTTGAGTGTCACGTTTGACTGCATGTTAGAAATATGGCTAAGTCAAAAGAATGATCCAAAAAGTTAAGAGAAGATTTCATCGCCCTTCACAAACAAGGAACAGGATACAAAAAGATAGCGAAGGCTAATGTTCCTAAAGACATCATTGGTAGCATAGTTATAAGCATACCGACTAAGCTATTGAAAGAGATGCTTCCAGAGGTCATAGATCATCTTCTTAATATCATTAATTCATCTTTGTCATTAGGATAGGTACCAAAAAAAAACGCAACTTGATCCTACAGAATTAGTCAATTACAGGCCGATCTCGAATCTACCTTTCCTGTCAAAGATACTAGAAAAGGCAGTATCCTCACAACTATGTTCCTTTTTAGAAAGAAATGATATCTGCGAGGATTTCCAGTCAGGATTTAGACAGTACCATAGTACTGAGACAGCTCTCATTAGAGTCACAAATGATTTGCTCTTATTATCCGATCGTGGTTGTATCTCTCTATTAGTGTTACTCGATCTTAGTGCTGCATTTCATACCATTGACCACAACATTCTTTTAAATAGACTCGAAAATTATGTTGCCATTAGTGGAATTTCATTAGCATGGTTTAAGTCATACTTATCTGACCGTTATCAGTTTGTAGCAGTAAATAAAGAGATGTCTTATCGATCACAAGTTCAGTATGGAGTACCACAAGGCTCAGTACTAGGACCGTTGCTGTTCACTCTGTACATGCTACCCTTAGGAGATATCATTAGGAAGCATGGCATTAGTTTTCACTGTTCGGCTGATGATATATACTGTCTAACACTTGATGGCTGCTCTAACCTGGGTGTGCTCTTTGATACCAATCTTTAATTTGAAAGTCACGTTTCTAGGTTTTATCTGTAAAACCGCATTCTTCCATCTTAAAAAATATATCTATATTACGTCATATGCTCTTAATGACAAATGCGGAAGAATTAGTTAATTGGCTCCCTATATTATATTATATAATATATATATATATATAGCTATATTAGCAGCCATATCACCCTGTAGCCCAAGACTGGTTGCCCACTGAAGCTAAGAAGGGCTGAGCCTGGTTAGTACCTGGATGGGAGACCTCCTGAGAAAACCAGGTTGCTGCTGGAAGAGGTGTTAGTGAGGCCAGCAGGGGGCGCTCACCCTGTGGTCTGTGTGGGTCCTAACGCCCCAGTATAGTGATGGGGACACTATACTGTCAAAGAGCACCGTCCTTCGGATGAGCTGTTAAACCGAGGTCCTGACTCTCTGTGGTCATTAAAAATCCCAGGATGTCCTTCGAAAAAGAGTGGGGGTTTAACCCCGGCATCCTGGCCAAATTTGCCCCTTGGCCTCTGTCCATCATGGCCTCCTAATCATCCCCATATAAAGATTGGCTTCATCACTGTCTCCTCTCCACCAATAAGCTGATGTGTGGTGGGCGTTCTGGCGCAAAATGGCTTGAGTGACTGCAGAAAAAACCTGCAGCAAGACTTGGCAACAGGCACTGAGGTTTCAGCTTGTACAGTAAGGTCAACGCATGCCAGAACTCTAAGACGTACACCACTACTGACCCAAAAGCACAAGAAAATTTGCCTCCAATTTGCCCAAAATCGTATAAATAAGCCACAGAAGTTTTGGGATTCTGTTCTGTGGAGCGATGAAAACAAAACTGGAACTTTTTGTCCCTATGGATCAGCGGTATGTCTGGAGGAAGAGGAATGAAGCATCTGCTGAAAAGAACACTGCCTACAGTTCAGCATGATGGTGGCTTGCTGATGCTCTGGGGCTGCTTTGCATCCTCTGGCACTGAAAACCTGAAGTGTGTGGAAGGCAAGATAGATTCATTGAAGTATCAGGAAATCCTAGAAGAAAACATCATGCCGTCAGTGAGGAAACTGAAGCTGAACTTCCAAAAGGACAATGATCCCAAGCAAGCCTCAAATTCCACAAAGGCTTGGTTACAGAAGAAGTCCTGGAAGATTCTACAGTAGTCATCAGTCACCTGACTTGAACCCCATAGCAAATCACTGATGGGATTTGAAGAAGGCGGTTGCAGCATGCAAACCCAAGAATAATACAGAACTGGAGGAATCTTAGCCCATTCCAAATGAGCAATGGCACTCATGAGGAATGGGCTAAGATTCCTCAGAAACACTGCCAGAAGCTGGTGTCTGGTTATACATCTCGTTTGCAGCAGGTCATAACAGCAAAAGAGTGTTAAAGATGCTTTCCATGAATGAATTGAATAATTTTGAGACTGTAGAAGCCATCAAAAGCTGCATTTTCAGTTGAATTTGGGGAAACAACTTGAAATGTTTGTTGTGTTGAGCTATTTCAATTACTTTTGTTTGATTTGATTGTTTTGTTTGATTGCAAACAGCTGAAAGTCTAAATGTTGCAAATAAACCTGATTTGCAATAGGGGTTGAATAATTTCGATTACAACAACTGTATATATATATATATATATATATATATATATATATATATATATATATATATATATATATATATATATATATATATACACATGCCTTGCTCTAGACTTGTGTTCAGTCTTAAAATTTTACAGTACAGGTCTTGTGTACGAATGTCAAATTAAACCTGTGCAGACATCTAGCGTGGATCCAAGAATTCCAAACTCCACATTTTTAAGATGCATGGGTGGTGGGGTGGATGGGGGAGTTAAAGGTCATTGAAGCAGACAGACAGGTCATGATGTGTTAGGCCTTGGCTGAGATTCAAACTTTAGGACTGTTGTAGATTTACATTTGTTTATTTGCATAAACTGATTAATGAGGAGCCACTACACTGACATTATCTAGAAGACAAGATGAGTTCATTAAAAGGAAATGAGGTTGATATTGATAAACGAAGCCATTCTCAAGAAAATCCTCAGAAGAGTGTTATTATATAGCTGAAGCATTAAAATGTTTGCGGTCTGTAGCTGGTGGTGCTTGCTAAGGCAATCATAACTATTACTAATACTCATAATTAGAGTTAAGGATCTGAACAAAACCCCGACCACAAGTATTACACATTTTTAACCATTAATGCTATGGACATGAAAAATACCTTAAATCATGTGACTTAGTTTAGTTTTTGTACTCAGAGTACAAAACACCCCCACAAAATATGATTCTTACAGACCTTAATATATACAGTCTATATATAAATATTATGTACTATTATGTATATTTATTTATATACGGCTTCTAAAGTGTGGTCAGAGCCTCTGCTCTACCATTTATTTACATTTATTCATTTATTCATTTTAGCTGACGCTTTTATCCAAAGTGACTTACAATTGCTATATATGTCAGAGGTCGCACGCCTCTGGAGCAACTAGGGGTTAAGTGTCTTGCTCAGGGACACATCAGTGTCACACAGTGGATTCGAACCCGGGTCTCTCACACCAAAGGCATGCATCTTATCCACTGCGCCATCACCTACCTGCACATTCACGCTTTCATTTACGGCTACACTAGGTGTCTTTTACGCATAGCACCAAATACGTTAGCAGAGCTACACAGAGACAAAAACAGAGAGAAAGAGTTATAGAAGGCAAGGAATGGCTACAAGTTCAATATAAGCTTTCTTAATATTTTTTTTACATGAGCACACAGACAGTGGTGAGAGACAGAGAGTGAATTAAGGTGTTTTGACGGATGAATGGGAGCGGCGTTTAGAGGAATGCACTGTTCTTTCTCACCATCCACTTCTCCCTAATCCCTCTTTCACAGTCACACTGAAAGGAAGCTTTTCATCAAAAAAAGGTTGAAAGGCATGAATGCCCATCTCTCTCGCTGTCTCTCCCTGTGTATCTCTTTTTATCCCACTTTCATTTTAAAAACCACATTCCTGCGTCAGTGTTCAGGTACTGATCTTTTGTTCCAACCCCTTTTTCCATCTCTCTCTCTCTCCCTATGGCCATGAATTTTAGAGAGATTGTGTCTTGCCCTTTTTGGAAACAAAAAATTCCAGTTCTAAGCTATTCCTAGCCACATTTCTATATTGCCAACATGACTCTAATACTTTAATAACTTTAAAAAACTTCAAATTTGAATTTTGGCCCACTCATAATTGACAAAAAAATTATTTTATGACTTTTGTTTACAGACATCCCACCCTGCAAAAGCAGGTTCAGTATTCCTCAAAATGAACAAAAACAGTGAACTGCAAATAATAACTGCACATCTGCAATGATTAGATGTTAAAGGGTTAGTTCACCCAAAAATGAAAATTCTGTCAGTATTTACTCACCCTCATGTTGTTCCAACCCCGTAAGACCTTCGTTCATCTTCGGAACACGAATTAAGATATTTTTTATGAAATTTGAGAGCTGGATCACTTCTCCATACTAGTCCATAGGCTTCTTCAGGGATTGAAACTTGCCAGCTCAGAAAAGTCATTAAAGACATCGTTAAAATAGTCCAAGTGACTACAGTGGCTCAATCTTAAGTTTATCAAATGACGAGAATACTTTTTGTGCGCAAAAAAACAACAAAAATAACAACTTTATTTCAACTATTTATTTCCTTCTCTCTGGGCCTCGAGTCAGTTCACTAGTGATATAGCGTAAGCTTCTGTTGTTGTACGTCACACGCATCACACACATGACCAGCGTCGGCCAATAGTGAGCCTACGTGTGACGTAGCTCTACGCAATCATACTAAGTTAACTGACTAGAGGCCAACAGAGAAGGAAATGAATAGTTGAAATAAAGTCGTTATTTTTGTTTGTTTTTGCGCACAAAAAGTATTCTCGTCGTTGGTAGTCACAGTAGTCACTTGGACTATTTTAACAATGTCTTTAATGACTTTTCGGGGCTGGCAAGTTTCAATCCCTGAAGAAGCCTATGGAGGAGTATGGAGGAGTGATCCAGCTCTCAGATTTCATTAAAAATATCTTAATTCGTGTTCCGAAGGGTTGGAACAACATGAGGGTGAGTAAATACTGACAGAATTTTCATTTTTGGGTAAACAATCCCTTTAAATTACTCAAATACTTTATGTATTTAATCTCACATTATTAAACAGTGTCTTTGCAGCTGACCTTCGATTATCAAATTCAACCATATTCATAAGCAAAAATGACATTTGTTAAACATCTTCTTTTTTTATTGCTGAAGTAAGAGTGCTGGACTTTCTTTTCCTGCGTCCTATTCTTCTGCAATCCAGAATGGCAGCACAGCTGAAAGGTTTGTTTGAGCTGCGCCCTCTACTGTACAGATATGAATTTGAATTTCCTTCAGCCTAAGGCTTATTTCATTTTTGGTGTGAAAGGGCCTTTATATATATATATATATATTTTTTTTTTTTTTTTTTTTTTTTTTTAAACAAACAAGCAAGCCCAGCCGAGGTCAGAAAAAGTAACATAACGCACATTACTTTCCATAAAAAGTAACTAAGCAATGCTATTAGTAGTAACACAATATTGTATTGGATTACTTTTAAAAGTAGCTTTCCCTGACACTGGCAAATATAATTTGTTTTTAATACTAAAAAACTTTAGTCAGTACTAAAATGTCTCACCTAGGTAGCCTGTCAATCAAACTATAGTTCCTTCTGTGTAAGTAAGCTCAAAAACTGACAGCCAGACCATGTACATGTGATCATCAACAGACTTACAGTTCTGCAACCCCAGGCTGTTTCCTGATAGGCTGAGCATTCGAAAGCCTGCCAGGACTCATTTCTCAGTCTGGATAACAGTTGTCTGTTATTCAGTTATTAGCTAAAAAGCATCAGTATGACTACACATGTGTGTGTTTGTATAAAGATTGCTGGTTGGAATATTTTAGAGGTGACCACACTTACATCATTTTACCCTTTACCCTCCATCACAGAGGCGTACAAAGCATGCATTGTCCAACTCTTTCTTTTTATCCCTCTGTCTTTCTCTCATCATAAAGGACTGGCTGAGTGAATGGATGAAAAGTTCACTTTTAATTCAGTTGAAATCTGTCTAATGTGTGTTGTGCCAAAAACACAAAGTGGATGTCAGATCATGTGCCACAGGAACTTTGAGACGATCTCTTCCATATTCCATCTCTTTTCCATATAATATTTCCAAAGCAGCCAATCAATACAGGACCAGTATTGGATGGAAACAACAGTGCTCACAGGCATTGGGAAACATTATGAACAATGGAAGAGTTCACCGAGTTTATGGCCATAACTAAATTATACAAAACATACACAAAAAAAGATGATGCAAATGGTACAGTGCAGGTGTTCATTAGCAAGGGCTGATGGAAAGATTGAGATTTTCTCATTGTTCAAATTATACATTTTGCAGTAATTTGGAAAGATTCTTTGGCTGCCAGTTTACCTTCTGACTTAATCTAAAACATACAGTGTGTCATTTCTATGCCACATAATTGCATAAATAATTATTGCTTTCAAACTGGTTTCAATGACTACCTTGTCTAGCCTGATCCCGAATCACGGCATTGGATGAGTCAAAGTTGCTATGTCAGGCTCCTTGAAAAAACAGATTCAATTTGGTGCCGCTAGTGGCAAGAAATACTTGACCCTTAAATAAAGAGAAAATATGTTTTTCAGGTTTAAAGCCTGACACTAAAGAAGAACCTTTTAAAGCTTCATAAGGAACATTTTATCCTCTAATACTTCAGACAACCATTTATGTATTGGTGCTTTAAAGAAACAAAGTTCAGAGTATGCAGAAGACGGCGGTGATGATTTCAAATCAGACATGTCAACGCTCTGACTTCCTTCCAGAAACCCAACAGCTCATTAAAAACAAATGACCTCACATATGAGTCAGACTCTTTTAAGTCATCTGTCAGAAGAAAGGCAAAGGTTACATAAAGAACACGTCCCGGAGGGGAAACTATTCAAAATGAGCTGAGATTTTCTGGAGGGCCCTTAAAGGCGAAAGCAAAGTCAAACACATGAGCAACACCTAAAACATATTTAAAGGGGAAATAGGCAACTCCAGCCATTTCTTCGCTGATTTTCACTTTTGTTGTCGCATATTGTCTCAACGAGCTCCCCCTACAGCTGTGGGGTGAGTATTTCACAACACTGTCGTAAAAAAACTGACTTGCGGCAAACCTCCTCCCCCTTTCAACCGCTGCTCATGTGCATTTGTTATTATCGGAGCCGGCCAACTTTATCATGTGGAGCTATGTCTACCGAGGTGGGTAATACATCATACACAGTATCATATGGTGTTTGTGTTAATGTCGAATTGCCGTAAAGCAGTTTGTGTTTCTCGCTCGTTCTCGCTTCTCACAAGACTTCCTATTTCCAACTTACCGGGACGTTAGTCCCCATGTTGCAAGGTTGGTTTTCCGCCAGGGAATGCTGGGGGGAGCGGGGAAAAAGTCACCATTCACACCAGAACAGGTTATTTAACCCCAAATGATTTCTAAACAGTTTTATTAAGTTGAAATAGTTGCCAAGTTTCCTTTTAAAACATCATCTGACAATGTAGGTGCTTGTTTGTGTGAAAAAACGCTGAAATGCTAGAATGTTGTTATGCGGATGCTAGGTGGTTTGTAGGGTGGTTCCTTATTGGCTCAATTTAAAAGAGCAAACTCATAGCTTCTATAATATTATTAATGCTTTAAAGTGTTCATTCATTTCCCAACCATAAAGGTGTGGTCACATTAGTGAAATTTTGGAGGCAAAAATATCAATTGTCCATCGTCACCTGTGTAGCTTGGTATGAAGCACAGCTCACAAAGAAGTCATTTTCAAATCAATAAGCATTCTGTTGTTCAACACGTCAAATTTGTGTGAGCAACTTGAACAAGATGCAAAGACTGCGTTGGGAAATCTTTTGCCCTTTACCTAAAATTCCAGATCATATGGATTCCTATTGAAATTTTGCTCACGAAAATTCACAGAACAATGGTAAATGTGACAGCATCTTTAAGGGTAAGTTCATCCAAAACGCCTGAGTTACGACTGTAACCTCGGTTCCCTGAAGAGGGAACGAGACGTTGCGTCGATTGACGCTAAGGGAATGCTTTGCGTGATGATGTATTGAAGCACATGTAAAATCAGTCCAATGGCGTGACGGGACGTCAGAAGCAGGTGACGTCATGAACCAGGAAGTATAAAAGCCGGTTCAAACCCAGCCGCGACAGCTTCGCAGGGTCTGAACAAGTCGCTTACAGGCACGCAGGAAATATGGCAGGTGACGCAACGTCTCGTTCCCTCTTCAGGGAACCGAGGTTACAGTCGTAACCGAGGCGTTCCCTTTCAAGGGAACTCGCGTTGCGTCGATTGACGCTAAGGGAACGTCTATACCAACGCCACCATAGCGAGAAGTGCCTGTCCAGCACTAAGACGAGAGCACTCGGGACCCTGGAGGAGAGTCCACGTCCAGAGCATAGAATCTAACGAATGTGTGAGGTGAGGACCAGCCTGCCGCATCACAAACGTCCTGAAGAGGAACTCCTGACAATAAGGCCTTAGAGGCCGCCATACCCCTAGTCGAGTGAGACCGAACGGCCATAGGTGAAGGCTGTCATGTCGACTCGTAAGCAACTGAGATGGCCTCGACCACCCACTTGCTCATCCTTTGCTTAGATGCAGGGGACCCCTTGTTAGGGGGTCCAAAGCAGACAAATAGCTGTTCAGATTTACGCCACTGGGCAGCTCTGTGGCCGTAAGCATCCAGCGCCCTCACAGGGCATAGCAAATTGTGCCTTTCCTGGTCCGCATCCTGGAACGGAGGAGGACAGAAGGCCTGCAGCACTATAGATCGGGCCACATTAGTGGGGACCTTGGGAACATAACCTGGTCTAGGATGAAGGAACGCTTTAACCATGCCAGGTGCAAATTCCAAGCATGAGGGTGCAACCGACAGAGCCTGAAGATCTCCTATTCTTTTAAGGGAAGAAATAGCGAGGAGGAACAGAGTTTTTAAAGTAAGAAAACTGACTGGAACCTCCTCGAGGGGCTCAAAGGGAGCCTGGGAAAGGCCTTGGAGGACAATAGCCAGGTCCCAAGTCGGTACCCTAGTGCGTACAGCAGGCCTCAGCCTCAGAGTGCCACGTAGGAAACGAGATACCAGAGGGTCTTTACCCACAGACATTCCACCCAAAGGGATGTGGTAAGCACCTATGGCCGCCACATAGACCTTCAGAGTGGACGGGGATAGACCTGCAGAGAACCGATCCTGCAGAAATTCCAGCACTGTCCCAACCGGGCAGTTAACTGGGTTCAGCTGACGGTCACTGCACCATGAAGTGAAAACCTTCCACTTCAGGGCATAAAGTCTCCTCGTGGAGGGAGCTCTGGATTGCAGAATGGTCTCCACAACCTCGGTTGAGAGACCTGATCCTATGAGCTGGGCCCCCTCAGAGGCCAAGCCCACAGGTTCCACAATTCGGGACGAGGGTGAAATATTGAGCCCTCTGCTTGAGACAGTAGGTCCCTCCTGACGGGAAGCTCCAAAGGAGGCCCGTTGAGGAGAGACACTAGATCTGCAAACCACACTCTGCCTGGCCACCGCGGGGCTATAAGAAGCAGGCGCAAATGGTCCCTGCGAACTCTCTCCAGAACTCCCGGAAGCAGAGCAATCAGGGGAAAAGCATACAAACGCAGCCTCGGCCACGTCTGTACCATCGCATCCAGTCCGAGAGGAGTTGGATGCGTGAGGGAGAACCAGAGTGGACAGTGAGACGTCTCTCGAGAAGCAAACAGATCCACTTGAGCCTGGCCGAACTCCCTCCATATCAGCTCCACCACCTCGGGGTGGAGCCTCCATTCCCCGGGCCTCGGCCCCTGTCTCGACAGGATGTCTGCTCCTAAGTTCTGGGCCCCCGGAATATAAGCTGCTCTGAGTGAAAGCAGCTTGCCCTGGGACCACAAGAGGATATGGTGCGCCAGTTTGCACAGTGGACGCGAACGCAAACCCCCCTGATGATTTATATAGGCGACCACCGATGTATTGTCCGTGTGGACCAACACATGGTGGCCCCTGAGGTCTGGGAGGAAATACTTGAGAGCAAGAAAAACAGCCATCATCTCCAGGCGATTGATATGCCAGGAAAGATGATGGTCCCCCCACAGACCCTGAGCCGAGCGTCCCTCCAGGATCGCTCCCCAGCCCGTGAGGGAAGCATATGTCGTTAGCATCCTGCGACGACAAGAAGCTCCCAGCACGGGTCCCTGGGACAGGAACCAAGGTTTATTCCACATAACCAGGGCACGTAAGCATCGCCGCGTAACCTTGATCATGTGAAAGGGGTTGCCCCTCGGGGAAAACCCTTTGGTCCTGAGCCACCACTGCAAGGGTCTCATGTGCAGCAGGCCAAAAGTGATAACGTTGGACGCTGCTGCCATCAAACCCAACAGTCTCTGAAACTGTTTCACAGTGAGCGACTGGCCTAGCTTTATTCTTTTTACGGCTGACAGAATGGACTCTATGCGTGCCGGAGACAGGCGCGCCCGCATCGACACAGAATCCCAAACTACCCCTAGATAAGTGGTTCTCTGTAGTGGAGAAAGTACACTCTTCTTGGCGTTTAGCCGTAACCCCAGCTCTTTCATGTGGGCGAGGACGACATCTCGATGCCGAACCACCAACTGATGCGACTGAGCTAAAATCAACCAATCGTCGATGTAGTTCATGATGCGAATACCCCGTACACGTAGTGGCGCCAGAGCTGCATCCAAGCATTTCGTGAAAGTGCGGGGTGATAGTGCTAGACCGAATGGAAGAACTCGATATTGGTATGCTCCGCCCCCGAAAGCAAACCTCAGGAACTTCCTGTGATATGGAAGGATGGAAATATGGAAGTATGCGTCCTTGAGGTCTATCGTGACAAACCAGTCCTCGGATCTGATCTGAGGCACGATTTGTCTCAACGTTAACATTTTGAACTTTAGCTGCATGACTGATTCGTTCAGAACTCTCAGATCCAAAATGGGACGCAACCCCCCATCCTTCTTCGGAACGATGAAGTATCGGCTGTAAAGCCCAGAGTCCCTGCTGGAGGGAGGTACATATTCTATGGCCCCCTTGTCCAACAGACTTTTCACTTCTTGTTCCATTACCAGAACCTGCTCGGGGTCCACCACAGTGGGTAGGACCCCCATAAACCTGGGTGGGCGAGACCCAAACTGAATCTGATAACCCTTTTCTAAGGTCTGCAGGACCCAACGAGAAATATTCGGCAGTAGCTTCCACGCTGTCAAAAATTCTACTAAAGGTACCAGCCTCTCGAGACTGGTTTCTGGATTTAGTTGTTGTTGAGCAACCAGCTCGTCGCCCTGTAACGGCGAACCGGCAGGGAACGACTGAACTGATTGGTCTAGAACCCTCCTCGGAGGGGGCGGGCATCCCAAGACCACTACGTTTCCGGGTGGACCCTGAGATATGTGCTCTCCGGAGACCGCTGCGCCCTGTAACACACGAGGTGGCAGGGTTGGCATAACGGTCCCCTGAGGGCACCGAAGGGAGGCGGGCACCGTATAATGAGGTGTTAACCGCTCTCCTTTCGAGGGGAACTGCCCTCGATGGCCTGCGCCCTCGGACGTCAGGACCTTTTGTTCGCAGCCTTCTTGGACAAAATAACGGTCCTCAGATCCGTTTTTTGCCTTGAAGGCTGCTGTTGAGCGGGCTTTCCCCGTCCCCAGTTTTTCTGTGGGGGAGCACGGGAGGCCACGCTCTGTTTCTGAGTGGCACGGTGTGAGGAGCTGGCTTTTGATGTTTGGGGCTGCTCCCGCTCAGCAGCCCCAGAGACATGAATCCGACGGGGAAGGAGTTTTTGGAATGCAGCAGCCTGTTTAGTGGACTTTAGTAGACCGAGACCGGTGCATCCAAAAGAAAGTGCTTATCCCTCTCTTTTATACTGCTCAAGTTGAGCCAGAGATGTCTCTCAGTGGCCACCAGGGACAAATCTGTAGCCCGACGCAGTTCGCAAACTGCGTTCGGGCTAATACCCCCGCCCTCATCAAGGTCTCCGAACACCTCTGCCTGGTAAGCCTGCAGCAATGACATGGTGTGTAAACACGCTGCAGCCTGCCCAGCAGCAGAGTAAGCCTTACCCACCAAAGCAGATGTAACTCTAACTGGCTTGCTGGGTAATACCGGGGTCTTTAGGGAAGATGCCGCTTCAGGGGAAAGATAGCTGGCTAATGTCTCTTCTACCTTTGGCATCTCCCCATAACCGTGCTCTTTATATTGTGTTATATTGGAGTAGTGTGATATTTGTGCACTGTACACTCTATATGACACTGGCTTCTCCCACGATCTCGACACCTCAGTGTGAAGATCGGGGAAAAACGGGAGACCCCGGTGATGAGGTTGTGTGCGAGAGGGCAGGAAGCGTTCGTCGAGCTTGCTTTTCGAGCGAACGTCCTGCTTATCTGACGGCCAATCTATATTTAATCTCTCGACCGCTCTCGTCACAACCTCAACCAGCTCCTCATACGCGTGAGACTGAGGTGGCGAATCCTCAGACACACGTGTATCAACACTTACAACATCCAATTCCTCGGAACTGGATAGTTGAAGTGTTGGTGCGTGTATCAAGGCGGAAGAAACCGCAGCGCGTGCTTCCGAACCCTGATACAACACACTGGATCTGTCAGGTGAAGATAGAGATAAGGCAGAGCCTGTCTCTAACCCCGCTGACAGATCCATTTGCGATCCCCAAGACTGAAGCCTTCGCTGCGCCTCAGCAGCAGCGGGACCTGAGCCCTGGGGAATGCGAGCCTGAGCGCCCTCGCGAAAGAACGCCAGGCGGGATCGGAGTGTCCGCAATGGAAGCACATCACAGTGCTCACAGCCAGCGCCCTCGAGCGCTGACCGTGCATGCTCCTCTCCCAAACAAACAACGCAAAGAGTGTGTGTGTCCCCACCCGTTAAATAACGCGGGCAGGGGTGCACACACATTCTGAACTGCTGCTTGCTCGCCATACTGATATAAATATATATATATATACAGACAACACCAAATAACAGGGACAGTTTCACATATAGCGCTTGTGAAGACACAAAAGCTGTCGCGGCTGGGTTTGAACCGGCTTTTATACTTCCTGGTTCATGACGTCACCCGCTTCTGACGTCCCGTCACGCCATTGGACTGATTTTACATGTGCTTCAATACATCATCACGCAAAGCGTTCCCTTAGCGTCAATCGACGCAACGCGAGTTCCCTTGAAAGGGAACTGAAAATTCTGACAGCAGTTACTGACCCACATGTTGTTCCAAATCCGTAAGACTTTCGTTTAGCTTCGGAATCACATACAAACATTTATTAGCGAACAAACTTAACCGTACTTGCTTGACGTGAAAGAACAAACCTCATTGGTTCTTGCGAAAAAGAACATGGATATATAGCATTCAAATTTGGTAAGCATGGTTGCTTGATGAGGTTCACTCTCTAAGTTGAGTTTTCGCACGTCAAGCAAGTACAGTTGAGCGTCAGAGTTTTGGGTGAATAGGCTTTCAATGGAGAGGCAAAAAGATGAACAAAAATCATACACGTTTGGACCGACATGAGGGTGAGTGATTGATGAGAGAATTTTCATTTTTGGATGAACTATCCTTTTAAGTGTGAGCACTACTAGCTCATACTGAGCCTTAGCAAGTGGCACTTGCTTATATTTCAGAACAAGGTCCACAAACACTTGCCTGTCTGGACAGGCTCACTTCAAAATTACAGGCTGTCAGAGATGGAGCTGATGATTTCTGGCAGCTTAACCCTCTGAGGTCGGCTATCGCGCCGGCGCGATAGTCTCGCTTTTTTTCTTATCAGTGCAAAAGAAACTCAAATAACTCCGTTGATTTTTATCATACAGACAAGTGTTTTACATTTTTAAAAAACTGTTAAATGTCTTCTTTTTTGTGTACACTAATAATAAAAACAAAAAGTTGTTTTTCGTAAAATAAAGAAAAAAAACATGATGCACGTTCTGTCTTCTCTCTCAATGTGAAGTTCATTCTGAAACGCGACAGAAAATGATCTTTAACTTAGCCAATACTTGCCACCCACACTTGAAAGTAATGTCTTTACAAAGTTCGAAGTCTCCTTTTTTAAATGAAGTAAATCATATCAAAAACAAATATTCTCGGTTTAAGAAATCCGTATGAAAGCAACGACATGTACAGTTTCTCCAGCCCGAGCTCATTAACTTTAATTTGACCACACCCCCACGCGCGCAGCTGTTCTCATTCAAATGATCCACGTGAAGGAACGCAGAGCTGTTAACGCCCTCATCAGCTCTAAACAAAGGATCAGCGACTCCAGTATTTCTCTACTTTTCATCAGTTTGGAAGACTGTTTGTGCTGTGGATTTACCTGGGATTTACCTCAGAAGAAGACGTTTTGATTATGAGAACAATTTTTAAGGTAAGAGACATATTAGTGCATAAACTTTACATTGTAGCTACTAAACTCAAACTGGTGCAGCCTAAAATGTTATGAAATGAGATACAAGTAGGCCTATGCTAGTATGAATGTTTATTCTAATATGATGAATATTTTAATGTTTAAACCTGTGTTTACTGTTAAATACTGTGTTTGTGGATATCTGCTCAAATCTAGATGTATAATGTAACAACAATGTTTCATAGTTTGGAGCGGCTCGATCGCTGCACGCGCTGAGTTTGGGTCTGAGTCACGCTGTGTGTTTGAAAAGCAAAACACGCCACACATTAGGCTTCACGACAAACTCATCTCATTTCATAATGAATAGAAATATTTGAAGTAACATATGATAAACAATATATGTTTGTCTAGTGTAGTGTTACTGAAAAGTGTTCATTTTTAACGATTTATAGGCTGCCTGCTATCTAGGCTATTGTTATTATTTTATGCAGCCCTACACATGCCTATATACAAGGCACAACAAACTAGATGTTCCTATATATATATTTACAAAATACATATACATATATACACTGCCGTTCAAAAGTTTGGGGTCGGTAAGATTTTTAATGTTTTTAAAAGAAGTCACTTATGATTAGATTATTTTTCAGATAAATGCTGTTCTTTTGAACTTTCTATTCATCAAAGAATCCTGAAATAAAAAAGTAAATAACTGTTCCCTTTCGTAGTCACTCCGAGTTACGTCGGATGACGGAGAATGGGGGTTTCGCCTAGAAAGCCAATCATCTTCGTGTATTATAAAACGAGCCAATGGCGATGAAATGCCATGGGTCTGCGGAATTTGCATAGCGTATCTCCGCCCCACCGTGTGGGTATAAAAGGAGAGACGCCGGCAAAGGCAGATCATGTTTTCGCTTCGGAGCCAAGAAACTTCTCTTCACTCCACAAGCCAAATCCTGAGTGTCAGTGACATCATCTTCTTCGAGACGAGCGAACTCTTCGGTGTTGGTGTGACGGCGGTACCCAGCGAGTTTCACATTGCCTGCGATCTGAGCAGTGATCTGCCAGCTGGTGTGTTTCTCCCTGGTCGCCTCAGCATCGCTGAGTTTTTCTCTCTAAAAGAGCTGCAGGTGGCACGTCTTTTTAAAGATGTCTCGCCCGTGTTCTTCTGGGTGTGGTCGATTCCTGTCTTCCTTTGATGGGCACAATCGCTGCTTTGCGTGTTTGGGCTTAGAGCACGCTAAAGCAGCGCTTGTGGATGACTCATGTTCCTTCTGTGGGAACATGGCCATCGCAACACTTAGGTCGAGACTCAATGATCTCATTCGAGAGAGAGTCCCCTCATCCAAACCCCGATCTACACCCTCCACGAGAGGTGGTACTTCGGCTGGTGGACAGGGTGACGTGAGGGTTACGGTGTGGAACAATCCGACGATGCGTCCTCGGACCACGCCCCCCTCTTCAGTGTTGCAACCCGCGAGTGCTGCGGTGAATTTACCGGGTTCATCTTCTGATGCCCCGCGGATTTCATTCGGCGCTCCAGAGGAGGACTCGATGTCGATCGCGGCATCACAAGGCGGGCAAGAGTCATCGGGAAGTGACGATGCGGCTGCGTTGCCTCCCTCTGGAGTACCAGCGTTGCCCGTATCAGATCCCAAGATGACGGCCATGCTCTCCCTGGCCGCCGCGAGCATCGGGCTTGAGTGGAACCCTCCGCCCTGCCCTGAGCGCTCGCGGTTGGATGATTGGTTTTTGGGTGCGGCTGCCGCCTCACGGCCACAGCCAACCCCAATGCCATTCTTCCCGGAAGTGCATGAGGAGCTGGCGAAGTCATGGAAGGCTCCCTTGACCTCCCGCGTACGTTCGTCAGCTTTCTCCGCCTTTCCCCCCCTCGATGGGGCGGCCGCCCATGGGTACACTGGGATTCCCCCGGTTGAACGCTCTGTTGCCATGCAACTATGTCCTCAGAGTGCTTCATCTCGTGGTACTCCTAAGCACCCGTCCAAGGCCTGTAGATTCTCGTCCACCCTAGTGGCGAGATCTCACAGAGCTGCAGGACAGGCGGCCGCCGCTCTGCATGCGATGAGCACCTTGCAGGTCTACCAGGCCCAGCTGCTCAGAGATATGCACGAGGCGGGGACTGACCCGGGGCTCTTTGATGAGCTGCCTGCCGCCACTGACCTCGCTCTCCGAGCGACGAAAGTGGCCTCACGCTCCCTGGGTCAGGTGATGGCCACCTCTGTGGTCCAGGAGCGTCACTTGTGGCTGAGCCTGGCTGATATGCGGGACGCTGAGCGCACTCGTCTGCTCGACGCCCCCATATCCCAGGCCGGCCTCTTCGGCGGAGCGGTTGAGGACTTTGCCCAGCAGTTCTCAACCGCACAGAAGCAGTCTGAGGCTATTAAACATATTCTGCCCCGACGGCCTGCTGCTGCCTCCACCCTGCCGTCGGTACAGAAGGGTGAATCCGGCGAATCGCGACTCCATCCCCAATCGGTCCAGCTGATTTGGGACCAGTTCGGGAACGCACAGATAGACCTGTTTGCCTTCCACGACTCGTCCCATTGCGCCCTGTATTACTCCCTGACCGAGGGTACGCTCGGCACGGATGCACTGGCGCACAGCTGGCCGCGGGGCCTACGCAAATATGCGTTCCCCCAGTGAGCCTTCTCGCACGGACCCTGTGCAAGATCAAGGAGGACGAGGAGCAGGTCATTCTGGTTGCGCCGTACTGGCCCACCCGGACCTGGTTCTCCGAACTGATACTCCTCGCGACAGCACCTCCTTTGCCAATTCCTCTGAGGAAGGATCTCCTTTCACATTCATTGTGAAATGCACATTTCACAAAACATTCGCCAGATTCTGTAATCGCCGAGTAGAGCCAGTGTCCTCTCATGTACTCGCTTCAACCAGCTAGTACCGGACCCGCTCAGGTGTCTTCGCTTGCTCGCCATTCCACTCCACGGACTGGATACGTGCGATTTTTCCTCAGGTGAGCCTTCCTCTCTGAAGCCCTGAGTTCCTCCAGCACTGTTGACGCTGGCGCCAGTGTCTATTGCCTGTGCGTCGGCTAGGTGCCTCCGTGTGCATGGTTCCTCCTCTGAGTAACCCCCACATGTGTATGTCCACTGTAAGCCTCCTTGAGCATGTGTCTTTCCCTCGGCAAGCCACCTTGCCACCCCTAGAGTTGAAAGTTGCCACCCCACGGGCTGGTCATTCCAGTGTTCTTCCATATGAAGCCCCTACGGCCATATGTGTATTCTTAAGTCCTCCCTACGGGTAGGCGTGCTGCGGCATATTTCCTCTGAGATATGCTCCCCAGTGTACCTTGGTATTCCTGTGTTTAGTAGGCTCCTTCGTCCGTGCCAGTATCACGACAGGGGGTTCAGACTTTCGCAGGGCACTGGAAGACAGCTGTGAAGGTGGGGTGATTACACGGGGACCCCCATTCTCCGTCATCCGACGTAACTCGGAGTGACTACGAAAGGGAACGTCTCGGTTACGTATGTAACCCTCGTTCCCTGAGTAGGGAACGGAGACGTTACGTCTCCCTGCCACTTCCGCTGTACCGCTGGGTAGACGCCTGAGTTCAGTCTCGGCTCCTCAGCGAAGACATGATCTGCCTTTGCCGGCGTCTCTCCTTTTATACCCACGCGGTGGGGCGGAGATACGTTATGCAAATTCCGCAGACCCATGGCATTTCATCGCCATTGGCTCGTTTTATAATACACGAAGATGATAGGCTTTCTAGGCGAAACCCCCATTCTCCGTCATCCGACGTAACGTCTCCGTTCCCTACTCAGGGAACGAGGGTTACATACGTAACCGAGACGTTTTCAACATTGATGATAATGAAAAATGTTTCTTGAGGATCAAATCATCATATTATACTGATTTCTGAAGGATCATGTGACACTGAAGACTGGAGTAATGATCACAGGAATAAATTACACTTTACTATATATTTACATAGAAAACAGCTGATTAACATTGAAATATTATTTCACAATATTACTGGGTTTGTTTTGTATTTTTACTCAAATAAATGCAGCCTTTGTGAGCATACGTGGCTTCTTTTAAAAACATTAAAAATCATACCGACCCCAAACTTTTGAATGGCAGTGTGTGTGTGTGTGTGTGTGTATATATATATATATATATATATATATATATAAAATATATATATATATATAGTGTGTATATATATATATATATTGTGTGTGTATATATATGTATATATGTGTGTGTGTGTGTGTGTGTGTGTGTGTGTGTGTGTGTGTGTGTGTGTGTGTGTGTGTGTGTGTGTGTGTGTGTGTGTGTGTGAGTGAAAAATCTAAAATGTATTCCCAGAATCGTGCAGCCCTATAGTTTGTCTTGATATCAACATGTTTACAGGTGTTTATTTATTTATTTTTTATAAAGGGACCAGATGCCACTGGATGAGCCCTGCTGACTTCAACATTCACATGAGTCTCTGTACATGAACATGGTAAAATGAAAAGTCAAACACCTTGGACATGACAGGTATGTAGGCTGCTATGTTTCAGGAATGGCACAAAGGTGTGTGACTGTTTAAGTCTTTGTCTTTACATCAGTGTGTTTACTAATGTGCTTTTTGTCCTTTGTTGTGTATCTTTGGATTATGTTGTGTTGTAAATAAATCCAGACAATCTAAAAGCCATTCTTTTTTTAATTTCTCCTCATTCTTTGTGCAAGGCTTCTCATGATGATAGGGCCTGATAGCCCCTAATAGGGCCATTAGGGGAGGGTCTTTGTCTTTCTCAGGTGTAAAATGCATTCATATTAATGAGAGATCCACGCCCCTTCGCATAAAGCTTTCTCACACAAAACACGTCATACAAATTGTAAATCAATATATTGTCTTATCTAAATGAGTATGCAGGATGATTTTCACATAGTTTTGGAGCAAATATTCTAGGCTACGTGATACAATTTTCAAAAGTCTTGTGAAGAAATAATCACTATGGGTTTTATGACCTTATTTCAGTGACATTTGTTTTTTGTTTTTTCACAAACCACGCATAAACATTATTATCTTAAAAATACAAACATGTACATGCATGTTGCTCACATATTACGGTAGCCCCGTTTGTGCTATATAGAGTGAATTTACACCTTTGCCATTAACATGTTTATAAATAACTGAAAAAAGCACAAATGTCAGAGCATGTCAGAACACCTCCAGGACCCAGAAAACACCTCAGACATCAGAGGGTTAATCTGAACGTACATGACACACAAACACACTTTACCGGCTGCCAGACTGAATCTGTTCGTGGTAAACAACAAGGTGCTTTCTGTCTGTTTCTATGTGCGGGTCTGCGTTTGTCTACATTGTGTGGACTAAATGTTTTAACAAGGATAGAATTGTGTTCAATTGTACTTTTGTATGGACAAGCACACCTTACATTTTCTTTTGAAACATAAAATACAGATTTAGTTTGTATTATCATTTGCCTATCCTGCTTTTGCTTGGGCAATACATCATTGTGCAAATACATTTTCGGCACACTGAGCAAGAGAGATAAAGAAAAAGGAATGAGTGAATGAGAGAATGCATAGTAAAACACACATAGAAACACACCATCCTCAGTTTCTGTCTGTGTGTAGTACAGATCGCTGATGCCCTCATTAAAGGATCCCAAAGACCACGATTAGAGGATAATTGATAAACACTGCATGCATTCTGGACATAAATAAAGTTCATTCACGACAGCTCTGCTTTTGAAAACACACAAATACGTCCATATATACATACAGATATATAATATATTGTAGATGCAGTGCTTTTCACCGGGAAAGGTCATTCACATGCACATTTTTAGCAAAATTACACATTAATAATTTTAAGATGCTAATTGTAAGAATTAAAATACTTACTAAATGTATTAGTTATTTATTTCTTTTTGGTACATTTTTTGATTGTTACTCTCTAAGAATACACTTTTTCTAATATATTTTTATCAATATCATGAAATAATTCAGTTAAAATATTTTTAAAATTAATGTATTATATTATTTAATTAAAAACAATAATTCTGTTTAATTAATAATACTTCAAATAATTTAATTATTTATTTTTTATTAAATTATCGAGATTAAATTACATTTGCATTATTGTTAGATAAGAATGATTCATAAAAATCAAGAGGAGGCAGCGATGAAAGTGAGATGACAAGTGAAAAGCAGAAAGAGGAGGATGAGAGGGACAGATGGAGAAAAAAACAGAAGAGTGAGACAAGGATAAGGAGAGAGAATGATGGATAGAGGATGGATGCAGAGAGAGATGAGCAAAGGAAAAACAGAGGGCGGGAAGAAGCTTCTGTGTTCCGCTAAGAACAGGATTACCGCCTTGATGTTCCTCAGATATTCAATTTCTCTGAGGCATTTTAATCCCACGGGAAAACAAACCATGCAATATCTTTCTGTGCTTCTGTCTTTAGTTAGACTGAAGAACAAACACTGAATTCATCAAGCTGTACGGAACACCACGTCATTGCCAAAACCCAACAGAGGCCAAACACTTTGCTCACGCAACCCTCACCTCTACTAACAAACCGCACACCGTCGCACTGGGTTTGGCTTCTGCATGAACTGTCCTCACTTTCACATAAAACCATGACAAGATCAACACAGGTGCCAAGAAAGAAGAAGAGGTCATGTCATAATAGTTAATAGTTCAGTTTTAGCTCTTTCTCCACCAGCGCTTTTGAAAAAAAGTTGCCAGCTACCGCCAGCATTTTTTATAATTTTCACAAAAGTTTCATGGCCCCTAGAATATTTTGTTGAATGCATATCTGAGCATACAATATATCAAAAGAAAGAACAGAACCTTTGCTTTTTAAAAAAAAAAAAGTTTTATTCTAGCAACTATTCTATTATTGTCAGCAACTTTCATAAAAAAGCAACACTTTGAGCAATAAGCTGAGAAAAAGGCGTTTTTGGGTTCAAGATTCAGAATGATCAAAACATAAATGGAGTAGATCATCAACACCCCCAAGCTTGCACAGTCCTATACCTAGTCCTGGGTCAATATTTCATTCGATAACATTAGGCAGTTTTGATTTATATACTGTTTAATGTTGATGATTGCGTTATTTTGCATATGCATCTGCTTACATATGAAATTGCTTGTTTCTGTCTCTTCTTCACCTGTGTTTTGATCAGGAGATTCAGTAGTCTTTCAGAAGATGTGTAATAGTGACCCCCTACCACATAAAACATGGAATGAAGGAAATTTCCATAAATGGCAGGAAGCGTTGTCTCATAAATGACGTAAAATTCCATCAAATGGCGGGGAAAGAGTTAAAAAAACCCATTTACTTTTGTAGAATTTGTCCATTTAAAGAGACATTTAAATTCTGTAATTTATTCACTCTAAATGTCGTTTCCTGCCTGTATGGCTTTCTTTCTTATGTGAAACACAAACAAAGCTATTTTTTTAAATGTCTCTCTGTTTTTTTTTGTGTATACAGTGAAAGTCAGTGGGGTCCAAAACAACAGTGATTTTCCTATTGACTTTCATTGTATGAATGAAAACAGTCAAAACATTCTTCAAAAACATTCCTCAAAATTCTTCTTTGCATTCAAATTTCAGGCCATTGTCGACTTCTTCGAGACTTCTGTCCACTAATAAGTATAATTTTTAGGACTTGAGAACATTTTTAGAACATGACAATCAACTAAATTTTCCACTGCAATCCATTTAAAAATATATATTATTTGGATAAATCACTGGAATTTCATTGATAAAAATTGGTGGAACCCCTGTAATTTTTTTATTTTTTAATTTAATTTTTAAACATTCAAACATGCAAATAAATAAATACATATTATTACAATGAAATATTATTGGGTGGGAATTATGTACTCAGTTTTACCAATAAAAAAAAAATACAATACATTACAATGTCATGCAATACAATATTATATATTATATTCAAATAGTATATCAAGTCAGTTGTTTTCCAATTACTTTCCAGTTGTTTTTCTTCTTCAGAGTTCATATTTAAAACTTTTAAGAACCTTACAGAAACTGTCACACATACTAAAGTAACCGAAACTGTCACACAAACTGAAGTAACAAAGACAGGGATCGTAAAATAAATATCTGCTCCTGACTGTGATGTCAGAGTTTTGTGCGGTTGTCTTTGTGTAGTTGAATCTTTTTCAAACACGCGGCCCATTGAGTTTCTGTCAACACGTTCATTGTCATCTGATCACTGGTGAAAGGCTTTAATCGGAGACCGCTGTAACGCACTGTATCATGGCCCGTCTCTGCTCAATCTCAACATGATGCCATTAGACTCCCAGCATGCATTAGAAAGACAAGGCTCCCCACTCTGATAATCTAACCCACGATGGCCAGCAGAGAAGGATTACAGTAAAAGTAAAACACTACAGCATGGCGTTTGGGCCTCTGAATGTGATGGGAACCTGATGAACGCCGTCACCCAACCAGCACCACCACACCAATGGGTGATGATGGACACCCTGACAAGAATATGCAAGAAGATTCATAGACCAAACATTATAAATTAAACTAAGCACTGTGTGAGCAGTAACTACAGACATGTTGACTATCATTCCAAAAATGTGACAATTCACTTCCAAGTAAGGATCACTATCAATCTTAAAGAATTTAGTAAGGAATTTCTGCTTCCACTTCACATTTTCATTAACAATTTTTTTGTATTTCTGAGGATGCCAATGGACCTTTTGCTAAGCTCCGCCACTTTTAGGTGATATTCACAGAACATTATTGTATGAACCATATAATTTTCAGTAAAATTTATTAAAAAATTGACAGTATATTGAAAGTGGTTATTGCTTGTTATTCTTATTTGGTCTGAAATAAAGTGTGACATCAACTTAAATATACTGTGTGTATATTATAGGTACCTTGAGTCACGTGATTTTCAATTGCCCAAGCAACAATTTAATATATTTTTAAGATAATTTCTACAGTTATTACAATAAAACCCATAAATGAACAGGTAAATAAATGCATAAACAAATGCATAAATAAATAAATTAAATTAAAGAAAAATAACAACATAAAACCTTCTATTTTCTTTCTTGTCAGTGTCAGTCAAATAAATATATTACATCAACATAATATTTAGCCTCCAAAAAGAGTCTGTGTGAAGATGTCATTGTAATTTATGGTCTACAAATTTCGAATTTATGAAGGCTTATGCTCCTTTATCAAGAACAAAGCGCTGGTATTTAAATCTAATCAGCGGTCATGGAACTATCAAATGTGCTCAGATGAATCAACAATTCAAACACTACAAAACCTTGATCTAACAGCCGTGATTTTTCCAGTGCAGATGTAGCGGATCTGTTCAGTTGGCTGGAAATTAGAAAATTACAAATTAATGCAACAAACAGCTTATTGGAAACAAGTCAGCTTTCAAACAGAGCCGATGTTTCTAGAGTGTATCAATAACCACAAAACACTCATCATTTATGAAAGCAATGAAGCAATGAGCAATGAAAGAAACAATCCAAAACACATGGAGCACAGAACACCCAATAATCACACACACACTTTCCCCAACTTCTCACAATGATCCAGCCCTAATCTCAGCCTCAGACAGCACAACCACATACTGACTATCTGATGCAGTTGCAGGTAATCCAGCCTCTAAATGGTGCATAAAAACAAAATGAACTGTGGTTGGTCTCTATACATGTCAATCAGACAGTCTCCTCCGGTCTAAACGGCACTTGCTAATATGCTAAGTGGACCAGACCGTACGCAGTATCGTAAAAGGTCTGACAATGCTGGACAAACCTAGCCTTTAACACACACAGGCGTAATGTCCTGAGCTCCTGCTTCCAAGTAATCCCAGAAACCATACATGACAGCACAAATGTAACATTAGCGCAAGCTTCAAAGAGCCAGGTACAGATTAGCTGATCCCTGAAGAGGATCAATAACTGTCACATCTGCTGCTTCAGCTAAAGCCTAGAAAAGCCAGACAGTGTCCACCTTCAGCATTTATATTAAAACACACACACACACACACACACACACCCCATCCAGAGACAGAGCTGGGCTGTGTGTGAGCTACATCTATATAGTATACAGTATACAATATATATATATATATATATATATATATATATATATATATATATATATATTTATTTATAAAAGAGGGAATTTTGGGCACATTTTTGTGGCCAAAACCATACTGTGTGCAGTCAGGTCAATATCAGAGTTGGAAAGAGCAAGTATATGATATCACTACTACTTAGTGCCTCATTTAACTTCATCTTGTCTTGTCCCCTCCTTTTCTCATCTACAAACACAACATCCTTCTACTCAGCCAACATATAAACAAAATAGGTCATGCCTGACGTCAGACAAAATCAACAACAGTCAGAAATCACTTTGCTTATGTAACAATTCTAATCACTGTGATTCCCAACAGCTGGAATGACTCACTTACACAAGAGAGAGATCAGCACAGGACGCCTTCTCCTGTCACCCTATGAAGGGCAGTGCAGAATCAGCTCTGCCTTTGGCCCACGATCGCCACTTCTACTATTGCTCTTTCTAGTTGTATTTGGTCTGATTAACGAACATTAAGGCCAATTCACACCACACTGACAGACGTCGACCAACGTGGACAATCGCCAGATTATAGTAGGCTACGTCACTTAAATGACCAACACCAACAGATGCCAACAGGGTTAACACACTGATCTGACAAAACCAAATACTGAAAATTCCTTCATAACACAATATATTGTGTTCTATTTTTTACAGACTTTTCTTGGAGTGTAAGTGGTTTGCAGGTCTTATCTGGTCAATAAGTTGGTTTTCACTGGCCCAGCTGGTCTAGTCTGATGGAGTTAGAGGTGTTTACATTTGTTAAAAAATAATGTATCTTTGGTGATTTAAAATAGGATTTCTACTTCCATCATCAAACTTCTATTAAACTGCTGACAACTTAATTGTCATTTAGAACCATCTAAGATCTTTGGAAATTGAAGACATGCACTCTTGCATGCTTAAAAACGTCTCAGGTTACGACTGTAACCTATGTTCCCTGAGAACAGGGAACGAGACAATACGTCAACGACGTTATGGGGAACGCCTCAGGCGTGACAGGTGTCTGAAATCACTATCAAATCACGTCAATCATATTGACCGGCGACAGCCTGTGAATCATTAGCGTGAATGATTAACGTGCGACCTGGAAGTATAAAGGGGCGCCTTGCACACATGACAAATCACCTTATCGTCTGAAGGGACTGTACGGTAGGCAAGCCCCGAGGCATGGCAGGGAGACGTATTGTCTCGTTCCCTGTTCTCAGGGAACATAGGTTACAGTCGTAACCTGAGACGTTCCCTTTCGAAGGGAACTCAACAATACGTCAACGACGTTATGGGGAACGATATACCAACTCCGCCATGCTAAGGGGAGTGCATGCCAAGTGGCAGTGACAACTGTCAGAACCAGCAACTTCAAATGAAACGCTAGAACCACTCACCCTCAGGTCACACTGGGCTGTCAGTGACAGCATTCCCTACGGTCATAGCCCAAGCTACAGCCTCACAGAAAAACCTTCATAAACATGGTTAAATAAAAAGGTCTACCTGGGCCGGCTCCGGGCCTGGAACCACAGCTTCCGATTAGAAGGGGTCCCTTCTAGGGAATGTGGCTAGGGAACCCGAAGGAACCCCAGCCAGTCACTATTCAGGGGAACGTACTCACCCTGAAATGCCACCAGGACGGCCTGACCTGGCGTCAGTACATAGACACTAGTCTGGCCAAATCCTGTCTGTCTGAAGACAGAGCCTCTGGACAACAAAGCCTTAAGAAAGGCATCCAACCCGAGGGACTGCGAAGCTGGCAGTGAACCACTCGGCCCGGATCTCAGAGACGGGATATCCCGGAGAGTATGACTCAGCATAGTGCTTTCCAACCCTTGCTAGCGAGGGGAGTTTCTCTACTCGATCCACGGATCAACCCAGTGTCTGTGTTTCAAAACACTGAGGAGGCCTGTGAAGGCCTAAGGGCTGATCTAACTGGGAGGCCTCACGAGAGGCCTACGACCGTCTGACCAGACTCAGGAAGCCGCATGCTCATAGAGACCCTCGGTGAGGGGAGCACAGGTCTGCCTGGTAGGCAAACCAGGCTGTAGGCAGAAAAAGTTCCGGGAGGGAACCAATAGCAGAGAATGAACACTTTAGCGAGCCAGGGCGCAAGCTCACCTTCAGCAGCTGCCTATTAAGGCTAGCTGAAACTGATAGCAAGAGACCACTAGCTTCATAAACCCAGCACCACTAGGGAACGTTACAGGGAGGCCCGGAGAGGCCTACTACCTGATAGCCAACGTAAGTGGGAATTCACCTTCAGAGAGGCCCGTGAGGCCTACTACCTGATAACCACAGTAAGTGGGGTGCTCACCTTCAGGGAGGCCCAGAGAGGCCTACTACCTGATAACCACAGTATGTGGGGTGCTCACCTTCAGAGAGGCCAAGAGAGGCCTACTACCTGATAACCACAGTACGTGGGAACTCACCTTCAGGGAGGCCCGGTGAGGCCTGCTACCTTACAACCACAGTATGTGGGGAGCTCACCTTCAGGGAGGCCTGGTGAGGCCTACTACCTGACCGTACTCATTCAAGGAGGCCTGGAGGAGCCTACTACCTGATAATCACAGCATGTGGGAACTCACCTTCAGGGAGGCCTGGTGAGGCCTACTACCTGACACCCAAAATATTTGGGCGCTCACATTCAGGGAGGCCGAGAGCGGCCTACTACCTGACAGCCACAATATTTGGGAGCTCACCTTCAGGGAGGCCCAGAGAGGCCTACTACCTGATAGCCAACTTAAGTGGGAATTCGCCTTCAGGGCGGCCGGCTGAGGCCTACTACCTGATAACCATCTTAAGTGGGAATTCACCTTCAGGGAGGCCTGAGTGGCCTACTACCTGATAACCACTGTTAGCTTTGAGCCCTGAGTCCGGGTGATAGTATAAGGTGGCCTGCTAAGGCCAGCCAGCTGGGGACTCGCCTATCAGGGAGGCCTGGTCGGGCCTACTAGCTAATAGCAAGTCATATTCTGCTATAAAGTACACTGTTGGGAACCATACTACACAAGCATAATTTACTAATGGGCTTCCAGTAGCGCTATAAGGTATGTCCCACAATGTTGGGACTCACCTCCGAGGAGGCCTGTTTAAGGCCTACTACCCATCAGTGAGTCAACTGCCCGAACCACCAAGGCCAACCACGTGAGCTGGCCTACAGTGCCCTCTAGGGGGCTGTCCAATCAAGGAGGCCTGCTGAGGCCTACTACCTAATGGCGCAGCCTTCGTTGGCAGCAAAGCTGTTTACGCAGCGCCTACAGCATCCTGGTGCCTAATCACATTGCCCATGGCAGTGTACTCCGCAAAAAAGCTAGCACCCTTAAAACAAGGGGAGTACAACATACGCCACTCTGCCTCAACGGAGGCCCCATTAGTCAGGGGCCTACCATCTATGCATGGGCGTCAGCTCAGGGCAATGCTCTGGCTTCAGGGGAGCGTACTTCGACCAAAGAAGAAGTGAAGCTTACTTCATACTCGACCCGAGCCATAGTGGTGCGAGGTAGGATAAACAGAACTGGGAGTGAAGTGCTCAGACCTACCCTGTATCACAGGGGGATACTCACACCTCACCCTGAGGTTACCAGGGTCCGGGCCTGCCAGCGGCTCTAGGGGTGACAGAAATTTATCTGTGCCCACCCTAGGGGAGTGGGGCTTGAATGAAAGCCATCCACCTACAACCTAGCGCTCGAGCAGTAGCTCAGCGAGGTGAGTGAAGCCTAAACTGGCGGCCTAAATCCGTAGGCCAGTTCTGCATGGCAGGGTCGGGCAGGAAACCCAGTCTTCTTCGTGAAGCGAAAGATGGCCTAACCCTGCTCAATAAAGACATATATACCACGGAGGCCTGTTTGAGGCCTACCATGTCCTTACAAACCATCCTCTGCACCATGCTGCATTACTCTAGTCACCCCAGAATGCAGAGAAGGGGGCGGGCCTTGGCCTAACGACTCCCATGGGAGGAGGCTGTTTATACAGGGATGCTAGAAACCTACATTCACAAAGTGAAGGTTCAGAGGAAGCAATGCTAAATTTTAGCAGAGCACTTCTATTATCCCTGGCACAGCCTAGGCCAGCTACAGAGGCGGCCCTGGTGAGGGCCAGCCTGCAGGCATAGATCTATCTGAGGGCTCGGAGGAGCCACAGCCTTACTAAAGAATATAGTCTGTATTATTCCATACAAAGGGCTGCATGATCGCTCAGCCTAATGAAAACCCAAACAGAGCTCAAGGGGCGAAATACTCAGGAAGAAGTCAAACGGACCCGTGGGCAGATAAAGATCTATCTGAAGCTCTAGCGTCAGTCAACACTCTAAGTAAAAAATTCTAAGAGAGAGACCAACTACTCTACCCTGAGGTGGCTAACAGCCCGAAGGCTAACATAGTTATCGTTCTGGCCACCTAATGGGGAACTTCAGGGCCCTAATAATCCAGGAAACTTCTCTTACCTTATTACCTGATGACATAGCAAATGACATGACCCCATAGCTCTATACAGGGAACGAGGTCTGTAGAGAGATACATTTCGGAATTTTAATTCACAAAATTGACTCTTGAAAAGACCAGACAGCTCACCTGCGGCGTGCGGAGTGAAGACTCGCCAGATAGTTCTTTATGAACCTGGGGTCCACCACTTTACATGCCTGAAAGAGGCGTTTCTACTAACCAAGCCTAGGCGGGCCATCGGAACATCGTTCTTATCATAGGCCCAGCGCCAGGCCTGATGTAATGCACGTCTGGGGAGTCAGAAGAGAGGAGAGGGCTGGATTTCTCTTTTTAATGAAGCCCTCCGGGGAGATTATCCAAAAGTGACGCTGTATGCGCTTGTGCTGGATAACCTCCCTCAGATCCCTCTTCTAGCGGGAGTCACAGCCTGAACTGCTGCCGTGTATGCTCTGCCATTCAAACGCGCTGTTGTCTCTAGCGGTTTGGATGGCAGAAATGGAGCTCTCAGTGTCGACGCCTGCCCAGACATGAGATAGTTCGCAAACGACTCGTCAAATGGGCGGCATCGACACATACCCATGCTCTGCGATCCCCTCAACATCAGCGAAATTAACCCGCTGATGTCAGTGAATACTGGCAGAGAATGGGCTCTTCCATGCCCTCTAGATCTCTGTGTGAAGATCAGGAAGGAATGGATTAGGCTCACCTGAGCTGGTGGTGTATGGCCGGGGAGAAACCGATCGCCGAGCCTACCGCGAGCGGTCTCTCCTCTAGTGCGTTGCCATGGCAGCTACAGCCTGTTGGCGGCGCGCTCCACAACATCCACCAGACCTGCATACACGGGGCAGGGTGGCTGAGAGGGTTCAGGATCTACCTGATTATAAACCTCCTCAGCCATCTCCTGCTCGTCCTGAAGAGCAGCAAGAGCACCTGCTTCGCCCTCGTCAGCCGTCGAATCATCTGAGAGGTTTACAGCACTCTCAAGATGATCGACGAGCTCTATCTGGAAGCCCATGATGCAAGTCGCCGCTCTGCCTCGGCACGAGCGGGACCACGAGAACCAGACGTTGAACCCCCTTCACTCGAGAAGAGGGCCAGACGAGAGCGAGCGTTTTAAAAGAAAAACGCTCACAGTTCACACAGAGGATTCCCTCGAGAATCTCCCGTGCGCGCTCTTCTCCCAGGCAGGAAAAGCACACTCGTGTGCTGTACATTTAATTTTCTTACCGTTTCATTGAGTAGCGTTTTCAAACAGACAGTCCCTGAAGACGATGAGATGATTTGTCATGTGTGCAAGGCGCCCCTTTATACTTCCAGGTCGCACGTTAATCATTCACGCTAATGATTCACGGGCTGTCGCCGGTCAATATGATTGACGTGATTTGATAGTGATTTCAGACACCTGTCACGCCTGAGGCGTTCCCCATAACGTCGTTGACGTATTGTTGAGTTCCCTTCGAAAGGGAACACTGACGTTGGCAGCACCATTCAGATTTTTAACAGTATGCATCCATCTTATCAAAGTGTATTCTTACTTATAATGGATTGAAAATCAGAAATCAATGTGCTGGAAATATTTTTACAGATAAGTTTGAAGCTCAAACACAACTGAGAGTAAGTACAGGAATGATGGAAAAGTAAAAAGACCAAGGCTGAAAGAACAGGGATAGGTTTTCTAGTACACTGTAAATCAGCTCTGAATTTCTATTCAAAGAAACAAAGAGATGGACTTGTGTCGTGGTGAGATGTAATGTACTGTAATGACTTTAAGGAGAACCATTGATAAAACTGATGTGTCAGCATTGCTCTTTCTCCCCCGTTCCATCCATCTCCCCCTCTTTTTCCTCTTGTGTGGATTTGTGATTCAATTTTGTTGAGTGATGCCATGTGGTTGGGTCACAGAGGAGAACACCTCCTTTCACAGCCAAAGAGACATATTCCCTCTATGTGCTGGACTAATTTAAGAGAAGCTTGGTTCACACTGACCAGCTACATCTGCCATAAAACTCTGAGTGCAACCTGATCAGCTACAACTACTGTCAACTAAATGTAATGTAAGTAAAGATAGAAAGATAGATAGAAAGATAGATAGATAGATAGATAGATAGATAGATAGATAGATAGATAGATAGATAGATAGATAGATAGATAGATAGATAGATAGATAGATAGATAGATAGAGAGATAGAATATTTTTTGTTTAAAATGAATGCCACTTGGTTTGATACTTTGTTTTATAATGCAAAGACATTCATGCAATTTTAAGTGTGACTTAAGTGTTCAAATACATTCTGTGGATTGTGTACACAAACACACGCACGTCACACACACACACATGCACACAGAAACTCAACTGAGCATGAACTATCTACATCAAAACAAAGCTGGATTATCTGTATTATTTATGAACAACTTTGGCTCAGAGGATCAGAAATAGAGAAAAAGAGAAATAAAAATAGCAAACGAGAAAACAAGAGAGAATTTGCACTCCAGCTTTGTCTCTAATTACACACAGACTGCACGAGATGACAGTTTATACTTCTTTTTGTGCAGTTATCTTAATGTTAGCTGTTTCTTCAGAGAATGAGAGAGATAACTGGATCGCCCAGAGCTTTTAGCACATCTAAAAATACATCAATCTCATCAAACTCACAGAGAACAAAATATATCTCACTCCCCTGTCTCAAGGGCTTGTCTCTAAAAGACGATGCAAAGAAACTGATGGCATTTGAACAATTGTGATGAAATTCCCTGCTCAGTACAGAAATTACAAATGAACATAATGACAGCATCTGTCCTGCTTTACTGTACCTGTACTGATAATATGTGTACAGACTTTTTCTACTCTTACTGGTACTTGAGACATAAACAAATGCATCCTATCGAAGTATCTTTACAAAAAATGACCGTGGTAATGATAGTTTTATATTTCTGCCAAATATCAGTATTCTAGTACTGTAAAGCCTAAAAAAACTACACTTAACTTAAACGATAGATAGATAGATAGATAGATAGATAGATAGATAGATAGATAGATAGATAGATAGATAGATAGATAGATAGATAGATAGATAGATAGATAGATAGATAGATAGATAGATAGATAGATAGATAGATAGATAGATAGATAGATAGATAGATAGATAGATAGATAGATAGATAGATAGATAGATAGATAGATAGCAGTTACAGTAGATCCCCCTCAGTGTAATCTGTCAAAATGACGGCCGGCCTTCAGATTTTTCCATCACTGATAAAAACATTCAGTCAATAATGGAAAATATTCGTTCGTTAACATGACCTTTAGTTCATTCCCAAGTAACTCTGACCCATGAACTAGAGTTATGAAAATCCCTCTCCATCTCTACCGTAGTTGTCAACACGACACTTAACCCGCGTTTGCCTCAGGGAGGACAGAGCCTGCAATTAGAGCACTGTTTGTTCAAAGACACTTCATCTTCTGAAGCACAATGGAAATTCTCATTAGAGGCATAATAAATTAATATCTGAGCCAAAGGAGAAGTAAACTACACAACTATAGCATTACAAATTATGAATTGCATAACATTTTGTTTTCTGGGTAAACCAAGTGATTTGTCACTGATTTCAACAGATACACACAATCTTCTCACTGGTTCCTTCTGCAGACTGATAATGAAAACCAACCCACACAATGTTGTGTAACAGGACTTTTGAGACAAAGTCTGGTCCACTTTTCAGCTTTTTTTGTTCAATTTGTTGTATTACATTTAAATGCATGCTGATTTTAATACAAAAGTAAATAAATAAATAAATCTGAAAAATATGTTACCACAAGGACAGACGGAAAAGTAGGGTTCCAATGTTGTTTGAACCCCTATGACTTTCATTTTTTGGCTAACAACAGCTAAAAAATTCTCCCAGATATCTTCTTTTTTGTTCCATAGAAGTAAGAACGTCATACAGGTTTGGAACGATGTGAGGGTAAATAAATGATGACAGAACTATCTTTTTTTCTGTGAAGGCTTCCCAGCTTCCACCTGCAGCTTTTCCACAGCACTGATGCTTGTACGATTTTTATGAGGTCGCTGTACAAGCTGAATGTTTCTCATAAGCAGCATTAGTGATCATTATTACGTCAGATTCTCCTATAATGAATGGGGTGAAATCTCTCTCCTTTTCCCACACCTCCCTACAGCTGCTGAGAGTCCAGCCAAACCAAACACGTTCTCTCCTCTCCAAGCTCGCTGTTGTGAATATCCAAAGCGGAGTTCGGCCCAGCTTTAACAGGAAGCCCCATTGAGTTTCACATTTGAGAGTACACTGCCCTTCCAAATCCCCCAGAATGCTCTCGCTGTACTTCCTATTGATTGTAGCGCATGTAATGACTCTTTCAAGTCTTCCCTCTGCTCTCATCTGGGGAAGCTTTGCGCTTAGCCTCCAGGGGTTACAGTTAGGCTGCTGTTAGGAGTGTCAGGCCAGAGACTAAGACACATGCTAAAATTAAAACAAGACATGACAATTTCCAAGAATTCACAAGCTCTGGCACACTTACTGTTCTGTCAGAAAGTCATTACATGAACTCCATGTGCTGGTTGTGCTTTGTTATTCTAAGTCATAACTCAAAAATGTACAGCAATCAGGAGTTATAGATTGAATTTAGGCTCTCAGCCAACTGGCATCCAGATCAGTTTCATAACGTAACTGCTAACCATCTTGCTATAACTTCCTGCATATACAAAATAAAACGAAGCATATGCAACCCTGTTTCATCTCAATAAATAAATACAAACATTCATAAATAAAATTTATTTTTAATTTATTTTTCTTTGAGGTATAAACAGGCTTCCATAATGGACTCACTGAAAAATGAATGAGCGAATCTGCGATGCTCAATATGGCGGCTGTATAAATGGAAGTACTGCTTTTCATTTATATGAGCCAAGTAGGTGTAGTTACAGTATCTACCAGAAGGGGCTAACTAACCTATTAGTTGTTTCTCAAATTACACACTATACACTTACACACTATCTATGTACCTATGTATGAACTCAACTGTGTAGTGTATGAATTTTATATGGTTATTTTGTCATTCAACATTGGAGTCTGATAGATAAAGTTTTAGTACTTTCTTTGCAATGAATTTGCAATGAATCATCGAGGCTAGCAGGAAATGTGGTTAGGATTATAAAGATTAAACTGCTTTCCAGAGAACACTGTGTGACTCTTGCTCAGAGTCAGGGTCAATTAAACTTCATTGGGATGAAACGAACTGTCAAAACATTCAAATGCTACACAGCACAGGTGTAAAAAAACAAAACAGGTTAAAGTCAACTAAACTGACTAAAGTATGTTATTGATGACACCTATTGATGGAAATAAATGTTGTGATGTTCCATACATTTTTGGTCAAGATCTTGTATTGGCAATGCACTCTGTCCAGCACTCTGTAAAGTCTCCTCCAGCACATCCCAAAGACTTTCAATGGATTTAAGGTCTGGACTCAGAGGTGTTAATTCATGTGTGAAAATGATTCTTCATGCTCCATTCTTTCACACTTATAATATTTCAAAAACTGCTTATCTACTGGGATTTTCACGGACAACCATTTCTAGGGTTTACAGATAATGGTCCGAGAAACAGAAAATATCCTGTGAGTGGCAGTTCTGTGGGCCAGAATTCCTTGTTGCTGCCAGAGGTCAGAGGAGAATGTCCAGATGGGTTTGAGCTGATAGAAAGGCTCAAAGTAACTCAAATGATTAAAAAAAATCTCATTTTGAATCCCTGTATATCAGTATGTGCCATGACGTTCAGGCTATGTCGTGTATGTACACAGCAAAGGGGGGAATGTGACCCTTTGTCTCTCTCTCTATCTATCGGTCTCTCTCTCTCTTCCTTAAAAGGATGTCACACAATAGCAAATCCATCAAAATGTCTTCATCTAAATGTCACCTTGGTCTGTCACTTCTCTCTCTCTCCTCTGGGAGGGCAGTCCTTCACTCACAGGAAGACTGAGAACTACATTACACTGCATGTATTACAATCTGAGTCAGTTTGTCATATTTCGTGGCTAGATAATTCAATAAGCCTTGCTCTGGACTGCAGATTTACATCACTGCACTGTCCTGGCGTTATCTGATTTCAGAAGTATCATATTCAGCTGTGGATTGCATCCTGGGAGAGAGGCCAAGGTCTTGTATTGACACACAGTTTTATGTTTTACCAATTACCAAAAAACTCAGGGTCCGCCTAAAATGGGACAATTACATTCAAGACAAATCCCTGGTAAGTGATCCGCTCTGCTGAAAAGACAAGTGGACCATGCTAATTCACACTGCTCCAGCTCCAGCCTGGTTAGAGATGGCTGGTTCAAAAATGGTTAAGCTATAGTTAAAAAATATAGTTTATCCTAAAATAATTTTTTACCCACCCTTGTTCCACCTCACCATTCCAAACCTGTGACGTTCTTCAATTAAAAACATCTGTTCTTGCTCATATGAAAAGTGAACCACTCTTTTCAGTTGGAGCTTTTCAATTAATCAGTTCACAAAGCCCGTCGGAATGATTCATTCACAAATCAAACTCCTCTGTATCTCAATTCAGCTAATTGATTTGCTGATTCAGTTGGTGGTTAATATCTCAATGGAGGGAAAAAGTTCACTAAATAACGGCTTAAATTTCAGTCTGTTTTACACACAAAGTTATTGCATGGCTTCTGAAGACTTGAAATATAATGCATTAATAATATAGACCCTTTTTTACTTTTATGGTACTTTTGAACCTTTTTGAAGCTTGAAAGCTTTAGTCCCCATTAATTGTAAATGCATGGAAAAGAGAAACTAATAATAAGTCATGCAGGTTAGTAACAGCATGAGAATGTTTAAATGATGACCATTTCACATTTTTGGGTGAACTATCCAGGACACCAGCATCCAAAACACAACATATGCTTGCTAGCCATAAGAATTTTTTGTTTAATTCTTTTTTTTTTTAGCAAAGCATCAGGGAGGGACCAACACATCAAGAGAGAAATTAATAAAATACTAGTACTTCTAAAGTCTAACAATCTGTTTTTCTGTTTTAAGGGACAGAAAGGACAGAGGAAGGAGTAGATTGCATGAGAGTCTCAATATCAGTTTTTTCTTCCCCCTTTCACTGCTGCAGTGTGTCGAGTGGTTTCTCGGCTCTGCATGACATCAAACACTATGTGGTGAGTTTCAGGCTCCAGAGGGCAGATTACAGCTTAATGCCTTCAACATCTACTGCATCAGCACTATAAACACTTCACTCTGTGTCTGTGTGCATGTGTGGGAGTGTAGGAATACCCCATTCTCAATTCATCTTGCTATGGATTTGAGGATAAATGCACAAATTCATAGTGAAAGCATGTTGTGTGACCCCTAAAATCAATGGATGCAAATCAGTACACATTTACAACAAATCAGTACAAAATACAATGCATTCTGTATGCACACACACACACACATACACACACAGCATGAATAAAAAGGGGAATTCTATACTATGCCCAAGAGCAAATGTGCTCATGCAACTTAAATATTGAAATATTCCTGCACAAAGAACTTCTGCTGTCTATGATGTTACCATGGGCCATTTTGCTTTCAAGCAACCATGGTTTGCCTCCAGCAGTTGCACTAGCGGCCGTCATCCAGCGGGTCGGCGCGGCTCAGGGACCTCATTAGTGCTTTCATGCTTGCCTGTGTCCATGACATGACTAATGACAGCTGCTTTATGACCACTGCCGACTCTAAAGTAACAGCTAGGGGGCGCTACACCTCATCGTCACGGTGAATGGGGTTTGAGAGACTTCAGGTGATATCCTGTTTGAGTAAATAAATAATATTTGCTTTCATGCAGTATTAAAACTTATAAATAATAATAATAATAATAAAGAACTGAGTGAAATTGAGTACAGAAGGGGGATTCGGTCAGTTGACAAATAAATAAATAAACTTCATACAACATAAAAAAATGATAAATTCTAAATTATATATTATTTTAATAAATAATTATAATAATAAAGGCCAGCAACTGAGAAAATATACATTAGTTTTTATAAAATGTACATATAAATATATTTTCATGATTAATATAATTAATTTATTATATATGATTTACATTTGATACATTTTGATAAATGATAAGCATTTCCCACATTTTTTGCAGGCTGGGCTCAAACCTTGGTAGCCCACATGAGCACCATGGCTCAATATGCTCTATTTGTCTGAAATCGCCCCCTATACCCTCATTCACAATTCCCTACATTAGTCCACTGATATAGTTCACTTGAGGGATTTCAGACACTGAGTGTGGTCGGGGGGGAGGGGGGGGGGGGGGGAGGGAGTCATCCATATATTAAGGATCGCCAAATTGTCCAGTTCTTGAAAAACCTAGACGGACCGTTAATCTGATAAGGTGTGTTTGCAGTTACAATTCCAGTAATGTGATCTATGATTGGAGCATATTAGATAATTATATGTTCCCTAACTGTTTTCAATTGCATCAGAACAATTTGGAAGATTTTACGATAGCCTTTACATTGGGTGCAACTCTATCTACTTAACAAGGAGGGTGAGTACAAAGGTGAGTTGAACTTGGCTTGGTTTCCTAAAATGATTCCTGATATGAGCCTAACAAGAACTGACAGGAGCCATCTTGACCTGATCTGTCACTGAATCATTCTTGAAATGAGGTCAGGTAGAGATTATCATTGTGTATTGTCGTAACTTCAGGCTCTGGTGTGGGTCGCTCGGCTTGTTTGGGCCATTAGCAGGGTGTGCCACAGTTTGCCGGGGTGGGATTCCCTCTCCGGATCGCCAGGGGAATATCATTACTCACTTCTGAGTAAAACATAAAGCATGGGGACTGATAGAAGACAGCTGCTTTTGCATAAGCTTTGTGGTGTTCTACTAGATAAAACACAGTAAACATAAACACTCACAAACATGACCATGGGCCAAACGTTGCTCTCACAGCGTTGGTGTCAAGTTCATCTCAAATGAGTCAGAGGGAAAGATGATCCAGCTGAATGTTCAAATCCAGCATTAAAATATTCAAACGAAGCTTTCCTATCAACAATTAAAGACACAGCCTGAATGAAATGCATCCATCTAAGGTTAATGCCGACTAGCAGCGGGAGAGGAAAGAATGGAAAAAGCGAGAATAGTTGGAATAACGGGCGATTCCATTAATGTCACAGAAACCGCTAAAGAAGATCCGAGTCTGTGTCCAGATTCCCTGTCCAACCAGCTGACAACAGTCATGCAACTTTAATAATCACAAAAACCAAAATCAGATCCACGCAGTTTTACGCATGGGAGGACAAGTATGTCAGCTCTTGAGTGGAGAGCCAGAGAAGCATCACTGCTAAAGAAAAAGCTGCAGTATAATTGCAGAACATTTCCTGGGGGAAACTCTTGACTCTGAAACAATTACTTTCAATTAAATCTCATTGTCTCCATACGGTTGTGAAGTTTGGGATAGGGGTTTGATCACCATCACTTAGACGTAAAAGTGTGCTGTCTAAACACAGCCCACACTGCCAATGTTAACATGCGATTGTAGCGATGCATCACTCTGAATGAATGCGTCTGGACGTGTTGTACGTGTTTATGAGGATAATATCTCCATCACATTATTGTACAGTCACTAACGTCGGATGTTCACCTCTATTAATCTTCTAAATGGAGAACACTTTCTGATCATTAGGGAATACCGGCTGGGATCAGCTCGTGCGTCATGCGCAAGAGGATGATGGGTAAAAATACATTCAGGCTGCAGTGCTGAGCACAAAATCTAAGGTGATAGAAAAATTCAATGAAACAAAGAGAAATCAAGGTCTTCTGTGTGTGTGAAAACACTTTTACCACACAGAACGCCTGGCGAGGTTTCATCTTTTCAACTTACTCCTTAAAAATCAAAAGTGAAAACTCTATACCCTCATGGAGCAACTTTGGATGAGACAGACAATACTCCACCCTGATACACACACACAAAGACACACACACATTCACACCAGAGCAACAGCAGAAAGCTCATAATCACCAGTAAATCTGTAACCATGCCACACACTCAAACCAAATGACAGCAGAAAAAACAGTATAGGAAACTGTTATGGAATCATGGGTCATGGAAAATTATAAAGTCCAAAGACCTGTGGGAATGTCAAGTACGGTACATGTGCAAGACAGGATATAGCATATAAACCAAATTATCATAGCATTTGACAACAGTTGACCAGTAGGAATTATTATTAATTATATACTTTGCCACCTTTTTAATGTGTATTAATGCACTTTGAATTACTGTATCATTGTGTTGTGTGTGAATGAAACTTGTCTTGCTTGCTGATAATAACATAAGATGAAAATAATTTTTAATCGCATTGTAGCTACTTGCATAAAGTTTGCCTTTGTATGCACTGTCTTCATCCACAACTGTCATTCACGCTGAGATCTAGAATAACAGCAGGACTGATTCACCTACCGGATATTTCCGTTTGCGGGACTCCGGTCAGATTGAACCCCTTGCTGTTGTAGAACTGTCTGATGTCCGAACATGTCTTGGGTTTACTGGCCCCGAACACCAGCCCGGTGAGAGTGCACAGAAGCACCAGTACGACAAAACCCATCCTGGACAGAAGAAAGAAGCGTGATGTGCGAATCAAATCCAATGGCGAAGACCAAAGGACAAACGCATCCACAGCGAAATGTATCTGCCGTTTCCAAAAGCGCACCGGTTCGCTCCCACGCGCTGTGTCTTATTCAGTGGCAACAGCTTGAATTAAAACGGAGAGCGCGATCCTGTGTGAGAGATGACGGAGCGGAGAGGGAGGAATGACACGAGCTCGCGGGAGCTCACGGTACGGAGACGCGTCTGTGCGCTCGCGTTCGCGTTCGGTCAAGTGCGAGGCGGAGCGGGGCGGGCGCGCGAGCGAGCGAGCGAAGGCACCAACTGCAGGGCATCGGGTTCGTCTGCCGCTGCCGCCGCCGCCGCGATCCTCCACAGGATGTTGCATCAAATCATACCACTGGCCAATGAAGACGGGATTCCATTTCCCCACAGGCTCTCCTGTAGGACAGTAGGCTATAAGGATCTCTGAGATTCCTTATGTAATTTAGTGAAACTCTGGTTTTGAGCTGACTTTGACATGTCATTATGTTGGATTTTTGTCTAGTCCAAAGGGATAAAGTAATAACTTTAAAGGATTTAGTTTGGAATCGTACTTTGGAACCAATCCTAAACAATCCAAAAAGGGAATTTGCTTATAGGATTAGGACATAAAAATGAAATGTAGGCTATACACTGAATATGCCCCAGGTGTGCATCCTGGCCTCGCTCACACCTGATATTAACATCCAAGTGAAGCAGAATGACTCTAAATTAGGTCTAATTAGTTTTTAAAATTCAATCACTTCAACGACATTGGAACGGGGGGAAAAAACACGTGACCTCATTGCAGCTAGCCTATATTATAAATGTGAATCTGTTCCGATGCACGCGTCCCAAATAAGAACAGGGATTTTAACCTGTTCCAGTTAGGCCTATGTGCGACTTAAAAAAAAAAATCTAGAAAAAAAATGGAAGAATACCGTTAGCAATTAGAAAATAAAAATGTTGCATTAAAAAAAAAGTGTCTTAAAACATCTTAACTTTTGTAGATCAGATCATTTAAATCACAGCTAAAAATCAACTAAAATTGCTTCCTGTTTGGTGTTCATAGAGAGGCAAGGTCAAGCATGTTGCATTATTGGATATAGTGATTAACAATAGGCCTATAATATAAATCTTTGCAATAATAGAATCTTAAATATAATCTAAAGTATTTGTAAGATTATGCTAAAAATTGTCAAATCAAACATTACTGTATAAAGTGAAATTATATATTTTTTTGGACTAGGGGAATTATCTTCCTTTCAACATGGCCGCAAAAACGCCTCTCAATAAGAGAGTTGGAAGATTATATTGAATTATTTATGAGGGAAATAACAAGGTTGAGTCCCAGCCTCTCTATTTCATGTTAAATGTAATACTCTGCCATATTTATTACGGTCCCAGACTGTCAACCCCTCTGCGGACAGGCCAGATCTTGACATGCTTCAAAGATGCAGTAAATTTTTGAACAGGCTGCAGCTCGCCTGTGACAATACACACACCCGTAGTTATTCCTTGACAGACGCAGTGTTTTCTGAGTCATGTCTGCGGCCTGCAGTTTGACAAATCTGACAGGAAACACTGAGAGAAAATACCGGCCCCGGGGCCACAAACAAGAGTGGACGGAATATTACAAAGATAATCCAGGAAATATAGTGCTGAAAAGAGAATAAAGGAGAGCGAATATGAACAGGTAAGTGAAAAACAGTGGCACACTTACATGGTTGAGCAATAAGACATTATACTTACATAACAACTGAGCGGAGCTGCCAGGGACAATTGTGTGAGTGAATAGCGGGGTGTGGCCGGTTAAAACGGTTTCACAGAGAGGCACACAGTTAGTTAAATGCTTCGCCCTTTCTTTCCTCTAGCAGTTAAGATAATGATTACGTTGTTTCTGGCTTTATTTACAATGCACACAAATCTGAATCAGACAGTGCCATCGACATCGGATGTATCTGTATCAGTTGATGTGGAAATTGTGTGTCTGCACAATGCCATACGACTTTCTAATTTTTTTGAATTATATTTTAAAATAAAATATACTGTGTGTGTGTGTGTGGCCTGGTAATCCCTACATTATAGGGACAAAATGTCCCCACAAAGAGGGCAATATCCATAATCCTTGTCCTTGTGGGGACATTTTTTGATCCCTATGAGGAATACAGCTTATATGTGACCCTGGATGACAAAACCAGTCATATGGGTCATTTCTGAAATTGAGATTTATACATCACGTGAAAGCTGAATAAATAAGCTTTCCATTGATGTATGGTTTGTTAGGATAGGACAATATTTGGCCGAGATACAACTATTTGAAAATCTGGAATCTGAGGGTGCAAAAAAATCGAAACATTGAGAAAATCGCATTTAAAGTTTTACATTTATTTTCGCGATTGTGCTGCATTCAATCACAAAAACAAATGTTTTATACATTTACAGTAGGAAATTTACAAAATATCTTCATGGAACATGATCTTTACTTGATATCCTAATGATTTTTGGCATAAAAGAAAAATTGATAATTTTGACCCGTACAATGTATTGTTGGCTATTCCCACAAATATACCCGTGCTACTTAAGACTGGTTTTGTGATCCAGGGACACATATGATGTTTTTTGAAAATGTAAAAATGCAGAAAGTTTTGTGTGATGATTTAGGTTTAGGGGTAGTGTTAGTGTAAGGGGACAGAATATACAGTTTGTACAGTATAAAAATCATTATGTCTATGGAAAGTCCCCATAAAACATGAAAACACAATGTGTGTGTGTGTGTGTGTGTGTGTGTAAGAGCAAAATTACAGTACACAGTTTTGTTGAAACTCATGTACATTATATAATGAAATATTTTAGTTAAAATAGACTACAAATTTGGAACAAACACAATAGAAATCTTAATTAGGATGACTCCATTAAAGTGCAACTCAAATGTACATGTTAATGTAAATGTACATTAAATGCAGCAAAACACACACAAACGCTAATCAAGCAGAGAAATTAAAATTTTTATGGGACTCCAACAAGTCCGATTGAACCAAATGAATCAGTCTTCAGATCCAACTCTGAATTCACTGTTCATTCTTTCTTTCTTTCTTTTTTTTCTTTCTTTCTTTCTTTCTTTATAAAGCACATTCTTAAACAACTCATGGTTGACCGAATGTGCTGTACAATTCACATATGCTCATCCAGAATAGAAAAGACAATACAGACAATACAGTGAATAATGAATGTATAACTTGTTGAAAGCGAGTAATAAAACTAGGTAAGGAGGAGGCATTTCTACTGGCTCAATTCACCAGCATTATATAATTTTCTCAGAGCAAACTGAACAAATGCCTTGATGCAGTTTTATATGGCAGCCTGTGCATAAACATGGATATTTTTCTGTTGAGCCTGAGAGACAGCGAGATGCCATTTCAGAGAACGAGTGGAGCAAATTCAGCTCATCTAAACAGGAATAGCAACAGCGGTGGCATATCCTCTCCTACAGAGGCAGAACTCTGGTGCAGTTATTACCAAAGGTCCATCAGATTTGCTGGTCTTGACCCATACACTGGTCTCACACTGGATAAGGTTGCCTTGTGGCATTTCTGTGTGTGTGTTGTTCAGCTTGCTCTCAGTGAGTCAGGCCCTCGGAGAGCCGAAAAGCCACTGAATGCAGTGGTTTGGGACCTTTGTTCAGGTCCGTCCGGTCATGTGATCAAAGCCTTTTGGAGAGGGCTGACTCATCCATGCCCACTCATCTGACTGGTCATCACAACATAACATGTCTGATGTCACAAAAAAAGACGCATAATCAGTCTGACAAAAAAACAGATGATTCTAAATATGAATCATCTACACAGCTGAATCTTTAATTAGACTCTTCTGATCGGATCTGGAGATATTTGTAGATAGATGACGTTAAAAAAAAGAAGAGGGAAGAAAAAAAAGTAAATTTATACCATTTTACAGTTGACAGGTTTTTACCCATACAAAAATCAAGTGCTGCACATAATAAACACAGAAGTGCATGTACAGTGCACAAACCCAGAGGGGGAAATGAATGCTTAGAGGTCTTTCATGGGTCAGAAGACTCAAAGCAGATCTCAGTTATGTGACAACATTTCTTAGAAATTAAACAGACCACAATAGAGTGCATATAAAGGAGATAAAATGAACAGTGAATTATATGTTTCAAAATGATACAAAATTAGAGAAGATTATTCTTGATAAATGTCAACTGTGAGTTATTCTAAATTAATTACTACAGTTTATTTATGCACTACTTGAAAATATTTGATTTATTTAAAATTAAGTAGATAAAAATGTTTCCAAATATAAAAATAATTATCCAAAGATAGCTGAATGTGATATTGACAAACACTGAATGTGAATTACCATACAAAGTGTAAATACAAATAAATGTAATGTTGACAAGAAAAGGGAAATTTTGTAAAGGCAAACTTCAAACGTTGGCGTGAAAGCAGGTCATAAGTTTGGATTTTTTGAAAGAATTTTTTTTTTTTCTGCTCACCAGGGTTGCATTTATTTGATCAAAATTTCAGTAATGATCAAATGATCCTTCAGAAATCATTCTAAAATGCTGATTTGCTGCTCAAGAAGTTGAAAACTGAGGAAAACTGCTGAATAATAATCTTTTTGGAAACCATGTTTTTTTTCTTCTTTGGTGATTAGAAAATTGATGATTTCAAAAAACAGCATTGGAAAAAGTTTTTTTTAATAATGTAAAAGTATTTACTGTCACTTTTGATCCATTGTATCCAATGTATCCTAGAGAGACAGACGGAAGGGTCGATGGATAGATACAGTGTTGGGAGTAACGCGTTACAGAAGTAATGCATTACAGTAACATATTACTTTTTGCTGTAACGCAGTAGTGTAAGGCATTGCTAATCAATTTTCAGTAATATTTTACTCGGTACATGTTCAGTAAGGCTTGCGTTACAACAGACTTTTAGTTTTAATTGTAAAAAAAAAAAAAAAAAAAAAAACAAGACCGGTGACATTAACGAATGAAAAATGCAAGTAGGCTAAATTACCTGTTCATGGTCAGTCAATAGCCGCGTGTGGTGTCCAAGTCTGTAAATAAAGACTAAATGGCAGCGTCTGATATATTTGTATAGCGATTTATTTTTTACAGGAGTGCCGTGAGGCATGATTTCGGCCTCTGTGCTCGCGCTGGCCAGTGGAAAAGCGGCTAATGGTGAAGATGGCATGAAGAAGACTATACATTCGCGAGATGGACGTATGCGCATTAGGCTATTCGTTCTGTGTTTTCTTTCTAAACAGTTAGGCTATGTTTATGTGGTATTTTTCATGTTTTCATCACGCAATCATGTTTTTGATGCGGTGGTGACGCGTTCATGTAAGGGCGGCGGCGCTGCCGATAAAGCACCTAAAAGCTGTCACAAAGAACCGGCAAAAGGAATGATTATGAATATGTCAAATATAGCAAGGAGACATTTTAATTGTTTATTAATAAAGTCAAGATGAAGTTGACGATGCTGACTCGCGATCTTCGCAGCTAGTGAATACACCAGAGAGAAATGCACATTTCATTTCATAAGCAGAGAGCAGTCTGTTTTCTTTCATTTTGAATTGTTCTGTTTACAAGTAGACATTTCAATATAGATATATTTTTCAGGTCCGTGAATAGGCTACCTTATACGCTGAGTTTCGGTTCATTTATGAGACGCGCTCCAGTGCATGCGCCGGCACCTCCGTGTCATGATTATAATTGTCTGCTATATTTAGCCTACTTCTTATTTAGTAAATCCAGGCAATTGGTTGATGAAACATTGATTAAAATTAAGATACAATTAATACAAAACGAAATTCACTTTAAAGAAAGGCTTTCTGTTTGAGGTCTCTGTGAAAGTTTTAAAGCAGTCTTTTAGTGCCGCTTCAGAGCGGTGGCGTCCATAACGGAGAACTGTCACGTCTGTAACATTGTTTTTTCCTCATAAATGCGAACACGAAAAATAAAATAAAATGGATATTTTATGTTCTGTGGAGACCCAACCCTTCTTCATCCGATTTGCGCTGTGTAATTCACAGAATTACAACAAAAAAATCGTTGCCTCCTAAAAGTTAAAGATTTTTTTGTCACGCAAAACACGCATGACTGTCTATTTCCCTAATATTAAATATAAAACGTGTAGTGTAGACTGTGTGTAGACTGATATTTTTCTAATGTCTGGACTCCTTTCAGGGAGAAGCCTATGGATAAACAGAAGACGTTTCAATATTTTGGTATTAATGCATTTTCTGAGAATTTATATTTCAAGTTTTGACTGCAAATGTCATGTCCATAACGCTGGAATTCCCAAATTTTAAATAATTTATCCTCAACTAGTTTTGTGGTGTAGGTCTACGTATTTTATAATGTTAAGTTAACTTCAAATAATACTAATAGTAATTTAAAGATGTGGTAGCATCTCCTATTCCTGTACAATGAGGAATAGGAGCCGTGTGTGTGTGTGTGTGTGTGTGTGTGTGTGTGTGTGTGTGTGTGTGTGTGTGTGTGTGTGTGTGTGTGTGTGTGTGTGTGTGTGTGTTTGCACGTTTGTGGGTGATTACTGGGCTATAGTATGGAGACAAAATTGTCCCCAGAACTTTGCTAAAGCTGATAAAAACTCCCTTCAGTGACATCCAAGATGAAAAGATTTATTTTAGGGCAGGGTTAAAATTAGTGTAGAATTAGTCATAAGCTTTATATGATAACAATGATGGTATTGGTGTGGTACAAAGGAGAAAGATTTATTGATGTGAAATCAAGGGAGTGATGGTTTAGGCCCTCTTCTTTAAACACACACACACACGTTGGGTTTTCTTATTTAACCTGTCCTACTCGACCTGCTCCAAGCGGGATTCGAACCAGAGTCTCTGACGTGGACGGCGGGTGCTAACAAGGACGCTAAAGACCGCAAGTGGGACTTTCCATAGACATAATGATTTCTATACTGTACAACTGTATATTCTGTCCCCTACGCCTAAACCTACACGTCACAGAAACATTTCTGCATTTTTAAATTGTCTAAAAAGATCACTTAAAGGATTAGTTCATTTACTCACCCCAATGCCATCCAAGATATCCATGTCTTTCTTTCCTCAGTGGAAAACATTTCTGGATTTTTCTTCGAATAATGGACTTCAATGGCAACCAACGTTTTGAAGTTCAACGGGCTGTGCACGATCGCAGCTGAGGAAGAGGGTCTTATCTAGCGAAACGATAGGTCATTTTCAAAAAAAAAAAATATATATATATATACTTTTTAACTACAATTGTTCGGACTGAGCTGATCTGCCACGTGCCGGGAACTACGTCGTCACGTTGAAAGGTCACGCTCGAAAAAAAACTTTTAGGTTTCAAAAGATTTAAACACCCAGGATACGCACACGTAAGGACCATTTTAAACAATAATATGACACAAAGAAATAAATATGTCATTCAACATACAATACAATTTGAACTATCCTCCTTCGCGCGGTCGCTTTGTAAACAGTGGGGCGGTACTTCCGCCGGCACCAGCGACATCGAGTGTGACCTTTCAACGTGATGACGTAGTTCCCGGCGCTTTGCTGATCAGCTTAGTCCAAAAAATTGTAGTTAAAAAGTATATATATATATTTTTTTAAATGACCTATCGTTTTGCTAGATAAGACCCTCTTCCTCAGCTGCGATCGTGCACAGCCCGTTGAAGCTCTTCAAAGACCTTTGAAACTGCATTGATTTGGACTTCAAAACGTTGGTTGCCATTGAAGTCCATTATTCGAAGAAAAATCCAGAAATGTTTTCCTCAAAAAACTTAATTTCTCTTCCACTGAGGAAAGAAAGACATGGATATCTTGGATGGCATTGGGGTGAGTAAATTATTAGGAAATTTTTATTTTGAGGTGAACTAATCCTATAGTATGATTTATAAGCTGTTTTCCTCATGGGGCCCAAAAAATTTCCCCACAAGGACAAGGCTTTGGATATTGCCATCTTTTTGGGGACAATTTGTCCCTATAACGTAGGTTTTACCAAGACCCCCCCCCCCCCCCCCCCCCCCCCCAAACTCACACACACACACACACACACACACAAACACATTTGGGCTAAAGAGTTTGAAGTGAAAAATAAACAGAGATGTGACAGCAAATAGAATGACGATGCTAAAACATTTAACGAAATATGAAAGCTGAGAAGTGTTCAGCAAAAAAGTGAGATCATATATATTTAACAAAGTGGCTAAAGGAAGAAAGAAAGAGAGAGAGAGAGAGAGAGAGAGAGAGAGAGAGAGAGAGAGAGAGAGAGAGAGAGAGAGAGAGAGAGAGAGAGAGAGAGAGTGAGTAGGAATGTGTTGGTGTGTCTCCAGGCATGCTGGCATGGAAAAGCCAAGTAATTACTGAGACAGAAACCACACTTCTGTCCCACACACACACACACACACACACACACACACACACACACACACACACACACACACACACACACACACACACACACACACACACACACACACACACACAAAACAAACAACTATCAAAATGACTAAGGGACTCACAAAACTACTCAAAGCTCTGTTACATTAAAGCCCTTTTAAAGAATTATTTACAGCATGTGCATGTGACAGAATGCACAGTGGCCAACATACACTCTCTCATACACAGAAGGTTCTTCTATAGAATCCTGCGAAACACCTCTTTTGAAACCTTTTTGTTTTTAAGAGTGTATTTAGACGCTTATCCACACTAAGAAAAAATGGGGTATAAAACAACAGCCTGGAATACACAACATACACAAATTATTTGATTAAACATTTAAACACAGTAGCATAAGGCTTCTTAATAAACAGTCTGCTTATGTTTGATCTGTTTTAGCATTATGGTCTTAAATCGTGACTTGACTCCCTTGTTCATTTTGCATCCTCCTGCAATACGGTTGAGATGTTTATTAATGAGAAAAATTAACTTCTACTTGTTTTGCAGTGACATTTGCATGGAAATAAATGGTTTTCCCTTAAATACAGAAAACAGATCATGTTGGTTTCATGCACTCCCATTCAAAAGTTTGGGGTTTGTAAGATTTTTAAATATTTTTGAAAGAAGTCTCTTATGCTCAGGTCAAGGCTGGATTTATTTAATTAATTATTTGATCAGTAATATTGTGAAATATTATTGTAATTTAAAATAATATTTTCTATTTTAATATATTTAAAATACAATTTATTCCTGTGATGGCAAAGATGAATTTTCAGCATCATTACTCCAGTCTTCAGTGTCAAATTATCCTTCAGAAATCATTCTAATATGCTGATTTGGTACTCAAGAAACATTTCTGATTATTATCAGTTGAAAACAATAATTTTGTAGAACCTGTGGAACTGCAATTTAAATGGAATTTTTTTTAAACTAATCAAAAGTCTTTACCGTCACTTGTTTTGACTCCTTTAATGCATCCTAACTCAATAAAAGCATTAATTGTGCTTAAAAAACATATTTCTGACCCCATATTTTTGAATAGTGTAAGTTTTGAAACCTGTTAATCATTATTTTAATCAAATCATTATTTTAATCATTATATCAAACAACTTAATCATTATTTTCAAATGTTATGCAGGTTTTCTCAACCACTTTGGCACATTTTTCAAAACAGTCTTAACATTGTCTATACTGTAAGTGCATTGTGTGAGCCACGCTGGTCAACATTTAAATGTTTTATCACCATGGAAATATTTGTTATATACAAATTGCATGTGTTTTCTACTTTTTAGTTGACACTGTCTGTTTTCTACACTATACAAAAATGTCACTTTTGTCTTGCTGAATGCTCTTGTGTATCATACTGAGCTTTTTAGATACAGATTTTAGCAGTGATTTACTAGGAAAAGAAAATGGACATTTGGTCACATTTTATATTAGGTGTCCTTAACTACTAGAACTGTCCTTACATCAAAAAATAAGTACAGTGTACTTATTGTGATCATCTTATATTGCAAAATACTTTTGCTACTATTGAGGTGGGATGTGGGTAAGGTTAGGACAGGTTCGGTGGTATGGGACGGTTTAAGGCTGATTGTAAGGGATTGGGGCAAAAGATTTAATTACAGCTGTAATTACATGCAGGTATCAATATACTGTACGTACAATGTAAACACATGTATGTATACAATAAGTGCATTGTATCAAATTATTAATTTAAATGTTAGTACATAGTAGTTAAAGACAGCTAATAGAAAGTGAGACCGAACATTTTATTTATGAAGCACATTTATTTTTGTGGAAATGTGTTACATGTAAACATTAAAATTCACAATTTTTATGATAAATGCATATATAAATGCAATACATGCAAATAAATAATAATAAATGTATAAAATAAATTTTATTAAAAAAACAAAAAAATAATGCTCATTATAAAACAGGTATAGTCAAGTCACTATATTGTAATATATTAAATAAATTAATATATAGGACAAAAAGATTGAGTTTACAGAAATTGTGTAACAGAGTCAAGCTATAAGAGACTGCGGTCTTTAGCGTCCATGTTAGCGCGCTCGCCTCCCAGGCTGGAGACGCCAGGTCGAGTAGGACCGGTTACATCTATACCAAACAGTTGACAGACCCGTTAAAGTGTTAAGAAGGAACATACAACTGGAAAGAAAGAGGACACGGGGACAGGGAGGAAGAGATCAAGAGAAGAGGACCACAGCATCGGTTTCTCACAAGCTGACTGCTATTATAAGATATTGTTAATGGCTCGCTGACATTTTGATAAATGGATTTTTCATCACATCTCCTCCATGACACTATAAAACGCTTGATAAATCTAAATGTTTGTGCCAAACAGTCTGCCAAGCTCAGACAGTCTTCTCAGTTCAATTAAATACACATCTAAACCATTGAGAAGGATCTACAAATAAGTGTCATATGCCTTGACAATGTTTATCTCAAGATATTTTGTAACACGAAAGAGCTGTTGAGGCCTTTTGTTCTCAATTAAAGAAAACGGCTTCATGGGAAAATCTTTCTCGTAGCCGAGGTACGCTTACGAAAAAATCAACCACACACCACAGTCTCAGCAGAACACAACATGCTTCCTGAATGATTGAGCAAAGGTCTGCCACAAGCTAATGACCTCTGTATAACCACGAAGCCAGGCGGTCTGAATGTGAATAGCGTAAAGTTCATGAGAGTTGGTTTTTAAGAGTGGAATGGCACAACACTGAGACACAGCAACATAAAGAGGATGAAGTGTCATTCCTACCTGCAATTATGCCACAACATTCAGTCACAGCTAAGGGACAGGGTTTTAAATTTTGGTACAAACTCTTGAGAAAAAACATTAACACTGTTATTAACCCTCTGTTGTTGGTTTTAAAGGTACATTGCATAATTACTAGTACTTCTGCGGCAGCAGGGTGAATGCCATTCAGAATTGAATTAAATTTCATTTAAATTTCTCAATTTAAAATTACTGAAATTGAATTGAATTTGAACTGATGAAGCAAACAGAATCCAGAACAGCAAATGTAATTTGCCATTTGAATGTTGATACATACGGACATGGATGGATGGATAGATTATAATTCATTGATTATTCCTACTTTTTCATCTATAAAATTTTCATTACAAAAAAAGCCTACACTACTAATATTCTTTCAGAAGGTCTTCCGGGTTTGTTGAACTGCACACACAGACCGGCCGCTATGGGCCTATTAAGCCTGTGCGATTTCAGCAAGGTAGGCTACCTACTCACACTGAAGGTGTAGATCGCATGCGATGTAAAGCCAAAGCTCGCGTTTTATGTGCTCACACTATAGGCCTACATGTGAAATATGTGCGTTAAACCCCCGTGCCGGGTTGCGCCAATAGCATGATATTGTGTATCCAGAGATATTGTCAAATCAAGCATCAACTGTCAATCAATATCAAGATGATTTAGCATTTCTAATGTATGTATTAAATTATTATAAGTATTATTGTATTATTATTATTATTATTATTAGAGCCTACTTAGGCAGGCCTATTAAATTGATAGGCTATTATTTGCTACGCAATAATTTAATAGCGCATCAACGCATAACTGACATGCTGCGAACTGCGAAGATTAGATAGAAGCTTACTCCTCACTGAAAATTGTCTAAAAATATTTAGGTCGATTACAGTGAATTATAGGCCTATAATAATAATAATAATAATATATCAGTCATCAATGAAAATTAAAAACAGCTTTATTTCAAAAACAATAAAGTTTTGTTTAACATGAGCATTGTTTAACAAATTAATAAAATAGGCACGGTATCGCAGGTGGCTTTGGAAGACGTGGGTATGGTTTATCCATTTTGCAAGTCGAACTGGAAGTAAGCCACAGTAATTTGTAGCTAGTTTGATAGCTGTAGAACTAAAGATCTCATTCTTTTCGTTTTCTTTCTTGCTGCATTAAAGATGAAATGGTTAAACTTATGTTTTCGCACAGGCGCAGCCAGGGAAAAACACTGAGTTTAGGGCAATCGGTTCGTAGCTCTGCTTCAACTGTGCGATAAGTCACGAGGAGCGACCAAAATTTCTGACATGCCAGAAATTCATCCGACCATCCGATTGCCGGTCGGGAGAGGTTAATCGCCTCTCGTTTCCCCTGTACACTTCAAGAAACACTGGACGACAAACGACGCACGAGAAAGCTGAAAATTGGCCCGACCCGAAAAAGAGTCGCACGAGTCAGAATTCGGCTCAAAATCGGACGAAAATCACACAGTGTATGCCTGCCTTTAAGTAAACAAACAAACAAACAAACAAACACAAACCATAACACAGACAAACACACTAATTATTATTTGAATTATTACTCAGTGAGTCATTTAACCATGTCTTTGGAAGGTGTTTGTCTTTCAAACACATTGAGTGAGCGAGTGAGTAAGTGAGTGACAGTGAGTGAGTGAGCGAGTGATAAGTGAGTGAGTGAGCGAGTGATGAGTGAGTGAGAGTGAGTGAGTGAGCGAGTGATGAGTGAGTGAATGAATGAGTGAGAGAGTGATGAGTGAGTGAGAGAGTGAGTGAGTGAGAGAGTGAGTGATGAGTGAGTGAGTGAATGAATGAGTGAGAGAGTGATAAGTGAGTGAGAGAGTGATGAGTGAGTGAGTGAGTATGTGCTTCAGGCAGGAGAGCTGATCTTTCTCAGTATTGATTGGAGGGTGTCTCTGGCCCTGAGGGGGGTTTGTCTTCTCTGCCCCTGCATTCTTAAACACACTGGATCAATGAGACCCCAAACCCCAATCTTGTGCACTCATGTATGCATGTATACACAAGGGAATGTACAGTTATTAGCTCACACACATATAAAGAGGTGGATGAATAAAGAGACTATATACAGATAGATGTATCAGACCACATTTCCATTTCAGAGCGAACTGTCCAAGCCTCTGCTCATGAGCTGAGAAAGAGAGAAAGATAAGGAAAAAGAATCAAAGAGAAAGAGAAGCTGTGTATCTCCGATGAAAGATCTCTTTATTTTAACTCCGCACAACTCTGTGTACACACTAACCATTCATGTGTGTTTAATGGGCTCTTTTGTACTGGGAGAACTGGGAAAATTTACAAAACTCCAGTGGCTGGATCCACAGAGTAGAGAATCACTGATATCTGATCCGGTTTGAGCTGAAACGATGCAGGGAATGCAGACTTTCAAAGACATCTTGAAGAAGAAAGACATATGAAAGACGTTCAAACATTGATTCATGTTTAGTGAGTAATTTTTAAAAATAGATGCTTACAAGCTCTGAGGAAGGGGAACTCGTTAATGACCATTGAGACACGAATCGGTTAATATGTAAAACGAGTTCTTAAGTTGTTTTAGGCTCCCTGAGGATTATTTCATCTGCAAAACATTTCTCACATGAATTTCTCGAGAGAGGTTGTGAGAGGGAAAAACTTGGGAGATGCTGCAGGGCTTGTGGGAAGTGTTTAGAAAATAGTTCAGAGATGCTTTAGAGTCATCAGTCGAAATAAATTTCCATATATTAGATGCAATTCACAAGAGAAAAATATTCAGTTGTCTTTGCATTTTAAACACTTACATTCTTTCTTTCTTCCGTACTTTCAGGGCTGCGTGTAACTCCACTTGTAGACATACACTCACAAACTTCACTAAGCACTTCCCCTCGGGTGAATCCCTGCCGCCATTTTGAAGCGCGTTCAACTTCGTCAAGTGGACAAGGGAAGTTTATTAGGACAGACCCGGCCTCGACCTCTCGATTTTGACAGAGGGAGCAAGTCTACACTTCAGGCAGATCCATAGACCACAATGCAACATGATTGTAATGTCACAGCATATCACGCTTAATTTACCCCTCTCTCGGACTCTCAACTCTAGTGTATGATATTGACGTTATTTTTACTTTTGACAACATAGTACTTGTAGCTTCTTCAAACTGACATTTATAGTTTATTGTAATGTTATCATTTTCATTTGTGTAATTTCTTATATTTTCTCCAACAGCCCAAGCATACAGGCCTATAAAATGGTGCGTAAAACAAATTTATAAGGAATAATAATAATAAATCAGCTCCATTGCACATTTTAAGTGATCAAGGGCTTAGGGTTCCGCCAGTAGTGTGTACTCATGCACCGTAAGCAATGACTTTACATCCGAGTGAACGAGACGTAGGGAAGTTAGCGAGGAAAGTGCATAAAAAATTTGACTTAAACACAGCCCAGTAGTGCATGCATCCTCCATTAAGACCATCCCAGAATGCATTGCAACAATCTCTGTAAGGGTAAAACAGATGGTGAACCAGTCAAGCAATTATTATTATTATTTATTATTATTATTTATCATTATTAGGTTCTTTTGAACTTTCTATTCATCAAATAAAGTATTCCAGTTTCCTTAAACATATTAAGCAGCACAACTGATTTCAACATTGATAATAATAAGAGCAGCATTTTTTTAGGACCAACTTTCACGTTTGGTTTTGATTCACATTTGCATTTTATTTTAATCTTTTATTTTGTAATTTTAATTTCTATGGCTGCATCCGAAATCGCATACTTCCCTACTATACGGTAGGCGAAAAACAGTATGTGACAAAAGAAGTATGTCCGAATTCACAGTGTTCATAAAAGAGTATAGGCAAAAAGTACTCGGATGACCTACTACTTCCGGTGAGATTCTGAAGTGTGCATATGATGGACACTTTACTGTCCCATGAGGCCACAGGAGAGGATTTATGAATAGCAGTGAAGTGATGTACAGTAACTGACTCTGGACTGGTAGATCACATGATAATGACAAAATGGGGAATGTAGTACATCCAGATTACATTCATACTACACACATTCATACTATGTAGAACATAATTTTTTAGTGGTTGTGGAGTAAATACTTATTCAAAATAAGAACCTAGAGAGTATGCAATTTCGTACGCAGCCTATATGTTCCTACTTTGTCATGTCCCTGGCTATTATCATGTGATTCCCCTGTTCCTCATGTGATCATGTCATGCGCCTCTTTGCTCTTTGTGTTATATTGTAATTGGCTCTGTTCTGGCAGTCATTGGCTCATTGCTGTGTATCTATAGCCCTCAAGTTCCTTTGTTACAGGTCTAGCTTTGTTTCTTGTAATCCCTCTGTTGGTGAGTTTGTCAAGTTTGTTAATGGTTCATGTCAAGTTCAAGTCAAGTCACTATTTGATTCTGTTTACTCTGTCACCATTGTTAAATAACACTTGGGTTCACTTCAACTCTGCTTGGTGTATTGTTTTTTTTTTATATTATTTAAAGGAATTGATGCATGGAGGAGATCCAGTCAGATGATTTAATTAAAATTTCAAATTCAAATGATAATAATGGTAAACACATCAAAATGATAGTAATGAGAAACACATCAACATGATAATAATGATTTCTTAAAATATGATGATGACATTTGATTAAATGATAAAACATAAGTGAATGATAAAACACAAGCAAGAAATATATATTTTTTTCCAGGTAAGTTCCAGGTATTTATGAAGTAATCAATTTGAACTTTTTTCAAAACAATACTTTATTTTAAAATACACACATTCACTCTTATCATATGTCAAAAGCGCAAAATGTTTCTTGTTTCGCTACATTCGGTTATGATATGAATTAGCCAAATGAATCATGTAAATGATAGAATATTTTCAACTGAAAAAAATGTCATAAAAAAAGGTTGAGTAGTTTGAATCAATGGATATTACATTTGGCAGGTGAACGTTTTATCATAGAACAGCTGTCAAACATTAAATGTTTAGCTACTTACATCTTACAACACAGAATGTAAACTATAGAGTAATGTTGGAATTCACACTTGTTTTCTGAGAATAAGGCCCGCCTTCTTGGATTTGATTGACAATCTCAAACAATTTGACATTGACGATGATTGCTATTAGACCCCAAAGGTTACCCAGCCCAACTTTTAAACAATTTGGCCATTTCAAATTCTTGGCGGGACTTCTTGTGCCCCTCAATGCAAATGGTGGATATTGCACTGCTGAAGCTTCGTCATCACAGGAATAAATGACATTTTAAAATATATTCAAATAGAAAAAAGTTATTTTATGGTCATGTCATTTCGTTTTTACTGTATTTTTGATCAAATTTGATTCATATATATTTGGAGTTTGATTTTCCCACATCTTGTTGTTGGTCCCATTAATAAATCAGCATGGACATGCTCTTCACCAGCAAAAGTTATCTGATTTAAATTGTTGACCAGCATGGTATTTTTGGTAAAGCAGGATGACTATTGTAGACTTGCTAGATGCTGGTCTTACCAGTAATATCAGGTCAACTCAAAAAAGGCATTTTTGAACCTGCAGGATGATGTTATTTTTATCCTTCTTCAAAAATAAAACAAAAACACAATAAATCATTGTTGTTTATATTAGAAAAAGAAACATAACTTTTGTTCATATTATAAAAGAACAGGAAAGTTCTATTTTGCTGTCTACCTTTGTCAAGATAATATATCATCCTTGTTTCTTTTGCTCTGTCTCTCTCGTCTATCATCTCAGTCGCTCCACAGAGCCTTCATCCGGTCGTAATGAGCCTGTATTGAGCCGAATCTTTCTGGGCCGCTCCTGTACTGTATTACTGAGTGTCTGCATTCCACAGAGTGATAGACGGATACAGAGATCATCACACACACACACTCACTTCTTCCTATTTCTCTGCTTCAAAAACCCCTCCAATCCCTCTGTCTTTTCATTTAATAAACTTCAGACTATGTCCACATTCCTGTGGGATAGACCTTTATTATCTTGCTTTGGACGCGGCGCTTAACAGTCCATGTTTATTTCCGCTTGCCCCTCAAATACTCATATATGAATTAATAGTTCAACCCTCCAGCTACTGCAGAGACTGAGAGCGAGACACGTAAAGGAAAAAAATACATAATAAAGTTGAAGTGCATCATCTTTAGACCATTCTACAGTTTTCTAGTTCTGGTCAATTTCACTCATGAGCTCATTACTCTCTGAATAGACCCAAAGGAAGGATCAGGAGACATAAAGGATAAAAAATGAACATTTTGTCATCATACCCTTATGTCTTTTTGGATGTCCTTTCTTCTGTAGAGTACAAAAAGTCCAAGATGCACTTTTCCATAATGGAAATAAATGGTAACACTTTATTTTTATGATCCACTTTAGACATTCTACTAAGTAACTCTGCAACTACGTCAACTAACTCTCATAAGAGTATTAGTAGACTGTCTGCTTAATATCTGCTAACACTTCATTGTGATGCTCCACCAACAGACATTGCATGTAATTGCAAACATACAACATGTAGTTGCAAAGTAACTTATAGTTAATAGAATGTCTAAAGTGCACAAAATAATGTGTAACCATAAAGTGACACTGTCCATACAAATGTCTTGAGAGTTATGATGGAAATGTTCATCCGTTTCACAAATGTCATTCATGCTCCAAACCACTGGTCATAAGACAACAGAGAATTTCAAATCATATGCTACATGCTTTGAGGCCCAAATAAGCCTGAATGTGATTTGAGAGCCACACTGGAGTTCTAAGTTATGATTCATATTAAAATGAAGTGCAGAAATTATGGACTTCACCGTTAAGTACCAACTTTGTCGCCAATGTTTCTTCTAAAATTCCTTAGCGAGAGAAAAAAAACAGACATAAGAGATCAAGGCTATGAAATGAATATTTTGTCTCAGTTCAATTTGATAAGAAATGTTCAGAGATCTGACCTGATTGCAGAATTTTGTGTGTGTGTGTATATATATATATATATATATATATATATATATATATATATATATATATATATATATAAGGATTATTAGGAACACCATACTAATACTGTGTTTGACCCCCTTTCGCCTTCAGAACTGCCTTAATTCTACGTGGCATTGATTCAACAAGGTGCTGAAAGCATTCTTTAGAAATGTTGGCCCATATTGATAGGATAGCATCTTGCAGTTGATGGAGATTTGGATGCACATCCAGGGCACGAAGCTCCCGTTCCACCACATCCCAAAGATGCTCTATTGGGTTGAGATCTGGTGACTGTGGGGGCCATTTTAGTACAGTGAACATGAATGATTGTCATGTTCAAGAAACCAATTTGAAATGATTCGAGCTTTGTGACATGGTGCATTATCCTGCTGGAAGTAGCCATCAGAGGATGGGTACATGGTGGCCATAAAGGGATGGACATGGTCAGAAACAATGCTCAGGTAGGCCGTGGCATTTAAACGATGCTCAATTGGCACTAAGGGGCCTAAAGTGTGCCAAGAAAACATCCCCCACACCATTACACCACTACCACCAGCCTGCACAGTGGTAACAAGGCATGATGGATCCATGTTCTCATTCTGTTTACGCCAAATTCTGACTACCATCTGAATGTCTCAACAGAAATCGAGACTCATCAGACCAGGCAACATTTTTCCAGTCTTCAACTGTCCAATTTTGGTGAGCTCTTGCAAATTGTAGCCTCTTTTTCCTATTTGTAGTGGAGATGAGTGGTACCCAGTGGGGTCTTCTGCTGTTGTAGCCCATCCGCCTCAAGGTTGTGCGTGTTGTGGCTTCACAAATGCTTTGCTGCATACCTCGGTTGTAACGAGTGGCTATTTCAGTCAAAGTTGCTCTTCTATCAGCTTAAATCAGTCGGCCCATTCTCCTCTGACCTCTAGCATCAACAAGGCATTTTCGCCCACAGGACTGCCGCATACTGGATGTTTTTCCCTTTTCACACCATTCTTTGTAAACCCTAGAAATGGTTGTGCGTGAAAATCCCAGTAACTGAGCAGATTGTGAAATACTCAGACCAGCCCGTCTGGCATCAACAACCATGCCACGCTCAAAATTGCTTAAATCACCTTTCTTTCCCATTCTGACATTCAGTTTGGAGTTCAAGAGATTGTCTTGACCAGGACCACACCCCTAAATGCATTGAAGCAACTGACATGTGATTGGTTGATTAGATAATTGCATTAATGACAAATTGACAAACAGGTGTTCCTAATAATCCTTTAGGTGAGTGTGTATGTATATATATATATATATATATATAAATCCAGGTAAATTTACTGTAAAATTCACTGTAAAAATAAGTTTACAGTATTATGGGATATTGGTATCGTACATTTTATTAAGATAAATATTGTTGCTATACCAAGCTAATTTTTACCTTAAAATGAACCGATACGGGTCATCCACACAAAGACAAAACACAACACTAAACAAATACAATAACATTACACCAAAATGTAATACAAAACCCTAATTTACAGTGTTACCTGTAATGCATTACTCCCGACAATGATTAGGTAATGTGTCAGGCAGGGACATCTGGGAATATATTTTTTTTCTTCCAAATTACATATAATGTGATGACTTTACTGTAGCATTTTTTTGTGTTTTACAGTGAAACTTGGCAAATGTAAACAAAGTTTGAGACATTGATATCTTCTGACACATAGACATTGTAAAAAAAAAGCAAGAAACTTAAGCAAAAGTGCTCTCCACTGCTTCTCAATCTTTTCACAAATAAATGGTTGATATTTTCTGTTCTGTCTTGTGGCAACACAATATGCACACTGGACAGTTGGCATCTAAATTATAAATCAAAGTGAAACTGCACTCAAATATTTGGAATGCAGAAATAAAGCATGTGATTTTCCTCGGAGTTATTCCTACCAAAGTCTCTCTCTCTCTCTCTCTCTCTCTCTCTCTCTCTCTCTCTCTCTCTCTCTCTCTCTCTCTCTCTCTCTCTCTCTCCATTCCGTTCTCCATTGAGGAGGATCCAAAGCCCCGGATGGATTCTAAGTCATAAATACTAATTAGTTAGTTGAGTCCAAATGCGGATAGTTCTTGATCATGTCATGATCTCCAGCCCAGCTGTCTCAATGCGGTTCTGGACTCAGGAGAGTTCAGCTTACTGGATCTGACTGGAATTAAGGCGATGTTGACCAAACAGAGTAGAGACAGAGAAAGTGAGTCAACGTTTTGGTGAATCTCCAGGGGAGATTAAGTTCATGTTTATATTCAGTAAAGTTGTCTTACTCATCTTTTTGTGTGGATATAGAAGCGATCTGAAAAGTGGAGAGCACTATTATAAATCTCTCATTGCCAAAGACACACTAATATGAGATACTGTACCACTTGAAAGCTTTAATGTCACCATTAAATCAAAATGAACAATTCTTTTATGGAATATTGCAGTATACTTATATAATTTATCTGTGCCCTCATAAATCTTTAATCAAAATAACTTCCCCTTCCTCTTGCAGCGACATCTCTTCTCTGATGATGTGTTTACTGGCGCTGGGGTGGGACAACCTGTCACTCACATGAGATCGACCAATAGCAAACCACAACCATACAATCTATTCCCAATGGTCCCTTTTGAACATTCTGGTGTTGACTATAAGTAACTTTGCAACTACATGTCAACTTATTCTAACCCTACCAGTCAACTTATACTTTAATGAGAGTAAGTAGACATACAGGTGCAATGTTACTTATAGTCAACAGAATGTGTTAAAGGGACTATCAAAATAAAAGTGAAACCAAATCAAGTCCCGCCTTACTTTTCTTTTTAGTTTTTTTTTTCAGGAAGCCGTTTTACTCGGATATATGTCACAATAGGGAAGCAACTTTCATTTCATGACGCCTTTAAAATCATATTTTTACTAAACTTAATTTACTCTATATCGTTCATAAGTGTTTAATAAATTAAGTCTTAAATAGTTTTGTGACATATGCAAATATTTATATGTGTATATAAAGATAGACGTGTTTTTTTTATCAAAAGCAGTTTAGACAGGAATGGTTTTTCAAATGTTAGTTCAAATCATGAATAGAAGATAACATGAACAATCAGACAAACAAAACATGACAGACAGAACAGGAATAGAAAACGGGCAGATAGGTATGGAGTTAACATTTATTTGGAGTTAACAAGTTGACATTGGCTGTGTTTAAAATCAAATTCATGATCACCATCATAAAAAAAATTGGGGTCACATTTATTTTGAAAGATAAATTGATCAAAATGGACAGTAAAGACATTTATAATGTTATATAAAAAAAGTTTATTATATTTCAAATAAATGCTGTTAAAACTTCCAATTCATTGAAGAATCCTAAAAATGTATCACGATTTCTACAAAAATATAAAGCAGCACAAATGTTTTCAACATTGATAATAATAATAAATGTTTCCTAGAATGATTTCTGAAGGATCATGTGACACTGAAGACAGGAGTAATGATGCTGAAAATTCAGTTTTGCATTAAAGAAAAGTACATTTTAAAATATATATTAATAGAAAACAGTTTGTGGCGAACAGGACGAGGCCGAGGGACGTGAGAGAACGGAGCGAGGCCGGTGGCGTGAGTGTTAATGAGCGACACCTGTGAGACGCACCGGTCGCATCTCTCACGGAGGAGCAGAAGCATAAAGGAGGAGCGACGACGTTGATGATCGAGAGAGGAACAGGCCTGTGTTTTGGTTTGTGTTTGTTTTATTTTAAATAAAGTCTTTTGTTTAATGTTCGCCGGTTCCCGCATCCTTCTTCCCTGAACTGTGTTACACAGTTATTTTAAATTGCAATAATATCACAGAGCTTCTTTTAAAAAAACATTACATAATCTTACCCACCCCAAACCTTTTATCTGTACTTTCATGGAAACTGCATTCAATGAAAAACTTGAAGCACATTCTGGTGATTTGTAAAATTCCCAAACATATTACATCCACTATGTCGGTATTATCCTTCGAACTGCATGTGATTTGACTTATGACATACTATTGTCAATCACAAAAATGATTAAAAAACAAGTCAAATGTATTACTTTTTTTTATTATTTATAAATTATTAATACATTTTTATGATGAACAACTTTCTTGTTTCTTACACTTGTAATTGCCACCCAGCTCACCTTTTAAGCTCTGCTTTTAGGCATAGTGAGGTTTTTTGTATCACACTTTTACATTTGGCATCTCATCTCATTCATAGTATGCTAACACTTACTGCGCTAAATATAGCACCTGTAGCAGAGAAAGAAACGGGTGCAGGGACAGTTACTGGTATCCAGGGCGGGCTATATAGAAAGAGTAAGATCCTCCAACACATTCGATTACATTACTGTCTCTCATTTGGTTCTATTTACAGGCTGAATGCTGGCTAGGCAGTTGTGTTGGCTCCAGTAGCTGCTATATTAGCGTTAGCCGCGTGTGTCTGTGCCAGACTGACCCGTCAGCGCTACCGACTCAAGAGAGAACACGAGACACAAATAACTGCATTCCTCCACACAGCCCGAAAGAGACAGAGAAAGACCCCAGAAGTGAGATTCAAATGAAGTGAATTCAAAGAAAAACAAGACACAGAAGGCAAACCACTTTGTTGCCCTTGTTATTAAATTTCTCATAATGTTCACAGAAATATAGTGAAACTTGACTTGATTATTCTTGACCTATTATTACTATTATTATTATTAGGCTAATGCAATGCTTAGAAATGTTCATGGTGGGCAGCTCATTAGGTTTTGGAACTAATCCAAAATTCTAGAATTCTAAAAATGTCTAAAGGCGTCATAGGGAATGAATAAACATTTACCCTAAAAGTATGAATGTCTTTTTTTAAATAGTATTACCAAATTAAGACCAAATGGAGTACAAGGAAAGTTCCTTTAAGGACATACTACTACCAAAAGTTGAACACATTAGCTGTGTCCCAATTCAGAGGATGCATCCTTCGAAGGACGCAGACTTCATAGGCCATGCTTTCAAAAACCACAAAGGTTGAACCGACCATTGTTAAATGGGCCGGTCTAGTCTACGGAGGATTTCTCTTGTGACAGCTGCCGTAGACGAGTGTCAGTTGTACTGGACTTTTTTGAAAGTTACATTCAACTGACTGAAAACAAAACAGGGCTCACAACCTGTCTAAATATGTTCACCTTGGTCCATTTATGTACATAATAAAGAGTATAAACCATCTATAAAATCACATCTTAGTAAGATATAAGACAACATTTGAACCGCTTTATTTTTTTTACATTTGTTTCGTTAGATATTCGAGTTGAAATCCAATACTTACATTTAAATGGTTAATCTGTCACCATAGCACAATGAATATTTCTCCTTCGAATGCGTCAAACAAATGCATCCTTCATATCGTTTGTCTACTTTCGACCACTTCTTTCCTGATTTCTTCAAGGGGAGGGTCTATGGGCAGGTAAATGTATGGGCTTTTTCAGATCTTTCGAACTAATGGACAAAATAAGCTCACACAATTTACACATGAACATTCCCGAAGATGACGGAAAACCATACGTTTTTCGTTTCTGCTAAGAAAGCCACAAGACCAACGCTGTGAGTGCGTGTTAGAAATCAGGAATGATGAGAGAACATTGTGCTTGGTATGTTTTTCTTCTTTCATCCAAACATTCTTCAGCTGACAAAGTTTAAATAAGTAAAAAGCGCTTCCCATAATGTTTACACGTTAGGTCAGTAGACAGTCTTTTGTGGCTGTTCGACCACATGAGATTTTACACAACGTTAGCAATGCGGTTTAACGCGTTTTCGACTACATATGGAAGTGGTCGAAAGTGGACAAGGTCAAAATGTTTTAGACCTCATTTACACATTTATTTTACACATTTAGTCCGCTTGTGATTGGATTGACAAAAACACTTCTTAATACCAGGTGTAAAAAGGACCTTTGTCGTGTCACTGTTACACATTTGGCTTTTGAATGCAGTCTTCAAAAGATGCAGCCTCTGAATACATTTTTACATTTAGGTTCATACATTTATGTTTCTTCTTATTTGAAACCTTTTCATCTAAAGGCTTAAAGGCTAGATTTATTTATAAATCAATTGTATTTTAATCAATGATTTAAATGAAATTATTCAGCATATGAGGAAACTTTATGAATTTGGTTGAGAGAATACTGTCCAAAGTTTAACTTGAAGATGCATTTGAAATACCGTGCCAATGAAAGTCTAAAAATAATCACGTGTCCACACTGTGTGGGCTCACATTTGTGACTCAACTTCTGTGCAGACCTCAAGTGCAGAAAAATGTTTCAATCGGTTCTCAAAGCTACACTCAAAATGGATGGAAGGAAAGTAGGACTTGGATTTTCCACATTTAACAGAAAAAAATGAGGTCTTAGGTTCCATAAAAGCATCTGGTTCTCCAGATAGATGACAAGTAAAAGCTCTGCAGCAATTCATGACTTTGTACATTCACTATGATGAGGTCCATTGAAAGAAAGATATAAACTGTGCTATCCATCTGCTATATCTCATCTAAAAATAGACATTACATTATTTTAACAGTACAAACTGTTTATCAAGGATGGTCTTTTTAGAAAAGCATTGTTTAAAAAATAAAACATTTGGTTTTCCCCGTTTTGAAATTGACTAGTTCAAATCACCTTGTCAGTGGATTTGACCCATTTAATCAGAAGCATGTCTTGAATAGAGAGTGTGTATCTGTGTGATGGATTAGAGAAATGAACCTTGTGACCTTGTGGCTTTAAAGGAAAAGTTCCCCCAAATGTGAAAATTCTGTCATAATTTACTTACCATAATGTTCCAAATCTAAATAAAAACATAATTAAAGCAGTCCATATAATACAGTATGTTACCATACTTGCTGACTCGATCAAGTTGCCATAAGACACTTTTAGAAAAAAAGGTTAAATGGGGAACCCCAGGGTACTTGACAAAATTGTCAAAAAAGGGTTATTTCGAAAAAAAAAATATATAATAAAATGTTTACGAGCTGTTTAATTCATAAAATGTAATTAAATTAAAAATGAATGAAAACTAAATTAATTAAAATGAAATCAATAAAATGATCCCATGATGGGAACCTCTAAAAGGTTCTATAAATGAAGCACCTGACAAAACCCTTTAAGGTTCTATATAGAACATTTTCTTCTAAGATTGTGGGGGTTTGGAACAATATGAGGGGGACCAGGTCAATATAACTTAACCATAACCATATCTTCATGAATGATACAGATCCAATGAGATAAAAAAAAGACAGAAAGAAGTCTTCTTTAGAACCAACAAGGCCCTTTCAGAAGGCCAGAGACAGGTATGTTACCATTTACCATTTATTTTGTTTTTGAATAATTCAATGACTTTTTAAAGCCCTCATTTAGATGCTCTCAAAACTAAAGCTGTTTATTTGACTGAAAGTGTAGTCAAACATGGAGACTTACACCATGTAAAAACCGGACGTTTACAGTCAGGAATTTGTCGTGTAGTGTCACATCCAGTTTAGACAGCTCAGCATCACTGAGAATAATGGATTCATTTGCTTCAGTCGCGTCACTCCGCTCACGTCTGGTGTGGACATGGTGTAAAAGTGTTGAGAAACGACACTTTTTTTCAACATGAAATTTTCTGAAATGATCAGTTTATTAGCTGTTTAACCAACTTTTTAAATGCGCTGTGTATATCTGAGTTTTTCAGTAGCTTCATTCACGGAGCCCTACGTGTTCAACTGTACCAACTAAAACATGAACAAACAAATAAAACACATCAAACAAACTGTAATCGCAATCCATTTTACAGCCATACACAGAAATGACAGTTGTACTGCAGCGGTGTAAAAACATCGGTTTTGTAGTCGCATTAACTCTGCTCAGGGTGCGAATTATACAATGACCTTCAACTTTTCTTTTTTTTTTTATGAAAAGTAATTGCTATAGATACATATTTAGAGTGCGATATTAAAGGAACAATTTGCCCCAAAAATTTAATTCTGTCATTATTTACTCACCCTCATGTCATTCCAAACCTGGATGTGTCAGGCTTCTGTCACTTCTGTCCAGTGTATTTCTTGGTTTTGTGACAGAGCCCTGACACTCCTGTTTTGTCTTGTCTGTGTGCCTTGTTTCAAGTGCTTTTTATGTAATGTTTTGTCTTGTGCTGTGTTGCATGCAGCTTGTGTTTTTCACTGGCTGCATGCTTTCATGTTGTCATGTTTTGTGTGAACACATGGCTTATGAGTGCTCTCATTAGCTGCGTGTTCATGTCTTGTTTTGTTGGGGGCTTGGGGCACATGGCTGGTGATTGTGTTTGCTGACCATGTGCTTGTCACGTTTGGTGTGAGCACATGGATTGTCATGTTTCCTTGTGCCATGTGCTCTCCTGGCATTGTCTAACCCTGCCAATCTTGTTACCTGATTATTGATTCATTTGCCCCACCTGTCCTCCCTCGTTACCTGCTTTGTTTGATCTCCCAATTTAGGCCTTGTCCACACGGACACGGGTATTTTTATAACCGTGACTTTTTTTACGCGGTTCGGCCGTTTGTCCACACGGAAACGCAGTATCAGGTCACTGAAACCGAACATTTTTGAAAACCCCTGCCAGGGTGAGGATATTCAGAAACGGCGGTTGCAGTGTTCTCGTGTAGACAGTAAAACCGGGGTTTTTGCCTTGCGACGTCAGAGTGTGCGCCGTTATCCGCTGTGTTTGACGTCAGATTGTGAGCTGCTGACTGCTTTGTTGATGATTCTGTGCAATGGCGGACGTAACCCAAATATTGCTGATAATAACTGTGCTAACAGGGCTTATGACATGTATACAGATACATTGCTCAATTCTTCTACTATATTGCGGAACAGTGGCATCAGAATGCAATTTAAAAGCCTACCGGAACCAGTAATAACTTTTTGTTAGGCTTCTGTTTGGCCAACGTGGCTTTACGGTTAGGGTTATATCGCCGCCTGCTGGTGTGGCATGCTCTTGACAGTGCTTGATAGCGTGTTTTTGAGTTTTCATGTGTGGACGGGATTTTTTTTTTAAACGCAGGAGGAAAAACTCCGGTTATAAAAATACCCGTGTCTAGCCCTTAGTCTCCCTGTGTTTGCAGTCCTGTGCTGGTTCGTCGTTGTATGTACACCGTGTTTTTCCCTGTTGTGTGGTCAAGTCAAGTCAAGTCAAGTCTGTCTTGGTTTCCCCCTCGGGTTAGTTTGTGTTGTCTGTTTTGTTTTATTTTATTATTAAATACCCATTGTCCTGCACTTGAGTTCCCGCTCCTTTCACCTACCCAAAACCTGACAGAATGACTTTCTTTCTTTTTTTTGATCAATTTTTTTTGATCAATATCATGAGGGTGAATGTGATTAAATAATTGGCAGAATTTTAGGTTCAATCAGGTCTAAAAGAATTTTAAAGGAATTTTTTAACATACATTTGTGATATGTGATCAAAAGACAAATAATGACAGGACTTGTGATTTGTCAAAGTACAACCCAATATTGGACCTAATGGAAACCGCTCATTATATTTCAATAGCTACCTCCTCAGGTAGAACCCCGGACCCTTGTTTTCTCAAATTTGTGGGGTCATCATCAAGCCTAAGGATCCAGACCCTGCATAATTCGCACCCTGGGTATATCTCTGTTATTTGAGGCTGAATGGTTGGTTTGCAAATGTTTAAGAATGTATGAAGATTTGTGAACGTTCATATAAAAACATTATAGAACCAACATCAGAGAGATATGAGAGAAATCAAAAGTAGCAATTCATGTGCAATCAGACACAACAACAAAAGCTTAACATAAAAAAATGTTTGGAGACTTCTGTGTAAGAACTAAAGCAATGTTTTAATACTGACTCTTAAAAAGTTAACACAATAGGAATTTTTTTTTTATGTTGCTATGAACACATTGCTAAAGAAGCTATTATAGAAAATATTTGGCATCTCTAAACCTCTTGTATTGCTTTGCTTTAAGTTCATTATTTATAAAAGAAAGGCATTCTGCATATCTGTGGAGGTTTTAACAGCCTTTTTTGATTTTTTTCCTTCTCTTTTTTTCATTAAACATGACAGAACATTCACGCAAACCTGCATCAAACTTTTGGGGAGAAAAAACAAAACATTTTTAAAGTAAGTTTAGTGCAATTTCATAAAACTGACTGAGTATACTCCAAAATGACAGAGTATATATCAAATATGTTTAATAAATGTACAGCATTAAGTTAAAGTGTGTGTTTTTTAGAAAGGCGGAGCACTGGGGAGGTAAATGCAGGATTTATGTAAAAGGTGTTAAGTATTTAAGGGATGTTTTGAGCCCTTTAAAGCCATGGAAGTCGTGCAAACAGATAACGTCAAAGCCCCAGAACATTTCCAATATGCTGTAAGATTTGTGTAACTATACTTGTGTGTTTGTGTGGGCTTCAGTTAGAGCTAATGAAATATTTATAAAACGTTTGTGTGATACTTTAGATAAACATTCGTTGTCCAATAAATTCAGCGCCAGTTCAAACTATATACATTCTAAATGTGCATATTCATCATAGTTTCATTCAATAATGCTCTGCGTGTGTGTGGTAATATCCCTTGCTTATTGTGCAGAGTGCAGACAATTTCTGTTTTCTTTTTTGTTGTGTGGTCATGAGCGATGTTTCCACAGATGCACATATTTTGTCATGCATTCCACAGTCCCAGTCGGTGATGATAACAGTTCTGATACAATAAGTCTGTGGAGAGTGTTAACACTTAAACCCCAGAGAGCACTGCTAGTCTCCCTGCCAGAGTCTTCTACAAAAATGGGGCTGTCACAGAAGGCTGGGAACATAATAAAACAACATTGAAATGTGAATTTGTAGGGATACAGTGTAGGGAACGTCATATGAACTGTCAGGAAATGCCCAGGTCACGTGTCATCCCAAAATTAAAAGAAGGAAATAAGAAATTAGATTTTGCATTAAGACCATAATGCTTATTATTATTACTCTTTCTTTCTTTTTGCATTATGACAGTATTGGCAATTAACATGACCATGACAATTAACTCCAATTCAACAATTCATAGTAGCCTACAGTAATACAAAAAAAATAATCAAATAATAATAATCTAATAAAATAGAGTAAAATAAAATAAACTTAGTAGCTTGCTAAAATTGCAACAAAAAATCAATTTTTATATATATATATATATATTAGCGACATTTAAACAATATCCTCCTATTCTTAGAAGCCTACTGTGGTGCAAAAAATGCTAATATATACAGTATACACACACACACACACATATATATATACGTACATACACACACACATATATATATATATATTAGTCATGGTCATAATTATTGGCAAAAACATTTATTTCATAATGTCATTTTCACCCAATTTCAATTGTTTTACTTCAATGAAAGGTCATATTTATGAGAATTTTTAGATTAAAAAATAAAAAGGATAAACAATGCAGATTATTTTTACAGCTTTCTTTGATCATATTTACTAAGGGTGCCAATAATTCTGATCATAACTGTATATATATATATACATTTTTTTTTTTATGTATGACAGTTATGAGAATGAATAAAACTGCTTTAAAAAAACTGCTTTTTTGCTTAAACTGTCCGTATTTAATTTTGAATTAAATAAATACAATGCCAAATTTGCCAAATGCATCATTTTAGGTATACAATGTATACTTTCTTTTTTCCTTTTGATTTTTGGGGGGAATAAGAGCCTGACATTTCTTTATGATGTTCACCCGTGTGTGCATATGATCTTTGTGTGTGTATGTGGTTGTGGCCTTTCAGATGAAGGGCCACTGCAGCCCCAGAGCGAGGATGATGATGATGAAACTGGCCGTGGAAAGAGACGCATCAGATGAAGGGTTGTTCCCGGTGATGGGCGTTTTGGATACATTAGCTTCTGTTTGAGCTGGAAAAGAAAGAGAGTGAGAGATCATGAGAGAGAGCAACAACAGTACAGTCACATGTCCGACATGGTGTCTCATTGTTGAGTCAACAGTGTCTTGTCAGGAAGTTAAATAGACAGATATAAATGTGAGAGATTGAGTCTTTCTTGGCTTGACAAGATTTTTGCAGCGTCCCAATTCACCTACTTATACTGTGCCTTAATATTATGTACTGTTTTTGTGAAGAAGTGTGTAGCAGAATAGTATAGGCAAGCTTTGGTTCATTCTGTCACCATTTAAACTGCCCTGTCAATCATCTGGTCACAGTTAAAATCCTCCACATTCAATTTAATATATATGGATAACATTGAATAAATATCTTTTCATCAGGTTAGATACTGATTATTATTATTAAACCTCTTGTCTTAACCGTCGGTCTCTCACATCTGCCATGTTTGTGGTTTTTAACATTTTCCATTCGTGTTTGTACTTCTGATCGAATCCTCGTCCAACGTGCCATGGGTCGTAGGCAGTGCTAGCCGTAAGAGTGTGCACGGATCTGCACTTCAGATTCGAACTGAAAAAAGGAGACCATCCGGGTATCTTTGGAATACTAATTTCAACATACCACGATTTGGGACGCACTAGTTCTCATTTTGAATACTCTTTATAAGAGTATTCTTATACTATCTTATACTCCGTATAAGACGGATAGTATACGAATTGGGTGAATGCAGCATGTATCTTTATATCACATTAAAACCTTGCCTCCTCCCATTACCCAGAATTCCTCTGTGCTGCTGACTTCAGCACTTACATTGCCTGATCCTGTCAAGGTGAAATGTTTTGTAGCTCTGTAATATTTAATTCCTTTAGCCTGCAATCACCCTGTCTCTGTCTTCCATGCCCTTTACATTCATCTCTCTCGCTCTCTTTTTATCATTAGTCTTTGTCTCTCTTTCTTTACCCTTCTTAAACTCACTGCAGCTCAACGTTTTCCCCTCTCTATAGAGCTGTTCAGTCATGATGGCAATTTGTAGGCCAGCCCGAAGGCTAATTCGCCACGGGATTCCATCATGAATTTACTATGGGTTTTTAGAAAAGCAGTTACGATTTATGAGCGAACAAGCTCGGTGGTTAAGTTTACTTGAAGAAACTTTCACATTTTGTTATACAACATAAATTAAACACAGTCAAAGCTCAAAGGTGAATTTTGAAGTCAGTTTGCTAAGTAACTTGAGTAGCTTTTTCTAAACTCATATGTCTTGTATCTCCTCACGTGAGTGTATTTTTCACTTTAGTCATATTTATTCACATGACCACAGGAGTAAAGGGCATCTTGAAATAAGGAAGAGGGTTCTGCCATCTAAAAACACAAATCCATACACACTCCAAAGCAAATTAACACTCCAGTCAAACTTTCCACCCATTCCATTGTGACAATACTGCAGGCTCTCAGGCAGTCTCAAGACTCCTTAAGCAACTAATTCTGCGGCCAAATGCGCTTGTTATTACACAGAACAATAGACAATGAGCGGCCTATCCTTGGTGAGAATAAAAGTGATTGTTCTGGTAGAGGAGAAGGCATTGCGTGTTTTGTGAGGTGTGGATGCACAAGGCTTGTCAACTCTAAAACAATAGAGAATGATACTCTATGGTCCTTACAGCATACGACTTCCCATACACTCGTAAGAATGCCCAGAAGAAATCTGCAAATTACTTTCACATTTTCTGCTCTGATTTTGTGGGAAATTCTGCAGAACAAATGTAAAGATGGCAACGAGTTACACTGTTATCATTAGCTGAAAGCTAACGATAAAGGGCAGGGAATGTGTAGATCTAAAAGCCCATTGTTAACATTAAAAAGTCTTTTTGCTTTCATTTATTGACAATTTGCAATAATATAATATAATGTAATATAATATAATATAATTTTAAATGTACTATTGTTCAATAAATATTATTACAATTAAATTAAATCTGATACCAAGAATACCAACAGATATACTGCTGATAATTTGAAAGTGTTTAGATTTATGAGGATAAAATGTTTAAAAATATAAAATTATAAACATTAAATAGGCCATAATATAATATTATATAATATTTTTTTATGTGAAGATCAGTCCTCTCAAAACAGCAGTATCGGTATTTTAAGTATTAATATTTGAATCAATCTGCCCATAAGTTTCTATAAGTACAGATGTACGTGCGAAACATGTAGATTTGTCCAAACTCCCATAATTCTCTCTCTCTCTTTCTCTCTCTCATCCTGCACTCTTTTCTCCCACCATGAGGAAATCATCCAATAAATCCAAAAAAATCACTTCATCCAAGCCAGCAAACATATTTGTCTATTTTAAATGTATTTTAAACAGTATTTTGCCAGCTCTGAAATTAAAAACAAACAGCTTTATGTGTGTGATGGAAAACAACATTAATACCCAAAACAGACATGATCCCATTAGCAGCCACAATACCAAGAACAAAAATCACCCTCTGTCACAACTCTCTTTCATGGTAATAAAGTTATCAGCTCGCAATCATCATCCTGGCATGCTCAATAACAGCAATGATGTCTGAGAGTATAACTGTCATCATCCAAAGTGATTACAACTGAATCACCATCTCTGAAATTTCTCAAACGTTCTCTAGGCAAGACCTGTTTGCTCTCTAATAGTCAAGTTCAGCCTTCATGTTCACAGGTTTCATGCTGTGCAGGGATCAGCTTCTCTGACAACTTTCTGATGTAGGAAAGGTTGTTGTGTGTCTTTGTGAATGTTATGTTTGTCTCTGTGTGTGAGAAAGGGTGTAAGGTAGACTTGCCAGTTAGTCACCAATTACCAGGAAACCCACACAAAACTTCAACTAAGACTTGAAGACAAAAAAGTATTTCAAAGTTATCATGAGAAACCTAAATGCAGGTAACTAAATGATAATTACATGTTATTCAAAGAGACTATATCATTTTAAATATACATGCATATTCTGTCATCTGTCATATTCTGTGATTATTTCTGAACAGCGTGAGGCGAGCTGTCAAGCATTGTGCTGTGTGAAATACAGACTGAACGAAATGGCAAAACATTCCACCGCTGGCCAGATGACACGCAAACTACGTTTGCCGGCTGGATAAAGCAAACCAGCGTCCCGCTAGAAAGGTTTTGATGGATTAGGATTGCAATCAAGGTTAAGACGATTGCGGTGATGTAGAAGTCATACAGTAAAAGCACGAGTGAGTCCGTTATATTGATGCGCAAATATGTGGCCCTGTTCGGTATCGCAACATGACTTGTCTAAAATGTAAACAAGCTCTTTGCTGTTGCATTATACACCAAGTGTTTTTTCTGTAACCTTTTTTTCCATGGGTGCTTTGGTGTGCATAGATTTAAGAATTATTTGGACTTCTTACTGTATATCATGTGGCTATTTGGTGTCCTTTTGGAGTCTCCAAGTGTCCTTTTTTGGAAAGAACCTAAATGTACCTTTAAAAAAGCTAGCAGAAAATTCATTTTTTTGAGAGCCACCCTTCAATCTGTTGGTTTACTTCACTGGATATAGCAAATGATGACAAAATGAACATGTTAAACAAGATAAATGGTGTATACTTAATTTCCCAATAAGTATGTGATTAATCGTACAAAAGAGTGTGATTATTCGGGATTCCATTTTTTGTATCTATTGACAGCCCTAATATATACAGTATATCAGTACAATCTGAGTGATCACATTTAACTAAAATACAATTACACTGAATCCCAGCATTATTATTTACTTTGCTACAAACAAGATGATGTAAAGTAACTAACAACTACTTCTAGGAACAATATTTTTGATTGCTCAAATAAACTTGAATCAGGCTTCTGAATCATTCCACTGAAATTAACAAAGCGATTCACTAAAACAAGTTTATAATATATTTAAGAGAGATGCATAATACATATTATTCATGTGCATTTAAGATGGAAAGAGAGGTGGAAAGAGCAGTGCACCAGCTCTCTGGATTGCCGTTTATCGCTGTTAATCCCGCGGCACGTGTTGGACCCCTAAAATAAACACTTGTTTATCTTACAGAGCTCATAAACAGGGCACTAAAATAGCTGCACTATTTACAATTTTACTGAAATAGACCAAACTGTCTCAACAACCTGTGTATATCAGACAGAAAATCAAAACTACAAATCTCTTGAGAGCGTGCCACATAGTCTGGTTTGCTCGCAATTGGGAAAGCTCTCAAACGCGACTCTAAAAGCTACAAAAACGACATGAGTCAAAACACCTGTGAGCACTCTTTAAAAGCATTTCCGCTCGGCAGCAACCAAACCAGTATGGGATTTTTTCCCCTTCAATCATTTTATCCTTGGGTTTCTTCCACCTATCAGACTACCGTTTGATTTATTCTTTCCATCAATCTCTCCCTGGGTGACCTGTAAGTCCCACTGGTCACAACCTGGCTTCACTTATAAAAGTCAATTGGAAAGAATGTCTTTAGATACTATCATTTGCTATGTACTGTAACCAAAACTGCATGCGCTATAGACTTAGCTAAACTTAAGCCGCCTTGGCAGGGTGCTCATTTCCAATGACTAAAAAATTATTTAGAAAGAAACAAAACAAATTAAGAAAGGAAAGCTTTCACTTGTATTTGGTTAAATGCACTGGTTGTTTTCAAAAAAACAAAACTGAAACTTGCTAGTGATTCAGATTCAACTAGGGATTACAGAGGTCACTGTTTTCATTTATCAGATTTAGACTCCAAAACCTCCTTGGCGTGACTTGCAGATTCACTGATTGTAAGTTGATTCAGCATTGTGGTGTTGTGGTAGGAGAGACAGACTGAGAGACAGATAGGGAGAAAGAGTTTATGACTCAGACTAGGTGGGAACTGCTCAGCATCTGATGGGAAAGATGCACACTACCCATGAATGACCTCTCACACACTTGCACACAAGCACAATAATTTAGATCATATACAATTTCCATATCCATCTGTCTATATTGCTTGCTGTTCATGTGTTAGTAATATTTAGTTAAATAAAGGTCACATTAAAATGATTTTCAGTGCTTCCTGTATAGATTTTATTGTTTTATCCAGAAACCCTAAAATATGAAAATATATTATTACAGCATCAAGTTATAGTTTGAGAAATATCAATGATTTCTCAAACTATAACTTAAACACATTTTTATTTCTGCCTTGCAAGGACTGCTATTTCCTTCAGGAAATGTAAATCAATTTTAGCTCAATTGTAATTATTATTTCATATCAATTTTGGATAAATTCTGAATGTTTCCTTTTTGCTAAATAGCCCAATTTATGATGGTGTCCCCGTGTCTCTGATAGGTACAGTAATTTTCTGGTCATTACAAGAGCTGTACTGATGCTGGTCAAGCATTCAGGCGATCGATAAAACAGACATCTCTGAAGGACCCCAATTATCACACGACACTTTGGACCGTAGCCTAAGGAGTGCAAACAAACTAGTGACAAGAGTCTAGCTGATTTAAAAATAATCAACCAATTATATCATAAACTACCCTAATAAATATAATTATTTATTCAGAGCAGATAGGAAAAAAAATGTTTTATGATCTATTATAGTATTACCATAAAACATTGCAAATTCTATCATTAGTCATATAGCACCAAACACTTAAAGTGCCCCTATATTATGCTTTTTCAGGTATAACCTTTCATGCAGTGTGTAATATAGCTGTTAGTGAATGCAAAACGTCTGCCAAGTTTCAAAGATCAAATTGCACGATAAATGAAGTTATTGTCTCCTGAAAGAAGGAACCAATTCTGAAATGCCAGAATCGAGCCGTAAGTAATTCCAGTCTTACTTCCTGCACAAACCTATGTAGGTTTGTAACACATTTGCTACGTTCTTCAATAGCCTGTGAACAACGTCTACTTAAACCGGCCTTCAAACACTGTAGATGTAGCTGAAGCCTGGAAGAGTTTGGTTAGTGTTTTTGATATTTCAAGAAGACGCTGCTTTCTGCGCTGCAAAAGCTAATCCACTTTGCATGCACTTCCATAGGATGAGGACTCAACTCGAATTAATACAGTAAAACCGACACCATCGTTACTGTTTGCATCACTGTATAGCAAATGCTGAGGAAGATCTGGAGCTGAAATCAATGTATGGTAATGAGCTTTTAGTTTCCAACATGCACTAAGAGGTAGACCAATCACAATAGACTGGGCCAATATGACCAATCAGAGCAGAGTAGGCTCTGGGAAAAGAAGGGGTTCAGAGAGACTGAATCCTTATCGAACCGTTTCAGACACTATGAGAAAAGAGATGATGCTGCAATGTATATTAACCCTCTGGGGACCAAGGTGTTTTTGGGGCCCTTGGGATGTTTTGACATGCACTGACATTTGTGCTTTTTTCAGTTATTTATAAACATGTTAATGGCAAAGGTGTAAATTCACTCTATATAGCACAAACAGGGCTACCATAATATGTGATCAACATGTATGTACATGTTTGTATTTTTAAGAGAATAATGTTTATGCGTGATTATTGAAAAAAATAAAAATTAAAGTTGCTGAAATAAGACCACAAAACACATACTAAATATGTGTCCACAAGACTTTTGACTAATGAATGTTGTCGCTTCGAGTTCTGGCTTCAAAATGATGTGAAAATCATACTGCCTAATCATTCACATAACACAATAGATTAATTAAAATTGTGAAAAAGATTTTTTTGTTTGCCAAGGCAATATGTGAATGGGCGTCAACTGCCCAACCCCCTTGTGAATAATTAGTTGGTTCACACCTGAGAAGACAAAGACCCTGCATAGTAATGACTGCATAGTAATGAGCCTTTCATTCAGGTGTGAGACAGAATGCAAGGACCCCAAAGAATGCAAGAACAATATATATATATATATATATATATATATATATATATATATATATATATATATATATATATATATATATACATATACATACCAGAGTTTCCGCTAGAAAAAAATGGTGCCGGTCAAAGTGACCGGCAGAGGTTTCGTTTTACGGACATTTTGATGATATGCCGGTCAAATATCGCCTCTTAATTAGTCAAGTTGAGGAAAACTGGAGGCAGTCTATGTAACTTAAAAAATGACATAATCAGGCCGTATAGAATGCAACGTTATTATTAGCTTAACTTTCAAATAGACAGAAAAAAACATGAACGTCCGATTGGTGTCAATCAACGCCAATTGTTTTGTTTTTTAATGCGGTTTCACACACATTCACTTTTTGAAACATTGAAGCACGGATGTACCTAATACAAATAAATAAAACATCTCCAGTTAGCTAGCAGATAATTAATTTAGTTCGTTATTAAATAAGAGATCTAGCGCTAAAATCTGTTGATTTTGAAATCAAGCTGAGCGCTCGTGTCCACTGCTATCAGTTGCATGGACGACGCGCTGCGCGAGTTGCGCGATCTTCACTCAGACGCGTATGAAGGTAAAATGATGTCTAAAAGAATCGCATGCGCAGGGTAAGATTTGTGAAAGTGTGCATAAGATTGCAAGCGTAAATTAAATTTGCATGCGCAAGAGAAGATTTGTAAAGGTGTAAATTGTGTTTCAAGCGTAAAAAGAAAAAAAAAACTGCAACATTTTGCTGGTTTTCGCAAGTGTAATTAATGTATTGTGAAACTGCAGCTTCATGTTAACGCAAAATAAACATTATCTGTACTCTTCTGACTTCCATTTTTCCGCGCTTACACTTTTGCCACGTTTATTTCGCCTAAATACGGCCAAAATCATTGCAAGCCTGTGAACAGTGATTTGCAACCGAAAACAACAGTTTAAAGAACTGCAAACCGGATTGAAAGTGTAAAACCAATCTGTAGGCGTAAAAAATAAAACGTTGCACTTGTCTAAACTACTTGTTGTGTGCGTAGGGTAAATGCTCCCGAAGTAACCTGGTTTGCACAGTTCAGAATTCTGCGCTCAGTTTTGACACGATTCTCTCACTCACTAAGTTTTGCAAGCGCGAAGAGGAGGGCGGGTCCACCTTCATCATGTAGCCAATCAAACGAGCTTCTCGCTGACACTTGATTTACTCTGATCTGATTGGTTCAATAAACACGCCAGTCACCAGAACACATCTTTATCTTGATTTGGCTCTGAAATGTTCTCTTTCATGAAATGGTACTTTTTACACCTTTACAAATCTTCTCTTGCGCATGCAAATTTAATTTACGCTTGCAATCTAATGCACACTTTCACAAATCTTACCCTGCGCATGTGATTCTTTTAGACATCATTTTACCTTCATAGACGCGCGTTTCAATCTATCGCCGTTGCGGAGACTCTGTTCATTCCGGTGAAATCACAGAATAAAATGTAAGTCCCTGCTTGATATAGACTAACCACTGATGAACATAGGCTATTCAGTTTTGATGAGAGAAAAAAAAAAAACTGTACCAGTGCGCGGATTAGAACCACTAGGCTATAATGAGATGTTCCTGATTCACCATCGCCTGGCCTCTGAAAAAAGCTTTTAAAGCTAGTCTGCCTGGGCCTGGACATATTTGAAACGTCTCACTCAATCGTTCGTTGTTTAGGTCTATATTACAGCCGTTTTAGGCGTGCGCTTTATTTGAAATGCAGCATGCGATGTTGTTTCATATAACTTTCAAACGGTAGAGCCTGTTCCTTTATAACATAGCCAAAGATCGGTGTATTTTTGCCTTATACATTTTAGGCTTATTCTCAAATTCAGATTGTGTTAGGGGGGCGGGATTATTAGGCAATTTTAATCGGACAATTTGACCGGAGAGATTTAATTTTGTCGGACATTTCATTTTTTTACCGGCCAATGTCCGGTAATTACCGGACAACGGAAACCCTGATACATACATACATACACACATACATAGTTCAAAGTTAGAGTTGGAAACATCTTGAAAAGAAAATTGTCTTTTTCCATAAATGTCTTAGTTTGATCATACATATTTCAAAGTTAAGGATTAATTATTTTGATATAGCTTGCATTGGAACAAACACTATAACATCTTAGTTGATAAGTTTATTGACAAAACATACTATATATTTAACATATGAGCAGAAACTCCTAACAAAAGCTTATTTGATGTCTATTTTAGAGTAAAAACTTCCTCCAAAACAAGTCAACGAAATGTTGTCTTTTATTTCGTCTATAACAGTGCGCATCTGTGCGTTCATTCATTCACACACACACACACACACACACACACACACACACACACACACACACACACACACACACACACACACACACACACACACACACACACACACACACACAGAAACATGATTCACATTTAAACAGTATGCTATTTTTCCATTTACAGACACTAACGTTAATCTATATCGCGATTAGAACAAAGCACAAGCAACACTTACACTTCTCAGCTGAATCTGTTGCTCCTCCTCGAAGTGAAAATAAACCAGCACTTGTTCTGAGGTAGGTAAATGTCCCAGGATTATTCCTCATAGCCGCGCAAGACGAATCATAATCTGACTAAAAAATATAGTGTGTTTACAGAGTTTAGCCTATATGGGCGTTAACATGTCTCAATGTGTTGCTTCACATATTTGCATTTGAATAGCGCGCGCTCTCCGTGGGCGTATCACATTACCAGAATAATGAGCTGAGAGGAAGATAATTAGAACGGCTGACACGTCTCTCTTTTTATAAAGATGACATAAACGGAGAATATTTATTTTCGATTTGAATCGGATCATTTAAAAGTACAAACTCAAATGATTTAAAAGATATATTGCTTATGGCTGGGTGAATAGTATTTGCTGGGTTTTTTTATGTTTAGAGACGTGCTCCAGAAAAAAGTTCACGGTGACGGAGAGGCAGAATGCACACCGTGTTTATTTTCTTCATTTTACAAAATCACAATATTTTATTTCGATTGTATGTGGGCACATAAAAAGTAGACATTTAACAGATTATTTTCTCATATTTCTTAACTCTATATGACCAGAAATGATGGTAGTACTTTAAGTCTATTTTTCTGCTATGTGGAAAAGAAAACGAACAAAACGCGCCGGCGCGTTCTTGGTCCCCAGAGGGTTAAGAGAAAATTAAAGTGTTCTTTTTACTTTGGATGAATGTAAACCGACTGTAGGAGACTTTCAAAAGAAAATTAGGAACCTTTAAAATTGCATAACAGTTAAAGCAATCTTTTTAATCACATCATGACAAACTGAAAAATAAAACCTGGTTATTTTGGAATTGGTATACTAAGCACTGATTACATACACCCACACACTTCAAAAACAAAACGGCAACTTTCAGAAGTAAAGAATTCAGTAAAAATGTGCTTTAACAAAAAAGATTTTAAAAAAAGGGTCCACATTTCTGCTTTTAAATTCTGTTAGTGTGTCTAAATTGAATGAATTCATCAAGGGCTGTAACAAAAGCCCCTATGAGGAGATGTGAAGGTGTTCTCCATCACTGACTGTCCTTACGAGCTGTAATGAGCATATTTCACACGGATTTGTTTATTCTGTTCTCAAACTGCAGGCATTGTGACCATTTAAACAGGAGGTTGACCTTCTGTTGCCTGGCAATCCACCTTTATAGAGCAGCCCCCTCGCTCTGATAAAGAGCATTCAGCAGAAGCATAATAAAGGCCAATGAGAGTGAGAGACAGAGAGTAGAGGGGAGAGAGAGATAGGAATAAAGGCTATAAAAAAGTAAGAGAGGTAAAACAAAAAACATTTCAATTTAATTATCAGTTTAATTAATGCTGCCCAGTAGATCTTTGCATATAATTTTTTTTTACAGAATAAATAATCAGAACAAACTATTGTCCACACTGCACCTTATTCTGGCTAAGAACCACTCACTTATAAAGGAAGATGCCATCTGACCAACATGTAAAACAAACCAACATTATATGGTCTTTATATGGTGTTTAAGGATGGGTAATTCTGCAACAACATATAACCCAGAAAGAAATGGATAGATATACTATACAAATCTCATTTACTTACTAAAGTGTCTCTAAGTTTCAATGCCATTATTCTTGCTAGCTTTGTAAATCAGCTGTGAGTCAACTATTATCATTGAACACATCTGAGTGTGTTAAATTTGAGTTTAAAAACACAAATTTTTAGTTAAATGCACATACGCTACCAACTAAACTTCTCATCAAAGTTGAAATAAGTTGTTCAGTTGTTAATATTTATATTGGAAACTGTGATGCTTTTTTCCAGGAATTTTTAATAAATAGTTCTAAAGGACAGCATTTTATATGAAATAGAAATCGATTTTAACATTATAAACGTCTTTACTAGCACTTTTGATCAATTTGAGTGCATGCTGAATAAAAGTATGAATAAAAAAATCGTAACTACCCCCAAACTTTTGTTCGGTATTGTATGTTTTGTGAAAATCACTATACAAATAAACATGCCATTTTTCATAAGGCCAGCTTTACTAACAGCTTCCGCCAGCGTAAACCCTCTTTTGGCGTTAAAAAACTACTGTCAGAGTTCACTAAAGACACTCAGAGAAAACTAGCGCTGAAAAGGAGTGGACAGGGTTATTTTCGCAACTGACCTATGCATTTATAGGAGTTTCCCTTTCAGATACAAATGTATGGGAGGAGAGTATTTAAATATATCATCCAAGGGGATTCACTAAGTTTTGAGCTATCAATTTACTAGTATTTGCGCCAGTACCTAACGTCCAAAAAAAAGCACGTCTTAAACCAAAATTTAATTTGCACAGTTTTTGGTAGATTGCTTTGGCCATTATGGAAATTATCCGGCTGTGTCTGTGTTCTAAGGTGTGCATGTAGATCACGTGCAGAACTTTCCACTCCCATCAGCGTTTTTTTGGTTTTGAGCTCTTACGCTACTTTGTCCCCTTTAGTAAATCTGGCCCATAGAATATTACAGTTAGACATATTTGTCAATTTGGAGATTATCACCAACAAAAACAAAAATAAATATAGCTGCAAGCAGCCATTACCGGGGCCAAGCGCAAGAAGCGGCAACAGATCCCATCATGGTTGGGAGTGGCAGACCAACTGCAGCAAGGAGCAATTAAAGACATTTTAAGAGAATTTTGGCAAAATGGCTGAAAAATCATATATACAGTAAGTAATATGTAATATACATATATACTTTTAAGATGATTTAATGGTTTATCACTTTCGACAAATAGGTGGCGCAGTTATGAAATCGATTTGATGTGGTCAGAGTGAGGTGACAATGACATACAAAGTTTGGTGTCAAAATGTCAAGGCATTGCAGAAATAAAGACTTAATAGTCATTTTGGCAGCATGCCTCAAATTTGCTGCTGCGGAATATGAAAAGGTTTTGTCTATCGTCACGAAATCCATAACTTTTATTCGGCATGATCTGGAGATGATATGATTCGATTTTGGTGAAAATCGGACGAATGGTCTAGGAGAAGTTCGAAAAAAGAAGGTTTTGAAAGTAAATAAAGATGGCGGACAGGACGTTCGTCCAAATACGTCAATCTTGGTATCTATGTTCTCGGCATGACCCAATGAATCTATTAAGACCAGTGTCATTACAATAGGCATATTTTTTCAAAAGTTATTAGCATTTTTGGAAATTTAATTTTAACTTTTGACCAACAGGTGGCGCTGTCTCGAAATCTTTTTAGTACCTTCAGGGGAGTTTCAGGGAGTTTCATAATGTTACACCTATACATTTGTTAAGTATAGCATTTTACATCACAAAACTGTATTGAAGTCAATAGGAATTTCACGTTTTGTTGTATTATAGCGCCACCAAGAGGCTGAATACCACAATTTTTTTGGGGTTATAAACATTTATATGAAAAAACACGTCAAAAATGACTGACACGTGACTTTGATTGAATTTTACTACCCCTTACTATCAATATTTTGGCATTTGGGCTTTGGTGAATCGCCATCGACCTATGTTTCCAAACTTCTGACGGAGGTTACGTCTCGATCGGACTAACGGTTTCGAAGATATTGGCAAATGTTTTTTAAGCGCTAAATCACAACGCTACACAAACCGTGAGACGAAACCTAGAATGTTTGGTATCTGTGGACTCGGCAAGGATTCAGGAACCTAACGAGATGACTCCCGTGTAAATAAGTCAACCACACCCAGAGTTATAAGCATTTGAAAAATACATTTTACCACTAGGTGGCGCTGTTTGGAAACTTCTTAGGCTCCTTCAGGGCATCGTACCGATGACCCATACCAAGTTTCGTAACAATTCGTTCATGCGTTCAGGAAATACAGCATTTAAGCACATAATTCAAAATGGCCGACAGCCAAAATGGGCGATCTGGCAAAATTGGAAATCAGTCATCTCGACATGACGCCCTGAATCTAACGAGACCACTTTTATGATTTTTGGACAAACCGTTCAGAAGTTATAAGCAAAAATAGCCATTTTCTGTATCTCCGGACCAGTAGGTGGCGCTGCGCTGAAACGCAACATGTAGCCTCAGGTCATGCTTATGATGACATGTACCAAGTTTCGCCTGAATATGATAAAGCATTGCGGAGATACAGCCTTAGGTCTGTTTTTGTAAGCACTAGAGATGCGCGGTTGGCGGTTACAGCCGCGGACTCCACGGATAAACCGCGGATCGGGCGGATGACGTGACAAAAGAAAACATTTTAATTAAATTCGGGTGGGTGGCGGGCAGTTGAACCAATCAAATGAAAAATATATGTATACATTGTTAAATATTGTTATCTGACTATACCTACATCCAAAAAAAAAAAAAAGTAGTTTATTATACGATTGTTAGGCCTGTTGATGGTAGCCTATAAAATGAATTGCACTGTGCCTGAAAAAGACGCGCTCTCCGCTCTCTTCCCGTGCATTCAAAATTAACGGGAGTCTTCAGAACAGGCTCGTCCTATAGTCGTCAGCCTGACATGACAGTGCGTAGAGATAATTAGCCTACAATGTAAATTACTTGTTATTTTATTCAAGCTTTCTATCTATTTGCTAAAAAATAAAGTGCAATAGGCATTCATTAGTAGTAGGCTAAATAGTTTAAAATAGGCTAAAAATATTTAACTAATATGCAAATTCAAGTTTCACCAGAAACATTTAGATTTAACATTGAGATTTAGATTCAACATTTACATTCAGAGTTAGATTTAACATTTAGATTCAACATTTAGATTTAACATTTAGATTTAGATTTAACATTTAGATTTAACATTTAACATTTAGGTGTAACATTTAATATTTAGATTTAACTATTTAAAATATCTCTAAGTTGACAAATATTATTGTAAATGTGCTAAAAAGTGACCGTCAAAAATTCATACCAGTTTTTTTAACATTGTTTGAAGCTAAATGTGACAAAATGTTGCTGTTATTTTCAGCGTGAGCCGCTTTACAAACGGCGCCCCATACAATAGCAGCATGTTGAAATGATGTGCCAAAATGCGTTTTCTATTAGGCTACAATGAAAATACTGTAGGCCTACAGTAGCCTATCAGATAAGGTCAGGTTTGCTGAAGTGCGTTTAATTTAGGCTATTTATTTATTTTTGTCCCTGCGCGCTGATCGGAGACGGAGTTCACTGCTGATATTCTGAGAGCTTTCTAGTCATCGTCCAATCAGCGGATGGCGGGCGGGTGCGGTTTTGAAAATTGGTCAAAAACGTTGGTGCGGATGGATGGCGGACGGATGATGAGTTTTGTGATGCGGTTGCGGATGAAATAATAGCCCATCCGCGCATCTCTAGTAAGCACTATGTAAAATTAGTATACGCGTTTATCGAAATCGGTTAAGCGAATTGAATTCCATAACTTTTGGTCCCCACTGCCTGAAGATGATCTGGTGCAATTTTTGTGAAAATTGGACAAACCGTCTAGGACGAGTTCGAAAAAGTAGGTTTTTTGAACAATTCAAAACGGCGGCCATATTTTTATGACAGAAAATGACATCATAGGGTGCAATCGAATCGTCATTAGCTCAGGAATCAGTGGAAAAAGAATTTTGTTGATTGGCCTCACAGTTCAAAAGTTATTAGCATAATAAAAGTGAAATTTTGGACAGGTGGTTGCGCTAGAGGGAATGAGTTAGAGACACCAAAATTGGTGTATTTAATGTTGGGACTGTCCTCTATCAAAATGTCAAACCAAAACAACTTTCCTGCAAACGGTTCTATGGGCTGCCATAGACGCCCAGTCGGAAGAAGAAGAAGAAATAATAATATAGAGGCAGAATAATAAGAACCAGAACAGATACAATAGGTGCCTCCGCACCTTCGGTGCTTGGTCCCTAATTAGCAATTAAGAATATAAAGAACTACTCTCAGAGCTCAAACACTAGACATGTGCAGCTGCAAAAGCTCTTATAGATTTCTGTGAATGTACACTTGTGTGTTTGTGTGACTGAGCGAGAGAGAAACGTGTTCACAATGACTTCTGTAAACGCAGTCAGTTACCACAGTCATCTCAGATGCGGTCAGACTGGGTCAGAGCTACATGTAGGAGGACTAAACCACTGGCAAAGGTCACAAAAACAACACCCACACACACACGCATCATTCGTGCAATCACTGAAAAAGAAAGCGGTCAACTTTCCACTGACCCACTTAGAAACAGGAAAAACAAAACTGTTAGTCAAGTATTTAATAAATTATACAACAAAAGTGAGCAATATGACCCATTTCATTACAATCAACGAAGCTGTCACAGCAGATTTACAGTGTTTCATGTGACTGTTGGAGCCCTGCAGCACAGTTTCTGCTCACGGACTGTCCACATCAGCTCCGGACTCTCACAAACATTATCATCATTAAAGCTGTATGCACTGCAAAATATATCTCTTATTTTCACTCGGTCTACACTGTGTTGATTACATTGGATGAGTTCTAGTATTTTTATGTTGCTTGCATTGGTGTTATTGGGAAACACCATCTGCTAAAACTCAGTCTTTATGACCGTGTGTTACTGATAGGCCTAGATTTATGTGCAATGGACAAAAGGTCTGTGATTGGTTGCATTGCTCAAGTGCTGACAAAAAGTTGTAAATCGGGAGATGGAAAAAATACAATCAATAGTAGTAAACGCTGTTCATGTTTAGGTAATCGTGGCATGCATAATTATTAAGGATGCTCCCATATTAAAAATACTGGTCAATGACTAATAAATGGCCACTATTCATATAATTCTACTATTTAACTAAATCAATTTAAAATAAAATAAACAAAAAATTTAAATCCATTGTTTTAAATGCTACGTGTAAAATCACAACATTATAATGCAGTGTATGAAAAAATTATATTCATTTTAGATTTGCTAAAGATTACATTTAACAGTATTATTAATTACTATAGTGTTTTTAAAGATTAACTTTTAAGTGACTATTAGACGATGGCAAAGGTAATCTAAATCTAAAAATAGGAAAATGCACAATTAAATATATAATATCCATGTATAATATAATTGTGATTATTTATCTCAGAGGCGATAACATACTTCCCCAGTTGATTAAACTTACATTAAAGGTGCTCTAAGTGATGTCATGCGTTTTTTAGGCCAAAACATTTTGTCACATACAGCAATCATCTCCTCACTATCCGCTAGCTGCCTGTCCCCTGAACACACTGTAAAAAAAACACGGTCTCTGCAGACACCCCAGGCTCCAAAAACGGCAACAAAAATAAACTAAGCTAACCCGCACCACGAAACATAACAAACTGTTCCAGCCAATAACCCACAAGAAGGATGTGGGGGGTTAGTGCGTGGATGAGGAGGAGGGAGGGTCTAGCTAGCCTCCGTTTTGTTAGACAATACTTTAAACATTCTTTTAGAATGAATCATGTTTCTGACCGAATCTGACCTTTAGGTTACAACTTTTACCTGACTTCCCCTTTGGTTCTAATATTATGACTAACTTTTACCTGACTTCCCATTTTCGATCTAACAATATGACAAAATAAATCTTACTTCTTTTTCTTTCCATCTAACCTTCTGACAAACTTTTGACACAATGTAACCTTGGACAATGTACCAGAACACACTGTTTTCGTCTGTATTGTGTTATGATCAACTGAACTATTAACCCTTTACAATGTTTATTCGAAGATTCAAGATATTTTTGCTGATGTCACTAACAGAGGGTAAGGGGGGGGGGGGGGGGGGGGCTTGCTTTATCAATTTATAATTTATCCAATCATATTGATGGAAGGTGACATGTTTGTCATGTTGATTCTATTTTGATATTTCTGTCTTTTTTCCTATAAAACCTGATGTATTCTTCTATTTGGGTGAGATGCTCTGGAGTACTTCTCTGAGATCTCCCGGTCGTGATTAAAAGCATTTAAAGGACATTTGCTGACGTCTGTTTGTCGATTATTCCTGCACAGGAGCAAGTTAGTTTAGAAGAACAAGTTACAGGTTAGACACTAAAGACCTTTTTCCCAAGTGATAGTGTTAATAGGGAGCGAAACGTCGTCCGACTCTTTGTGAGACTCTTAGGCCGGGTAGGATTGCGACAACCCGTGCGTTCAGAGGTAACTCAGGGACACCCGGTCTAAATCAGGTGCGTAGGGGGAAAAATCTACAACACACCTTTAAGACAAGTGTTTTTATTTCAAGTTTTCTGAAATGTTATGCAAATTGTGCAAATGAGTCATAATCTCATTAGATATGCACTCATTTAACAGAAATCTAAACACTAGGAAAACATGTGTAATAAAACAGTGTAACAGTGTACACTTAAATGTGTATTTTGTATGTTTTCTTTCCACTACTTTAAAAGAAGAAAAGTTATGGAAGAAAAATAACCCAAAACTGACCAGTGCATGAACAAAACAAATGGATTTGCCAGTAGTGTCTTGCCTTAAATTGAGTCCATAACACAAGGCAATAGCCTGACTGCAGGTTTTGTGATGTTTGAGAGTTCATTATCCAAGCAAACACGCTGAATAAAGTACAGGATATGACCAAAGATGAGTCCAAACATTCACAAAGCATGGGTAAAGTAAAACTAATGAGCTGTGTGCACTGTATGCTCTGTGAAAGCTGTATGAGTGTGAAAGAAAGTGGGGCTCTGTGTCAAGGAAGATTGACACAGGAATACAGGAATTGGTGATCTGAGGTTATCTCTCCATTTAAGATATATTAAACAGTCTGCAGGGAACCATCTCAGTAGATTAGCACATCATAAACACCCCAAAAAAACTCCAACAATGAGTGAGAAAAAGTTATAGGAATAGTTATAGTACCTCTTCCCAACAAGCCACATTATTTGAGATACCATGTCCGTAGTGGAAATGGTGTGGATTGTTTTACACCCCAAAGTTTAATATTTATGGTTAGGGGTTTGTTCAAATCCACAAAACATGGTGAAGTTTTGTCACAAACCCAGAGCAGATCCATCACTCACACGCCATATAAACATTTCTCTTTGTGGGCAAATGTTTTCATTCGAGAGAACATTTCAGCAAAGAACTACATCCCTAATGGGATGTAGATATTTAAAACATCAAAACAACACTCTTTGTCCATAATGAGCAACCCCACTCTCCTGGTTTTTAAAGGGGGAAACAAAGACAAAACAAAACATACATAGAGACTTTCCGCAGTCCGTGCGTGTTTGCGCGGTTGGAGAGAGTTTTTCTCAAACCCAGCCGTTGTTTTTCTGCTATAATCCACAAGTTCTGAGAAGGTGCTTCCCAGCTGTGGCGGCTGCCTGAAGGGGAACATTCCGGGAACATTCAGGGCTGTGTCCAGGATATGGGCAGCTCTCGTCCGCCTTTCCGAGCTTAGGTCCCAATCCCACAGATTACATCTGGGTCTCTCGCCGCTGCACGCACGAACCTCTCACTCCATGTGATGACAACAAACAAGAATGAGAAAGAAAAACTGGTGGCTGTTTCATTATCTGGTGTGGTCATGGCTGAGGGGATTGAGCTAGACAGACTCTGCTAACGTGCACAACTGGTTTCACGGTGTGTCGTGATTTTAAGGGGAAGACCCCTGGCCTGGCCTGTTTGACAGATGTGGACCCAAGTAAGGACGGATATTGCAACCAGTCTTAGCAATTTCCTGGTCCGCTTTCATCTGTGATCCACAGCAGAGACTCAACAGGTCCTTGGGCCACCCTGGCCCAAGGACTAACCCTAACCCTAACCCTGACCTGTTGAGTCTCTTGAGTCTTCTTTAACTATCTGTCAAACAGGCCAGGCCAGGGGTCTTCCCCTTAAAATCCTCATGTGGCTAACTAATCCTCATGTGGCTCTCAAAATCCAAAAAGGATAATAAAGTACCACAAAAATAGCACTGAACTAGTCAAGTCTTCTAAAGTTATTTGCAGGTGATTCTTTAACTATTGGCACTTCTGGCTCTGTGGACTTTTAGAAAAAATACCGATCTCATTAGTTTAGTTAATTTGTCTACTAACATTGTACATCAGTGGACACACACTACTGTTTAGTTATTTTTTTTTAAGAAATGAATACTTGTATAAGGCAAGGACATTTTAAATTGATCAAAAGTGACAAGATTTGTATTTCAAATAACTCCTGTTCTTTTGCTCTTGATATTCATCAAAGAATCCTGTAAAAAAAAGTATCCACAAAAGTATAGAATTAGAAAGATTACTGACTGTTATTTTAAATTATAATACTTTTTCACAATATTACTACTTTTCTATATCTTTGATCAAATAAATGCAGTCTTGGTGAGCATAAGAAAAGTCTTCAAAATTTTTTTTCCAAAATCTTACTGACCACAAACTTGTATAAGCATCACAAAAGAATTCAAATTTTATTTTTATTTTGTTCCTGAAAGAAATGGGTGTGATCGGCTATGATATATGAGAGAAGGTTCTTCACATCAGTGACAGAAAACCTGGCATAATTTTTCATGAGGCACAAGCTAATATATGCACAATCATGATTGATCAAGACCATGCCAATGCCATGCATAAGGTATGATTTATCTAATGCATGATTTAGAGACGCAGAGCTTATAAACTCATGATTCTTCAATGTACGGATATTTCATGGAACATTTCAGCTGGCATGTGTTTTTTTAACACACAACTGACGGAGGTCAGCACTTCTGTCAAAAAAGGCTGAACTGTCAGACTCAACAGGAGGAAGCCGGCTCTCAGAGCGTGACTACAACATCACATAACACTAATGCTTCTGACTATTCTGCAAAATGCACCAGTCCAACTGCATGCCCACGTCAGAGTGTCAGTGTTGCCCATGAGATGTGCCAAACCTTGTGTCAGATTCTTTAGTTAGCCCTGAATGTGCACATTTTGGGTTGCAAAAATAGCATTTATGTGCCAGTTTACAAAACATGCACAATATCACCCTAGAACAGCACCATCTTACGTTAGAGACAGTCCAACTACTGTACAGTATCCTGGCTATATTGAATGTATTTTACAGGAATGTATTTATATATATATAAAAAAAAAAATTGTAAATGTGTCCAACAAATGTTTCAACCTAATAATGGAGCTACAGTGGTGTCTACTGCGATTTTTTACAGAGGAACGTATCAATTAATTGTTTGCCGGTAAATGCATGATCAAATTAGCATTATTGACAATGTTCTGCAAAAAAGATATTAAGATGTTGGATTTAGCATAACTAAATCTCCCTAGTCAATGTGGTGCAAATCAAACAGGTACTATGGTGTGTTTTTGTAAGTTTTTTTTTCATATTTCTACAATGCCATGTAGTGTGATTGCAGACAAGAAAAAGACAGGTGTGTGTGTGTGTGTGTAATTGAGAGGGCTCGATGGTCATTAAGGGGCTCATTGGTCGTTAAGGTCGCTTTGGGATCTCATTCACAGTCTGGGCTAATTAAAGACCAGTTAAATTGTTCACTTGGGAACATGACTAAGCACTTTCCCAGACATAGAAAAATGATGATTAAATAGAAGTCACAAATGGGCTGCATCCAGTGGCCTTTCAGCCTGATCTGAGACCATGTTGCTTTTCAATAAAAAAAAAAATTGTGTTAAGACGTCTATAAAGAACCATGTCATAAGTCCCTTTCACACAGAGATTGCGGAAAATACACGGATAAAGTGACCCGGGATTTGACCCGGGTTCGTTTGATTTTGGTTCATTCACACTGCCAGTGATTTTCTGGAATCAGAGAGTGCGTTCACACACAACCCGTAAAAATCCCGTAAAGACATGTGACATCGATGTGACATGTAATGTCTCAGCAGCGTCTATAGTTTGCTTATGAGCTGCGATTTCTCTCTCTTGTGCCACGCTTGCGCATTTTTTTCTCTGATTCGATCATAAACTAGCGCATTTTAAATAAAAAGAGCTATTATACAAATACACAATAATATTATATGATTATAATAATGGTAAAACTTTAGTTTAGTTTAATTATTATTATTATTATTATTATTAACGACTTATTCTGCAGGACGATATACTACATCCCTAATCCTACCTAATATACCTAAACTTAACAACTACCTTCCTAACTATTAATAAGCAGTAATTAGGAGTTTATTGAGGCAAAAGTCATAGTTAATAGTTAGTTAATAGTGAGAATTGGACCCTAAACTAAAGTGTGACCATAATGATAACATAATAATAGCTTAATTATTATAATAAAATATTTATATAATAGTTCCTTTCAAAGTTTAGAAACACCCTAGCCAATGTAGCAATTTTTTTATTTTGTTTTATAATTATGCATATTTAGTATATTTTATATATTTAGTAGATATAGCAGATTGTTTTATATACGTACCCTTCAAAAGTCTGCAAATATATATACACATGATTATGTTATCATTGCAATTTACACCTTTACTACTTGGTGAAAGCACGTATACAAAAATAAATTAATCAAATATCTTTACTGCAGTTCTACCATGATGGGCAACCAAATGCACAAGAGATCAAGCAGCGAGTTCCCACACACAAAATGAAGTCACCAACTAATTAACTATCTAGGCTTCAACCATCTAACTACCATCAGAAGCTAGTTCTGCATGGATTTTCAAGCACAAAACAGTAAAGAAAATACATGCATGTAGGCTGAATCTGAAAAGCACATTGAACAAGTGGCTCAATTTCCACCGAACAGGATGATAGCAGTCTTCAGAAATCTTCGGAGATATCAGCACATGCATGCTTTTCTTCAGGTCTTTAGACAGAGCTCTGAGCCCATCAACAGCACAATCACGTAAATAAGGTTGTCATAGAAACGTGGCCTTTACCACAATTAGAAGGAGTGGGACGGATCACGCAGCAGTGGGAAGTGAGAGACCCATGTGGAGCGAGTTGGCCTATCAGTTAACTGGTGTCAATCACAGGCACGCTGCGGGCAGCCGGCGGGCGCTCTGAGCTGAATGCCGCTGGTGAGGGAGGAATCGATAATCGCAGACAGAGAGAAACAGAGAGATACACTGGCGATGTATGAAAGTGGCAGGTAAACGACTCACACACACACAGGGCATAGGACATACAAAACATGTATAGACACAAATACACACACCTTTCTGTGATGGAAAAAGCCTGACATTGATGTAGTTCAGCCAGAAACAAAGCCACCAGTCACATCACACACTACACAATATAGGAGGGAAAGAACATCTCGCCATCTGTTTTGAGAAAGTTTGGAGTTCATTAGGAAGCCGTTTTGTAAAAAGGTTTCTTGTCAAGGAGTTTGGTTAGAAACCTGTGACATGGAACAATGTTATTTAAGTATTATTTACATTTATAGTATTTATTCATATTGTGAATGAGCTTTTGTTAATGTATTATTTTCTTTTTTTGATCTGGACCAAAAGAACCGAACTAAGTGTGAACACACCCTTAGTCAGGCCAACATTTTATATGCTTTTCTATAGTTAAAATCAGAGTCATACCAATTTCAATTCATACCTAACATTCACATTTGATTTGTTATTGTCGGTTGTACATTCACGTTACACATTACTCTACATTAAAGAAAGTTGGATAGGAAATGCTGTATCTTTAAAAGAAAATTTGCTTGTGATTATCCTAATTTGTAAGTCATATTGGAAAAAAGAATCTGCTGAATGAATAAATGTAAATCATTATTATGCCTAGACACATTCCTCATCCAGTCCTCTTCCTATGCCATCTCATTTCAGTTTGCCCAAAGCATCAATACTCAGTCCCTTCTTCCAGATCCATTCACTGAGGCCCTCTCAGAACCGCTGTTGCCACATTAACGCCGGTTACTAAGAGACCCAAAAGATTCCGGAATCCCCATGTGCCCCATCCAAGCCCACAGCCATTTAGATGGAGTTCTGCTTTCCCAGCTTCGGTTACTGAGGGAAGGAAATTTGGAGGAGAGTACCAGAATGAGAGAGAGAGAGAAAGCAGGAACTCTTAGCTGAAAACATCCCACAATCCATCTTCTGCCAGGGTAGCCAAATAGTCAAGCCCATAAACAAAGACAACATGAAGAGTGATCAGCAATAATGAGCTGTTTGAAATACCCGCTGGCCTTCTTTTGGCCCAACAAAGTAATAAAACAGTTGAAAAGCGACCAGACAGGCAGAATGACTGCAAATAGTGAAGAGAACGAGGCACTTCAACAGTGATTGCTCATTGAAAATGTTGGACATACTGCTTCTTGGAAATTCAGCTGGTAGAAACCTGCACAACACAAGAATAAAACATTGGCAGAAAACAGTCCACAATAGCTAATTCTGAATGAAATTCAGATTTTTTTCACATGGAAAAACAAAAGCAGTCTGAAGTACATGCCATCTCTGGTCATGTTATGGAACGTTTCTTATCACGTCATGCTCAGCGGTTATCCAATAATTGCTAAACTGGTGGTGTGTCAGTGGTGGAGGATGTTAAGCTTTGGCTGGAGCTTGTCCACAAATTCCACTGAAGTTATAAATCAGTGACGGGTCTGATATGTGGCATCCGTTCCTGCGCAACACAAACAAAACTCCATTAAACAAGAGACGCCCCACCATTCACAGAATACTGAACGCGAGGATTAGGAAGGTAAATAAAGAGCAATGTGTTCTTCTGTCTCTCAATCTGACGGATGGTGGACCTGCTGTGGTTTTGCTGAGAATGAATCACAACGCCCCACAATCACAACACTCGGTACCGCCTGACATGTTAGCATCATTGTATCCACAACCTTAATGTGATTTGCAACAACATTCCTATCAAACAACTCAGATTCAGGTTTGGAGTTAAGGTCATCAAGAACATTTGAATCATCATTCATTCCACTATGATTCCATGGGTTAGTTATGGTTGTGATTAGCCTATATACTGATAGACACAACCATTTTAGAAGACTAACTCTTATGTTTTAGAAAACATTAAAAAAAAAAAAATCAACAGGGAAAATTTTAAGTCTACTTACAAGGAGCAGGAAGATGGTATCACTGTATAAACATGGCATTGCTGATAAATGTAGCAGAACAGCTGTTTGGGCTTGTTATGATACGGGGCATGTGATACTGCCATGAATATCTGTTTCTTCTAAGTACTGAACATTACAGGACAGAAAAAATAATGGTGTCTGTGTGCAGTGTCAGCCAAATCCACTGATAAAATACAGCTCAGGGTATGACCTCTGGACCCTGCTCATATCAAACAGTGAGATGTGACTTAATGATCCAAATGTTCAGCTCCTGTTCTGACACCCTCAATGTGGAACACATCTGCAAATGAATTAACAACACTGGGGTCAGAAGTTAAAGTATTTAATCACACTGTGCCCGTGGGGCTAGTGCCATGGCCTTGTCGAACTATGCCTCCCTCAATTTAAATGCCTCATAGTCATGACGACGGCACCACAGGCTCAGGGGTCAACAGAGAGGCGTTAGATGGCCATCTCGTGAAATATTGACCTGCGAGAAACGGGGTTCACGGAACCTAAATGGCATTAACGTGATGGAACAGGACGTGGTGTCATAAAGGGAAGAGGGAAATGCGAGTGTGAAGAGGATGTGACTGTAGTTAAAATTCAGTTGTGTTGATAAACAGCATCTGTGGTCGATCACAGTCTATATGCAACAGTGCAAAGCTGCTCCAAACAACTGCTACTAAAGGATTTGGTCTCATCTTGGAAGGAAAACTTTAAAATCTCAACTGTTTTTCAGGACAGCAAGAAGATTTCATTGCGAGATAATGGAGAGTCTGCCTTAAGTTAAATCTTCGTCTCCAGAGAAAAAAAGCCTAATAATCTCACCTGAGTCTCCTTTAGAGTTTAAGAACACGATATCTAACTGTGCTCAGATTTGCAAATACCAAAAAGAAGTCAGATCTCATAAGGAAAAATATTCAAGAATTTTCTCATGAAATTCTTACAAGACCAAATGATGTGTTCCCATCCTTATTTCAAACATGGCAACTCTTGGAATAGTTTTAGCATGTTATTGAATATGGCTACGTTAATGTATTTGGTCTTGGCGGACTAGATCTGTACGCTGTTGCTGCTGTTGATTATTATTGCTGCTGCTGCAGAGAAAATATGGACTTGCTACTGCTAATAGATACACAGACTCACTGCTGTGAACATGTAAGATATGCTGCTGCTGCTGCATAAACAGACATAAATAAATCCTGTAGCAGATCTAGGCAGGTGGAGCTGGGGGAGGAGGAGGATTTCAGAGGAACTCTGATAGCGGGCTGCAGGACTATCTTACAACAAACACTGAACCAGACTATTTAAATGCTGAGCAAGCAATCTCATTGGCTGCAGGATTAGCAAAGGCCAATCAGCTCGTGCCATGCAGTAATGATGTGATTGCTTGCAGAATGCATGTAAAGGACCTGTCAGCCTGCGCTCTCAAGAGTTTCATGACTGAACTAGATATTTACATAGTGACATAGTGAGATTAAAAATTAAAAAATAAAACAAAATAATATATGATAAATAAACAAATAATATATATATATATATATATATATATATATATATATATATATATATATAAAAAATATTTAATAAATCAATAACCGTTTGATATGCAACTCTTTAAATTGCAAAAGTTACTGCTCCCACGGAGTTGAAATTGTCAAAAGTTGAAACTCTAAAACATCTTTAGCACATCTGCACATCAAGATGTCTCAGCATAATCTAAGAAAACACCTTCTGCTGGCAAACAACACATCCAGAGCACCTATCATAACATCTAACCCTGAGATCTGTGCGTCTTCTTCCAAAAGACAGTTTGAGGAAAAACAGACAGTTTATTTCTTTTGGTCAGCAGGTTCACTTGAGTATTACGACCAGGTGCTGAAACAAAAGACACCTTCAGCTTAAAGCCCCCCATGTCGATTTACTTCTGAGGTAAATAAATAAAGAGACATGAGTGTGTGCTCTTCATACGATAGTAGCAGAGAAAGAATGGTGTGCTCTGGTTCCACAAGTTTACATATTTACAGATAAGCACCGTGGCAAAACTGGGCATATGTTTGGCCTGGCATGTGCAACCAGAAACAGAGGAAGAAAGCAAAGCAAGAGGGAACTGGAAGGAAAGAGAGAGCAGGAGTTGGCTTTGTCTTGCAAAAAAACAGATGCAGTAGCTGCAGTACCAAAAACATTTCCAAGACTGGAGGTCTAATCGCGTTGACCCCTCTTCTCTCTCACTCTTTATGCCCCTGAGCAGTTGTTTTCTGCAGCAGTTGTTCTGTTGTGGTAGATTCCAGTGTTGTCTATTAGCCAGATTCACTCTCTATTGTCAGAAAATCAACATTTTACACATTAAATAGAAAAAGTGTCAGGTGTTAGATTAGTGTGCATTTACACTCCAAGACTTAATGCACAGATCTATTTTGACATACAGGATCAGATTTTTTTTGTCCCATACGTTGCCATCAATCGCCTAGTTTATGGCTTCAATCCCGCATTTAAATATGGTTGCCAATGCAGAAATTATGCAGTGTGTGTCTAGTGAGAAAAAAAAAGTTTTATTCAAATTGTGAATGGGTTGTAAACAGAAAGCAGGTTTGAAGACAGCTTTGAAACAACTTGAAGATGAGTAAATGATGACAGAATTTTGATTTGTAGGTGAACTTTTCCTTTAAGGACTCAAATACAGAGCTAACAACCGTATTGTGCTGCTGTGTGAATGTGGCCAGTATGTGTTTGAGTTTCAAATCTTTTAAGTGCACTGCCATAACAGCTGGTCTTACTGTCTGAGAGATGTGATCAATGCTACAGGTGTCAGACATTTTAAAGTCAGACCTGTGGCCTTTGGAGAAATGCAGAATGATGGATGAGCAGCATTCTTCATATCTCGTCTCCCCTCCCAAACACTTTTGCTCGTATTGACCTAGTCTCTTTCTACCCTGGAATGTTTTTCAACCGCTGATAAAGGGACGTCTTCTCCTCTTCCTGTACCCTGTTTTTTTGATGTGTGGCACCCTGAAGCGCTAACCGCAGATAAGGGGAAATTGGTGCGGGAGAGCAAGATGGCTACTGGAGGGCCCAGCGGGGTGATTTTAGTGACGAGTGAAGATTGGGTTTCAAAGTGGTTGAGAAATGCTACAGAGACCAGGTCTGCGCTGAACATCGGGAAAAAGAGCCGTGGGTCATGTTTTATGGCTCTGAGCAGAAAAGAGAGGCCATTTAGTGGCCATTTTACCGATGATAGAATGGTAGGTACCACCTCAACACCTGCATTTGAGACAGTCTAAGGTCATACAATCTCTCTGTACCCCTGGGTGGTCTCTGTGGTCATTTCAACACCTGAGTATATGGATGACATAATGTGACTGTTTGTGAGGTCTAGAAGGCTCCTTTTAGCATTTGTTTTGGACCTAAAATTCTTTTCCATGCAACTACTTACACTAACATTACTAATCTTAACACATCCTGGATATAAATAAGTAACAAGGAGGTCCGTAACCATTCCCATTCCTCTCAATAGCAGTTGCTCGGCTGCTGCAGGATTGCAGATTGTATTGTTCCAGAAGTACAATACCTGTGAAAAGTTTGGGGTCGTTTTTTTTATGTTTTTGAAATTCTCTTATGCTCACCAAGGCTTCGTTTATTTGATCAAAATACAGTAAAACAGATGTGAAATAGAATTACAATTTAAAATAATTATTTTAAAATGTAATTTATTCCTCTGATGCAAAGTTGAATTTTCAGCATCCTTACTCTCGTCTTCAGTATCACATGATCCTTTAGAAAACATTCTAATATGCTGATATGATGCTCAAGAAATATTTCTTATTATTATCAATGTTGAAAACAGTCGTGCTGCTTAATATTTTTGTGGAAACTGTGATAAATTCTTTTCAGGATATCTTGATTAAAAACGTCCAAAAAAAAAGCATTTATTTGAAAATTACATTGAAAACATTATAAATATATTTGGTGTCACTTTTTAGGCTTTTATCAATTGAATGTGTCCTTGCTGAATAAAACAATTAATTACTTTCAAAAAAATCCTACAGACCCCAAACTTTTGTGTACCAGCCAAACCAAAACAGTTGTTTCCTCAAACAGTCTCATTAGAGGTACAAGCAACCCTTCAGAAAACATAGTGCCAGCATTCATTCTAAAACTGGGATAGCTAACAGTAGGCCCATGTGTTATCCTTTTCTCCCAACCAGAATGATTAACTATCTAAACCAGCGTCTAGCAGACAAACAGCTTCAAGAGAAAGACCTTGCCAGATAGACCAGCAACACTAGCTCAAACCAGCCATGGAAGCCCTGATGAAGGTGAGCTTTTGTTGTTAACTCACAGGGAGATGCCACAGACTCTCCGGAACCTTCACAACCGTCCTCATCATCACATTCGCCACTGCTCTCCCCACTGCCCGTGTTGTCCCAGGATTCCCTGTGCCCCACACCCGGCACGACCTCTTGGATCTCCTAAAAGGAAAAAGAAAAACACATCTCATTAGTATTTATCAGTATAAAACGTATGTGCATTACATATAGAACAAGGTCCGATGCATCCAATTCTGAACAAATTACAATAACGTGTGAGAACAAACAGATGATGATAATTTGTTGTTATAATAATGAAAAGTTTGGAGTCATTTATATTTTTTCTTGAAAGTAACACTTTTATTCTGCACGGATGCATTAATCAAAAGTAAGGAAACTATAATGTTACAAAATATTTCTATTTCAGATAAATGCTGTTTTTTAAATTGCTTATAGCAAAGAATCCTGAAAAAAAAATGTATCACGGTTTCCAAAAAAAAATTAATCAGAGCAATTGTTTTCAACGTTGATAAGAAATATGACTTGAGCAGTAAATCACTATATTAGAATGATTTCTGAAGAATCATGTGACACTGTAGACTGGACTTGCTGAAAATTCAGCTTTGCCATCACAGGAATAAATTGCATGTCAAAATATAAAATAGAAAACAGTAATTTTAAATTGATTTTGCTGTATTTTTTGATCAAATAAATGCAGCCTTGGTGACCATAAGAGACTTATTATTTAAAAAAAAAAAAAAACATTATAAAATCTTACCGACCCCAAACTTTTAAACAGTAGAGTATGTAGTAATAAATAAAAATTTGGACAGGTTTTGAGAGAACATGCCCAAAACAAACATGGTAATGCCATGGTACTTTCTGTCCCAAGTGCAGTTTTTAATGATGGAAATTTTTATGTTGAGCTCAATTAAATTAAGGTTTTTCATTTTGGATAGTGCTTTGAATTGTTGCTTCACTTCTTTCTCCACGAAACAGCTGGTAGTATTAACTCAACAGCGAAGCTAGTGTATAAGCTAGGTTTAAAAACTATGTTAAAAACATAGCTAGGTTAACCGACAGGTCCGGCCCAGGCACATCTGCGAACACAGGGTGTTTGGCATTTCTAAATCAAGCCCAGGATACCTCAAGCACTGGTTTAGGGCCAGAGATGCTCCATGGGATGGGTGAAACTGGTTTACTATAGCACAAGCAAAGCAACTTTTCATTCAAATTATATTTAAAAACATACATTATAGAGGCAATTTCAAAAGTGGTCTCAGACTTTTGGACCCGACTATAGGCCTACACCCAGTCAAATCCATTTCACTGCCATATTAATCTTTCCCCTGACATTTCATTTGAGATTTTCCTTCTTGTTCAGTGTACGATTCTGACTATAGTAAAGTAAAGCATTTGATTTTAATCTTTCACTACCTGCTGAGGACTAAATGTCACAACATACATGCTATATAAAATTCCTTGAAAGTCACTTTGCACAGAATTACCCACTGGGGAAATAAATGTCAATGTAAAGGTCAAACTCACATGACCCTTTAACTTTTGAGTCAGCATTATCAGGAGTGGGCAGGCTGCACACGCTCACAGTGACCTTTCACCCCCTGCCCAGGGCTTGCGAGTCAGCTCAAGACGTGAAGCTATAGATAAATATAGCAGGTTGGCCAGGAGTTAGACAGACAGACAAATATATAGATGATATTAATGGACAGAAATGACAACGGCTCCACACATGGCTCAACTCTTACTGCTGGGATTTCTAACTTTGTCCTGACAAAGCACATGGATGGCTTTTAGTCATGTGCAGATTGATACAAACACAGAAGATGACACGTAACCTCAAATGGTGCTCTGGAGAAAGTGTTTCAAACACTGCAAATGCGCCAACATGCACACACTCAAACCTTTTCTGTTTTTTTTTTTATTAATGACCTCATATGGAAGCACTGATGTTATAATATGCAAAATTATTAATATGACATAGTACATTAATAGTTAGTAAGGTAGTTGTTACGTTTATGTATTGGGTAGGATTAAGGGATGTAGAATATGATCATGTAGAAAAAGCCATTAATATGTGCTTTATAAGTACATGTAAACAGCCAATATCCTAGTAATGTGCGTGCTAATAAGCAACTAGTTAATATTGAGAATTGGACCCTAAACTAAAGTGTTACCAAGAATGTTATATGAGACAGATTTTGATTCTGTGTACAACCTTTGAAATCAACAACAAATATACAGGATTTTTTAAAATTTTTTTATGTAAGTTTGTTATTTTATGCTCACCAAGAAAGATTATATGGTCACTGGGAGTCATTTGCATTTACCAACCACTTTTTTTCCCACTGCTGTCTGTGCCATTATTAGAAAAGCCATGTGACCCTTTTGTGGGTCATGACCCACGAGTTGAGAACCACCAATCTAGAGACTGAGCGTACTACTTGCAGGCAAAATCCTTCTCACAATGATTTCTCTGAAACTCCCGGTCATGATGGCAAATGCTTTTCAGCATCCTGATGCCAAATCTATTCCTGTCTGCTAATCTATTTTATTGGTAGGTACATAGTACTCCTGCATTGAGAACATGCCCTGCCGCACTATCAATAGACAAACACACACTCGCTCAGCCCGCTACAGACACACACCTCCTCACCCCTAGCATAATGAAACGTATAATGGAAACATATCATGGAGAACAGGATTTTCTCTGCTCTATGGAAATAATGGAGTTGGATGTACTATATACAGACATACTCTAACACACTGTTTTCCAGCCTACCCGATTTTAGGGGAACTAATTATGATTTCACACAATCAAGACATGTGCAACACAGAACTATAGGCAATAACACAGTGTTTCCTAACTGAGTGACAGAACAACTTTTGTTAACCAAAAAGAGAAGAATGAGTGGCTGTTCACAGAAGATCCATGTCTTGCTTTTTTTTTTTCCTTTTAGAGAATCCTGAACAGAAAGTCCCCAAACAAATCTTAAGTTAGCTATTCTCAATACAAACCATTTCTTTAAAAAAAAAAAAAAAACTATTTATCAGACTATTAAACCCATGGCTAATTACCAAAGAAAATGCTGTTTCTCAAACAAGTGAGAATTGATTCAATTTAAGACACAGAATAGATTTAAAGTGCACAATGATATTCGTATTGAAATCATTATAATCACCCCTGATACAACACTACATCATTTTCTGTAGAAATGCAGATACAGAGTTCCTAGTAAATATGAAATGGTATGTAATTCAATGTTTTAATAATAAACAAACTATTCAGAGATGCAAGTTTAATTCAACTTTATTTGCACCTATGTGCTTTGATTCATGTAAAGCAAAACTTTGCCTGTTCTACTCAAGTTTGCTTGATTCATTCATTCTGAACTAGGAGCTATAAGCAACCATATGACCATCCATATTACTCTTCAAATAGCATGAACAAGTATGTGCTTACCATTCATAACAGAGGTCATTTACATACAGAAGAGGGTAGAAAATTGTCATTCAAAAACTAGCAACTCTGTTTAGGGCAAGAATAGAAGTGACCTTTTCAATGTTACTCTGACACAGTTAAGACCAAATAAATGGAATTTTATAGGAATCAAACCTAAATGTTAAAAATGAATTACTAATAAAGTTATAAAAACATATTTCCTCGTTTGCACTTTCTGTACTCCATTAGGGCCAATAAAACTCAACCACTGCTTATAAACAAGTCTCAGAAATTAGTATTTTTTTTTTATCAAAGCCCTTATAGACCAATTAACCTTGCAATCATGCAAAGTAGCCAAATGAATAATTTAATTACATATGCGTGTGTTAATGGACTGGCTGGCAGTGTCGTGACTGAGTCAGCAAACCTGTGGAGATCTCAACCAATACGGACAGTCTCTAAAATGCATTAAATAGAAAGCGCTCTGGACTCAGTTCCCGCTAAAGCTCTCTAATTAGACACAGTGTAAAGAATTAATTAAAGAATGAAAGACTGCAGTGACCATGGTAACAGCTTATTAACTGCATGAAGGCCAAGTTATCTTGGCCTCTCTTTACTTATTATTATGAGAATGACAAAACGACACATTATTGAAGCTAAAACTGCCAAGGTTGACGCGTTAGATTGAGATTAATTAAATATGTTCCAACTTTGTTTTCAGAAATTGAATGACGAGTCAAAATGATTTTTTATGGCAACCAACACTTAACTTTCTGAACCTGGAATATTCAAGATCAAGTTGATTCCTAGGGAACATTTGAAATTTAGATAACAGTTTCGACCAACAAAGTTAATTGAAATTGTGCTAGTTAGACTAGGAGATCTAAATTATTACAGAACTAAAGATCAACCAACTTAGGTGCCCTTAGATTTACTGCCCTATTTGAGTATGGCCACCCTGTTGAGTACAGAGCTGTGCAAACTGAGAAAGTCACATCTCACTCTCTATGTACTCAATAAGGCAGATATCATAATGGGAGTTCAATGTCCAACTAAAATCATCGCCTGTGTGTGTCCCTCTCTTCCTGTTCGCAAATGATCAGAGCCAGAATTCACATCCTAAGAGAGCAACAATCACAGCTAGCCCTGCCATCTGCTCCAGTACGTTTCCAAAGTGAGATCGGACAGCCTCCAGTTTAAATATTGCAATGGGAACATTCCTGCAAAAGTCACTATTGATACAAGCATGTGAACATCTAAAACACTGCAACAAATTATTTTCTTAAAATGTATGAGTGTTGTCTAATGAAAATATCTAAGCATCTTTAAAATAATTTTATTTAAGCCTAAAACTCACAAAATCGTTATGCTTTAATCACGAAAACAAAATGTAATTCAAAATATATAGTACACTACCATTCAAAGGTCGCTACGGAGCCTCTAAAGGGACAAAAAATTGAGATGGGAGGAAAAATATTAAGTCAATGCTTTTGAGTTTCCCCACAACTGTTTTACGTTCCCCCAAGAAACTTTGCATTTGCAAAATGCAAAATGTTTGCATTCTCCCGAGAAAATTTGTGTCCGCTTGCAAAACCTTTTGAACTCTTTGTGTGAGTGAATGCAAAGTTTCTATAGGGGGAACGCAAAGGTTTTCATTTATTCCTGTGATTGCAATTTTTGCAAACATTATCCTTCAGAAATCATTCTAATATGCTTATTTGCTGCTCTAAAAACATCCTTATTATTATCAATATAGAAAACGGTTGTGCTGTTTAATATTTCTGTGGGAGTATTGATTTTTCTTTAGGATTTTTTACAATCTGAAAGTTAAAAAGAACAGCATTTATTTGAAATAGTAACAGCTTTTACATTGTTGCAAAATATTTCTGTCACTTTTGATCGATTTAATGCATCCTTACTGAATAAAAGTATTAATTTCTTTCAAAGAAAACTTTGCTGAAAAATGTTGCTTTCAAATGTAAATTTATCTTGCGGTAGATGTTTAGATATTTCTACTCCGAAATAATGAGAAAAATACAGATAATTTTTCTTGCATGTTTTACACTGCATTTCCGATTGATTAAAAATACGTCTAAAAAAAGCTTTACATTAAACAATAAGATGTCTGAGATATAGCCTAGCAGTTAGGGCATGTTGATTCAGCATCAGGGTGATATGAATTCAGCTTGAAAAATTAAAAATAAAATAAAAAACAAGCAAACAAACCATCAACCTAACATATGGCAATATTGTCTTTGCACAGTATTTTACTTTCAGTGTGGGCAGTGGGCAGGGATAAAAAAAAAAAAAAAGCTGATCTGTTCAAATCAGATTTTAATCGGATTTCAAACCACATACAGATGTGGTTTGTATAAAATCTCATGGGTTTTTTTCGGCTGTTCAGACTACAATATCAGAAAAAAAATCTGATTTTGGCTGCCTGTCTAAACAAAGCCGATGTAAAAACATCTTGCTTGTCCAGCTTTTAAATGATAATATTCCATGTGGTAAAATAAGTAATCTGTAAGTTCAGAATGGTTCCGGGACTGGATGCATGAGGATGGAAATAAGGTCTCTCTTTTCCACTGTGGAATCATCCAATAACAAATCAGGTACTTACTCGCTAAATGTTTTCAAAGCACTAACTCCTAAAAATATACAATAAACCACTCTAACCAGAAACCTTAAAAGACCTCAGAAGCTCTCTCTCTCTTTCTTGCTCTCTCACACACACACACACACACACACACACACACAGATCCAGTGGAATGTACAAAGATTAAATTCCTTCCCATATGCACTAAACTTTCTATTCACAGCAAAGCCCAGGTTTCCAGAGTGACCGATCCTCTTGTAAGAGCAAGTTGAGGTGTGTGTGTAAGTGGCTAATAGTTCATGCTGGTTTGTTGAACAAACCCCAGCAGGGTTCAAGAAAACACATTCCAGGAGTTAATGACCAAAATGAGGGTAAAATATTACATATTTACCACACCCTGGCATCCAGTGAGGGAATGAGAGAGGGAGTGAAAAAGGAAGAGACAGACAGAAGGAGAGAGAGAGAGAGAGAGAGAGAGAGAGAGAGAGAGAGAGAGAGAGAGAGAGAGAGAGAGAGAGAGAGAGAGAGAGAGAGAGAGAGAGAGAGAGAGAGAGAGAGAGAGAGAGAGAGTGATCGGGTTTATAAATCTGTGTGAGAGCAGGACAATAGCTCACTAGAGAGCTGACAAACATGCAAGAAGACATTCTTAAGACATTAAAGGGCAACAGAGCAGCAGTGTGTGCATGTGTGAGGCCAAGCTTTCTTTCTCACGGCTCCCTGAAGAGGGTTTTTGCTGCTTAGATTGAGCTCTTCGCTCTCATGAAAACACACACACACTGGAGTGTGTAGTTGACAGTCCCACCCTCACACAGCCAGACTCCATCACCTCATGAGGACCAGTACAAGAGACTGCTGACAGAGAGATGGAAAGGGAAAGAGACATACATAATAATGGAGAGACAGACAGATAGTCAGACAAAGGATACATAGACAGAGAGAAACAGACAAGTAAGAAATAAATGCACCCTTGGGGAACATTTGAAGGGTAGTGAAAGAAAGAAAGAAAGAAAGAAAGAAAGAAAGAAAGAAAGACAGAAAGAAAGAAAGATTAAGAGTGAGCAAGCAAAAGAGCAAATGAAAAAGCAAGTGAAAGCAAGAGCAAGCAGAAGCAAGCAAGCTAGAAGGAAAGAGCAAAAGAGAGCAAGAGCGAGTGAGCGAAAGAAAGAGATGAAAAAGAGAGCAAAATAAAGAGTGAGTGAAAGAGTGAGCAAGTAAGCAAAAGAAAAAGAAAGAAAGAAAGAGGATTGACAAACAGCAGTAAGTATGAAAGCCACAAAATGCCCTCTCTTTTCTCTCTGTTAGGTCTCCAGCTCTCATGTTAGTGACATCGACTCCTGAAGGAAAAGGGATTTTACAGACTTCAGAGCGCCTGGCAAACATACTCACATTTTCCGCGGATGCAAACTATGTGCTGCTTGGATGGAGCCATTAGGGAGTCATGATTTCACATGCAGCTTTGTGAAATATTGTCCATCAGACAGTAAAAGAACATGATAGAACACTGCCAGGAGCAGCCAGTGGGCCATCAGAGGCCTGTGAGAGCTGAACATCAGATTATCATCTGAGAATCACAGAGAATAAAGCTGTATGGAATGAACAAGAATAATGAGGAAAAAAATTTGACTAGAAGAGAGATTAGTGCAGAGGAGATGAGGAAGAAAAGAGAAGAAATGAGAGAAGAGAGGGGAAGAAATGAGAGAAGAGAGGGGAAGAGATGAGATGAAGAGAGGGGAAGAGATGAGATGCAGTGAGAAGAGAACAGATGAGATGCAGTGAGAAGAGAACAGATGAGATGCAGTGAGAAGAGAGGGGAAGAGATGAGATGCAGTGAGAAGAGAACAGATGAGATGCAGTAAGAAGAGAGGGGAAGAGATGAGATGCAGTGAGAAGAGAACAGATGAGATGCAGTGAGAAGAGAGGGGAAGAGATGAGATGCAGTGAGAAGAGAACAGATGAGATGCAGTGAGAAGAGAGGAGAAGAGATGAGATGCAGTGAGAAGAGAGGAGAAGAGATGAGATGCAGTGAGAAGAGATGAGAAGAGATGAGATGCAGTGAGAGGAGAAGAGGTGAGATGCAGTGAGGAGAAGTGGTGAGATGCAGTGAGATGAGAAGAGGTGAGATGCAGTGAGAGGAGAAGAGAAGGGAAGACGTGAGATGCAGTGAGAGGAGAAGAGGTGAGATGCAGTGAGAGGAGAAGAGGTGAGATGCAGTGAGAGGAGAAGTGGTGAGATGCAGTAAGAGGAGAAGAGGTGAGATGCAGTGAGAGGAGAAGAGGTGAGATGCAGTGAGATGAGAAGAGGTGAGATGCAGTGAGAGGAGAAGAGGTGAGATGCAGTGAGGTGAGATGCAGTGAGAGGAGAAGAGAAGGGAATAGGTGAGATGCAGTGAGAGGAGAAGAGGTGGGATGCAGTGAGAGAAGAGGTGATATGCAGTAAGAGGAGAAGAGGTGAGATGCAGTGAGATGAGAAGAGGTGAGATGCAGTGAGATGAGAAGAGGTGAGATGCAGTGAGAGGAGAAGAGGTGGGATGCAGTGAGAGAAGAGGTGATATGCAGTAAGAGGAGAAGAGGTGAGATGCAGTGAGATGAGAAGAGGTGAGATGCAGTGAGATGAGAAGAGGTGAGATGCAGTGAGAGGAGAAGAGGTGAGATGCAGTGAGATGAGAAGAGGTGAGATGCAGTGAGATGAGAAGAGGTGAGATGCAGTGAGAGGAGAAGAGGTGAGATGCAGTGAGAGGAGAAGAGGTGAGATTAAGTGAGATAGGAAGAGGTGAGATGCAGTGAGAGGAGAAGAGAAGGGAAGACATGAGATGCAGTGAGAGGAGAAGAGGTGAGATGCAGTGAGGAGAAGAGGTGAGATGCAGTGAGAGGAGAAGAGGTGAGATGCAGTGAGAGGAGAAGAGGTGAGATGCAGTTAGAAGAGAGGAGAAGGGAAGACATGAGATGCAGTGAGAGGAGAAGAGGTGAGATGCAGTGAGGAGAAGAGGTGAGATGCAGTGAGAAGAGAAGAGGTGAGATGCAGTGAGATGAGAAGATGTGAGATGCAGTGAGAGGAGAAGAGGTGAGATGCAGTGAGATAAGAAGAGGTGAGATGCAGTGAGAGAAGAAGAGAAGGGAAGACATGAGATGCAGTGAGAGGAGAAGAGGTGAGATGCAGTGAGAGGAGAAGAGGTGAGATGCAGTGAGAGGAGAAGAGGTGAGATGCAGTGAGAGGAGAAGAGATGAGATGCAGTGAGAGGAGAAGAGATGAGATGCAGTGAGATGAGAAGAGGTGAGATGCAGTTAGAAGAGAGGAGAAGGGAAGACATGAGATGCAGTGAGAGGAGAAGAGAAGGGAAGAGGTGAGATGCAGTGAGAGGAGAAGAGGTGAGATGCAGTGAGAGGAGAAGAGGTGAGATGCAGTGAGAGGAGAAGAGGTGAGATGCAGTGAGATGAGAAGAGGTGAGATGCAGTGAGAGGAGAAGAGAAGGGAAGACATGAGATGCAGTGAGAGGAGAAGAGGTGAGATGCATTGAGAGGAGAAGAGGTGAGATGCAGTGAGAGAAGAGGTGAGATGCAGTGAGAGGAGAAGAGGTGAGATGTAGTGAGAGGAGAAGAGGTGAGATGCAGTGAGAGGAGAAGAGAAGGGAAGACATGAGATGCAGTGAGAGGAGAAGAGGTGAGATGCAGTGAGAGGAGAAGAGAAGGGAAGACATGAGATGCAGTGAGAGGAGAAGAGGTGAGATGCAGTGAGAGGAGAAGAGGTGAGATGCAGTGGGAGGAGAAGAGATTAGATGCAGTGAGAGGAGAAGAGGTGAGATGCAGTGAGAGGAGAAGAGGTGAGATGCAGTGGGAGGAGAAGAGATTAGATGCAGTGAGAGGAGAAGAGGTGAGATGCAGTGAGATGAGAAGAGGTGAGATGCAGTGAGAGGAGAAGAGGTGAGATGCAGTGAGATGAGAAGAGGTGAGATCCAGTAAGAGAAGAGGTGAGATGCAGTGAAAGGAGAAGAGGTGAGATGCAGTGAGAGGAGAAGAGGTGAGATGCAGTGAGGTGAGATGCAGTGAGAGGAGAAGAGAAGGGAAGACGTGAGATGCAGTGAGAGTAGAAGAGAAGGGAAGACGTGAGATGCAGTGAGAGGAGAAGAGAAGGGAAGACGTGAGATGCAGTGAGAGGAGAAGAGGTGAGATGCAGTGAGAGGAGAGGAGAGGAGAAGAGATGAGATGCAGTGAGAGGAGAGGAGATTAGATGCAGTGAGAGGAGAAGAGATGAGGTGCAGTGAGAGGAAAAGAGAAGAGATGCAGTGAGAAGAGAGGAGAAGGGAAGACATGAGATGCAGTGAGAGGAGAAGGGAAGACGAGATGCAGTGAGAGGAGAGGAGAAGAGATGAGATGCAGTGAGAAGAGAGGAGAAGACATGAGATGCAGTGAGAGGAGAGAAGGGAAGATATGAGATGCAGTGAGAAGAGAGGGGAAGAGATTAGATGCTGAGTTATAAAGTTTCATAAAAAGTTTAAGATAAAAACACAAATATACAATTTAAACAACAAATGCATTAATAACATCAAAAATGAAAGCTGCAGTCCGTAGTTTTTCCTCTTTGTCGCCATCTCTGTTCGAAATCTGCAATTGCAGTTATTCGCGGAATTATCAACTTTACGTGGGTTGTGCCTCGGCACGGCACAGTGCTGATGAATCCAATGTTTTGAGGAGAATGTGCAGCTGTCAGTGGATGTGGATACTACGAAGTCACTCCGAAGTCCAAAGTCTTACGCATTTTACAACGGGTGAATCTCCAGTTGTCACTGGTGATTGTGGTTTGAACCTTTCTGGATCCGCCATCAAATTAATAAGTTTAATTATATCAAGAGCTGTGAGAAAAGGCTATAAATCTCCACCTCCAACATCCTCACAAGCAATATAGCCTACTAGCTGGGACACCTTCTTTATGTGTACAGATGTGACGTAATGACGCAAAGACATGCTCGAATTTCCCGCGGAAATCCACCAGTACCACTGGAATTAAAAACATTATTACAAGCTTACCGTTTTGAATCGAGCTAAAGCAAGCAGATCATTTTGAACACTGGCTGGTTATGTACTTGCTCAAAAAAAATATTTTGGATCATTTTTAACCCAAAAAAGTTACAGACTGGAGCTTTAATGAAAATAGCAATATAATAGTCAATATAAAATAAATTATTATTATTGTTTTTAGATTAATATTAACTAATATTAATAAAGGCTGTAGAAGCATTGTTTATTAGCCAGTGGAACACTGATTCTTTTCTTTTTGGCCTTGTAACCCTTCCTAGATTGATGGGCAGCAACAACAATTGCTTCTTTGAGATCAACTAAGATGTCTTACCTCCTTAGCATTGTGTTAACACACACATGCATGCTCCAGACCAGCAAACTGACAAAACTTCTGCTTTTATAGAGTTGGTCACGCTTGCTGATGATCCATAAATCAATGGCATTTGATTAGCAGTGCCTGACTGCTACAGTACTTACCCTCTTAATTCCTATGGAAGCATGTAGGGTGTACTTAGTTTGTCACACGTGGCTTCTCTACTTTGGCCTAGTTTTTGTTAAATCAACTATTAGGTGTAATATGTACGGTGTTAGATAAGTGCAAAACAAACCACAATTCCGTAAACAAAACAACACATTTATAAAGGCAATGGAAAGAATAAAAACAAATTAACAAGATAGAAAACACAATAACATTTCCGAAAACAAAATAACAAATCAGAAAACACAACGACAAATCTGAAAACAAATTAACAAGTCAACAAGTCAGACAAAATGGAAAAGGTAGGTATATGCGGTGAATGGAATACTGACCGCCGATTGGACGAGACATCTGTCAATCAAGACATGCAGAAAGTAAAGTAGCCTACAGCAGACTGCGGCAAAAGAAAGTCAATTTGCATGTGCATGTGTGTCTATGTAACCGGCTAATTTAGTGTGATTATGGAGAAGAAAAAAAACTTTTCATAACAAAATCTTTCTACCACTATCTGGTTTGGTTATTAAAGAAAAATTATTATTACAAAATTATAAAAGAACTCGATCTGGTAAAGTGGGAGAGTGGCATGTAGCAAGAACAGCAGATTTAGCTTTTGACGCGAACGACCTGCGTTCGAGTCTCCTTCGAGTGATAAATTGTAATTCACAATATTAACTTCTTAGTAGAGCCCTGCGCGGGACTGTTTTCTTCATCCCGCTCCCGCCCGCCGAATTTCTGACCATTACCGCCCGCTCCCGCAACATATGTGTTACACTCCCGCCCGCTCCCGCAATATGTATGTCCACTCCCGCCCGCACCCGCAAAACTTTGAGAATTTATTCCCGCACAATAATAGAGAAGCATTGATTTTGTCTTCTCCCGTCCCGCAGGAAAAAACACGTATTTGTATTGCTATTATTAAAGAGATTCATGGGGTTGTTTGTTTCGTTTCCCTGGCCTACATGTATTCTGACGCACTGATCAGGAAGATGAATAGTAGGCTAGTCCAAATGTCAGCCTTGCTTAGGTTTTGTGCTGTAAATACCTGTTTGAGGTTCTTTTCCACATCATTTATTGACATCTCTCCATCATGTCGACTCGCTAGGCTACCTCCCGATCCCGCAGTTGTTTTTTTTAGCCGCCCATTCCCGCCCGCAGCAAAGTTCAAACCGCCCGCTCCCGCGAGATTTGCGTTGGGTCCCGCGGGACTCAATCCCAATGCAGCCCTATACTTCTTAGTTTATTGATCTGTATAAAATTAATATCACATTTGGAAAAAACAGCACTCTTCCTTGTGTGCTTAACTATAGGCTACCATATTATATATAAGACAAAAGCTCATGCAGGGGCATTGCCTCTATATCTGGAATTTTAGGGGCATTATAACAGCATTCTAATATTATTTATGTTTGTTTTTTGCAAAGTGAGTGACATACTTCATAATGTCAGCTCGCAGCCTCGCACATAATTTAAAAAAATATATTATCGTAGACGATACAGCTAATATTATTTACACATGCACACGCGAATCGACTTTCTCCTGCCGCAGTCTGCTGTACTTTCTGCATGTCTTGACTGACAGATGTCTCGTCCAATCAGCGGTCAGTATTCCATTCTCCACATACAGTATACCTACCTTTCCCATTTTGACTGACTTGTCGTTGTGTTTTCTGACTTGTTAATTTGTTTTCAGATTTGTCAGTGTGTTTTCTGATTTGTTATTGTGTTTTCGGAATTGTTATTGTGTTTTCTAACTTGTTAATTTATTTATAGTCTTTCCATTGCGTTTATACATTTGTTGTTTTGTTTTCAGAATTGACCTTTGGCTAAGCCCCGCCCCCCTTAGTTACTGTTGCTACGTCCGTCAAACTTCGTCTTGGGCTCTGGTGTTTGCTATCAACATGGCTTATGCTGTGACAGCTCTTCCTGGTGAAATTTTATCCAACTTTTATAAATCAGCAAATAAAGTGTCCGATAGAAGTAGGCAAAAGGCCCTGCAATATGCGTTCGAAGGCTATATCCATGACATACAGGTGAAACGCAAGGAACAACAAGGCATCCAAATAGAGGCAAAAGCATACCGGTCACAGTCAAAAAATGAACCACCGCATATCCTACTGATCGAGACGGAGGCTGGGACTAACAATATCAAAGAGCAACACTGTTCATGCAAAGCTGGGTAGGTTTTTATTCACTTCTATAATCGTTATTACAAAGCAAACGGACTAACGTTACTCGAGTATAACGTTGTATTTATTAGCAGCGTGTAGCGTATCAACAATCGGTATGCTATAGTAGTTAACGTTAACGTTAGCTGACAAGGTGATGTTTTGGTTAGCTCCATAGGGTTTTAATAAAACTGTCTAACTAGTATAACTTCACAGTAAGGTTAAAAGCAAAATTTACCTTAGAGCACACAAAGGTGTGCTTGTTGATCCTCGAGGGGTTTAGCTGACTGTCCACACAGTTTAATCCAAAGACGACACTTGTCAGGATTTGACTTCGGTTTTGGGAAGGGAAAAAAACGGACACCCCCCTCCAACTTCTCTGGGAAACGCGTATCGGTGTTACAAATGCCCCAGGCACAACGTTTAACCATGTTTTTGATAATCCTACGACCATAATGGCCTGCCGAGACCAAAAATATGAGATGCTCGCGTTAAAGTCAATGGAGCGCTGTGAAAAAGTGTCGGACCTCTGTCGGAGCTCGTTCTTGGCTGCGCTGTGATTGGTCAATCTACATTCTAGGGCGTGGCTTAGCCAAAGGAGAATTGTGGTTTGTTTTGCACTTTTCGGCCACCGTAATACGCCATGTGTTGTTGTTCATCTGAGGTAGTATTTACCTAATTTTAAGACCTGCCAAGGACCAGATGATTTTTTATTTTGTCCTGATATGTAAAACCATAGCATTCAAAAAGGTGTCCTTTCTTTTTCACAAGACTGTATATATATACAGTCAACAGTGGTGGGCCGTCAGGGCCAGCAAGGCCTTCTCTGCTGGCCTAAACACTATCAGAATCACTGACTTGAGATGCACTTTAATATATTTTTTTCCATGAATGAGTATTAAATTATACCCAATAGTCCATTCTCTTAATCTCACAGCTTTTCTCTTGGTTGCGCTGCTTCCAGTATTATATATTTATTTTAGCGCTTTTATCCAATTATATTTCTGCCACCATGTGTTGCCAGGGTAAAATAAATCTGCCTTGAGGCCTTCAGAATCGACAGTGCGGGCGTATGTAGCTTAAAATGAATGGAAATGAAACCGTTGCTTTAACCAATCAGATAATCAGTTAGATTTAATCAGCCAATCAGATTTGACTGCACCGGGACCATCTTGCAGGTGCACAATAGCATCTGCATTTTCACATGCTTTGACTGGGTGGTCAGAGCGCGTACTATTACTGATAGTCAGAGGCTGAGCTAGCTAACCGCATCTGTAGCGAACTGCACAAACTAAAATACATTCCTGTAGATTTAATAGTTTTTCAACCCACAAATTAATGTTTCTTTCCCTCCTCGACCCCCAGCAGGTTCAATACTACCGGAAAAAGTCCCTTATTCAGCCTTATCCAGCTTAACGCAGAGTCACGGAACTCTATTCGATCTGTCCGGGTAAAAACAGAACTGACTGAAACGCACAGATAACCTGTACACCAGAGTAGTTGAGGTCTTTGAGGAAAGACATTAGGATGGATTTTGTGTAAAAAATAATCAGTAGTTTTGGTGAGTATAATGCTTTTTTTGCCCCCGTTTTTTTCCGTGGTGAATAGGGTTTTCTTCTTAATTTTTCTTGTAAATTTATGATCTAATGTTTTTCTCAAACATTCATACTATTGTAACGTCTTAAAAGGGACTATTGTAAACCTTGAAGGACAAGACAAGGGAGGCTCCGTTTCTGAACTTATAATCGGAACGCAAGAACCACTGTAGCCTACACTAACGCACACGCCAAACTCACCGCATTAACCCTATAACTGCCGGTGCAAAATAAAAACAGCAATTTCACAACAATTACAGAGTCTGTGCGCTGCCACGCTATTAAAAATTATTAATTCACTGAAGGCCTAGGTGTGAAATGCACGGCCCGCCACTGACAGTCAATATATACCATATATATATATATATATATATATATATATATATATATATATAAATAATCAATTATTTTTTGGGATTGCAGTAGGCTACTTGACATTATTTAAATGTAGTTAATTGTCATGAACATACTATCATAATGCAAAAAAAATCCTAAAATAAATACATAATAAGCTGTAAAATTTTCTCATTAGCGTTTGGTCCAACAGGTTAACTATAGGAAGGGGCTCCCATATATTTTATGTATTTACAAAAACAAACAAACAAACAATTAATCTAATCAGATTTTAGAGCTATAAATCTCTCTTTTTTAAAAAAAAAAAACTGAGGCAGTTTGTCTAAATAAACAGCATCCATGAATTCCACAATTTAAAATGCAAGAGAGAAAACAAGACAATTCCTCACAGACTAAATTAATAACATATTTACAGTTATGTCTATTCATTTAGCAGAAGCTTTTCTCTGAAATTACTTACAAATTAGTTGACCAGGACAGTACAGGCTGGAACAGATGCGAAACATTCATTAGTTATGTTAGTGCTCTCAGATTCATAACACTCACAGCTTGATGCTAAAGCAATAAGCCTAAAAGACCACGCGTTAAAGGACCTTTACTACAGTTAAAGAGTGCTACTAGGCATGACGCATGACAAAGCAATATTATTTTAGAAATCAGTCATTTGTTTTCCAAAACAAAGATCTAAACATATTAAAAGTACATAGCGCAATACTTGTTTCGAGATCATTTCATTGTTTTCTTACCACATTGACAAGCAGGATATTATTTAATTTTGCTTCTTAAATAAATTTATCTTAATACTGATTAAAATGTTTGTTTTTTTCTGCAATAGAATTAAGCTAAAACTGAAATATTAATCACGGTAAACAATTCTACCACTAAGTACTTCATTAACCTAATTATATGCTGCTTACAAGCTACTCTCATTAATATGAATTCAACTAATGTGTAGTCACTGGTGTGCATAAATCGGTTAAAGTGCACTGGCATTGAAAGTGGCTCATTTAATCCCTTTTTAATCTTTACTGGACTGTTGTTGATATTATGCCCAAATTAAACTCAGATATGTTCCTATATCTGATATCGCAGAAGACAGGCAGCAGTGAGTGTTGAGTGAGCTCTTTATAGAGCTGTAGATCTCTCTACCCACTTCAAACAGTGTGTTTTGTTCTCCCTGAGGCCTCAGACAAGAGACAAGCCTTTGATACAGAAAACGACTATGCTGCGGTCACACACACCCGATACCCTGCCAGTACAGAATGGACCGTTAAGAAAAATACAGATCAAGTGATAAACCAGACTAACTGATCAACACACACGTTTGACCCCAATCAGACAGATGACTGAAACAATCAACACTGCACACAGTGTGTGTGTGTGAGTGTAAGCATTGTGTGATACGGATAGGATATTTAAAGGTGAGTATATTGTAACATCAATTTTGTATGTTGTAATAAATGAAAAAGAACAGTCAGAACAAAAATATATAAAAGGAACCTAAATGAACAGTTTACCCAAAATGAAAATGACCATCATTTACATCATTTTTTCATGTTGTTGAAAAACTTCTTCCTTTAAAAGAAGATGTAAGGCAATGCTGTTCTGTAACATACATTGACATTTAATGCAATCGGATGCTGTCAAGCTCCAAAAATGAAAAGAAAAGGACCCAAGCACTATATTTGAAGTAATGAGTCAATACGATACAAACTCTTCGTTTCATGTGTAATTTAAACAAATATGAATATGCACATAATAAAAAAAATGTAACCTTCTTGGGTCTGAGGTGTTTTCTGGGCCCTGGGGGTGTTTTGACATGCTCTGTCTAATTATAGCACTGTTATAGCTTTTTTGGAATTGTCCTCTCACGCTAATTTGCCCAGTTTAGTAAATCTGGCCCTATACCTCACACAAAGCTATCCTGTTTTTTACCACTCATTGTTTTAAAAAAGAGCCTCTTGTTTAACTTCTCCTTTCATGTTCCAAAGCAGAAAGTCAGTCATAAAGGTTTGGAACAGCATGAGAGTGAAAAACTTCTGACAGAATTTTGACAGAATTTTCATATTTGGGTGAACTATTAATTTAATTGATGTGGTAGCTCAAGAGCAAAATCGACACAAATCTACTGGCAGTCCAAACAGGGTGGCTAATAAAAAAAAGTTTTCTGTAACGCAGTAAAGCAGACTTTCTGTACAGCAGGTGTTAGAGAACAGTAGTGCCGAAGGTCAACACTAGCCAAGCGTGTTGTGTGTGTGTGTGTTGAAAAACTCACACCATAAGAAAAGAGATGCTATTGAGTCTCCACACCCAAAAGCAGCTGTGTCGCTGGCCTGTCCTCCAGATTCCATCAGGGATATTTACGGGGAATTAGACATATTTATTAAGCTTTAACGGGAGGAGCAACACAAGAGATGCGAAGAATACATCTCTAATAATGATTTCCTACTACACCAAAACTTCTAGTAAGTGACTATCAATGACAACCTCGAGATCACCTCAAGCCTCTTGACCGACACTTTACACTTTTATACACACATTAAGTTATTCTTAATAAGAAAATAAAAAAAATCTACAGAAATAGAGATAAAGAATGAAAGGAAAAAGTGAAAGATTGAATGAAAGAGAAAAAGAGAAAAACAATTCAATAGAAATAGAGTGAAAGAATGAAAAACAAAGTGAAAGAAAATGAGAGCGCTAAAGAAAGAGTGAGCAAAGGAAAGAGCAAAAGAAAAAGAGAGTGAAAGAAACAAAGCAATAGAAAGAGTGCAGTGAGCGGAACAAAGAGTGAGCGAAAGAGTGAAAGAAAGAAAGAAAGAAAGAAAGAAGAAGAAACAGCGAAAGAAAATGAGAGAGCTAAAGAAGTGATCAAAGGAATGAGCAAATGAAAAAGGGTGAAAGAAATAGAAAGTGAGAGAGAGTGTGTGAGTGAAAAAAAGAGCAAGCGAAAGAAAGAAAGAATGAAAATTAGAGCAAAAGAAAGAAAAAAGAAAGGGGGAGCGAAAAAAGAAAGGGGGAGCGAAAGAAAGAATGAGTGAGAGAAAGAGCAAGCAAGCGAAAGAAAGAAAGAAAGAAAGAGCGAAAGAAAAAAAGGAGCAAAAGAAAGAGCAAGAGAAAAAGAAAGTTAACAAAAATAAGAAAGTGAAATGAAGATCAAAAAAAGAAATAGCGGAAGAGAAAGAAAGAGTGAAAGAAAAAGAACGAGTGAAAGAAAATCCGAGCGAAAGAAAATCAGAATGAAAGAGCGAGCAAAACAAAGGAAAAAAGAAAGAAAGAAAGAAAGAAAAAAGAAAATCAGAGCGAAAGAAAATCAGAATGAAAGAGTGAGCATAAGAAAGAATGAAAGCAAAAAAGCAAAAGAAAGAGTGAAAGAAAGAGCAAGAGAAAAAGAAAGAGTAAAAGAAAATAAGAAAGCGAAAGGAAGATCGAAAAAAGAAAGAGTGAAAGAAAAAGAGAAAGAAAGAGTGAAAGAAAAAGAATAAGAGAAAGAAAATCAGAGCAAAAGAAAATCAGAGCGAAAGAAAGAAAGAAAGAAAGAAAGAAAGAAAGAAATAAAGAAAGAAAGAAAGAAAGAAAGAAAGAAAGAAAGAAAGAAAGAAAGAAAGAAAGGTTTCAGAGGGAGAGGTTGGACAGACTGTTACCACACAGCGCTTCAGGGGATTCTGGGAAAATCATCTTTTCTTCTGAAAGTCTTTCAGTGTCCGTCCTGATATTAGCATGACAAAAACAGCACTTTACCATCCAAGATGCCCTGTTTTCTGCTCTTTTCAACTCTCTCGTTCTCTCTGTCACTCTCTCCGTTTCTTTAACCACATACTCCCCCATTCAAATCTCCAAAGAACACAGGATCAGTTTATCCATTCTCTTCTCTGTAACACTGCAGATTCCTCAGGTGGTTTTTACTATTCTTAATCAGAATAGGAAATCAAATATTTCTGTTGAGAAATTCTCTCACCATCTGGGAAAAAAAAATTCATAACTTTATCAGGGTGAAACAGGGGTGAATATGAGAGAGAGAGAGAGAGAGAGAGAGAGAGAGAGAGAGAGAGAGAGAGAGAGAGAGAGAGAGAGAGAGAGACATTCACTACAATTTATGTTCTTCCCTTATAAGTAATTTTCCATAAATTATTTAATTTCCCTGTTAGTTTAAAGGCAAGTCACAAATAAGTGATCAGATGGCTATCAGATACTGTATGACAAATATCAGTTGAGACGGAACAAAACAGTCTAACCCAGAAACGTAAAATTGACTTTACCTTATTATTACTTGCAGGCAGCTGCATTTTAACAAAACAATACCATTTTCCATTCTACATGATGTTTTTCTTATTCAAATCAACAGAAAAATATATGTTAATAACGAACTAATAAACATAGCTGAGCTGCTTCTATATTAGCAACACCACATAACTAAATTATAAATCCATTTACAGCTAATGATCGCTTTGACTAACTGGATTATTTTCATTGTATTATCAAACCGAATACAAATATGCATGTGTTTCAAAGCCGTTGTGTATACGTATACTGTGTGTGTGTATTAGTCTGTTATGTTCTCACACTTGTTTCCTGATGTCTCCGGTTCACAAGGCAGTCAGATGACTACTCTGCACAGATTCCCTCTACAGCCCCCCTGCCAGTCCTCATTTCTCCTCTTTAATCCTTTATTTCCCATCCCAATCAGCCTGACTTCCACATGTGACATGTACGACTCCCATCCCCCACAGTCAAAGCTGTAAAACACGTCTCAGAGTCTGTACCGGGTGCCGGTAATTAGGTGGACGTTTCATCTGTTAGTTAATTTTGAAGAACATCAGGACTTATTTTAATTCACATCTGAAAAAGAACCATCTGCCAATGTTTTCTCTGCCACGCCGTTAATGCATGACTGCTCCATCAGGTCTATCAGAATGAGAACACAACAACAGGAAGATGTTTCTGAAGGCATCAGCACATTTCTTCAGGCTGCCTACAGCGGGACGACAACACGGTCTGATGTGATTATCGTTGGAAAAGTTGAGATTTCTTTTTTTTTTTATAAAAGTTAGCAAAAACACACAAATAAATTCACTATAAATCAAACAATGTATTAGCATTTTGCATTTAGTGGTCTTAAAGGGATATTTCACCCAAAAATGAACATTTTGTCATCATTTACTACATTTAGGCTCAATCCCAATTCACCCCTTGGCCCTACCCCTCTGTTTTGCGCGTTCATGTCTAGGGGTAGGGTGTCCCGATTCTTTTTGTGATAGAGGGGTAGTGCAAAGGGGTAGGGCTGTATAGCGCTCGTAACTGAGATTTTTCAGAGGCAGACTCCGAACGGAGGGCTACGAGAAAGTTCCCAGAATACATCGCAAATCACCGGCGAGATGGCTTCGCAAACGGTTAAACATTTAAATTTAGCCCCAGATGACACCACCATGCACTTTATTTACTCTTATAATAATATTAATATAGTCATTTAAATTAAGAAATTGTATAATAAATTACCTTTCCGAAACAGAAAAGACATACATTTCGAGGAAGGAACGTTATAATCATCATGTTTCCTCAGAGGTAAGAGCAGCGGTGCTCATTGTCAGTCGTTGTCATGCAGAAATCCTGTAAAAACTCGTCGCTTCCATAACGTCAGAGCCATCATCGACGACTGATGACGTATCGGGTTCATGAAGGGTTGTTCCATTTCGTAGGGGAATATTTCAACCCCTTGGTCAAGGGGTACACTCGAAAAAAAGGGGTAGGGGCAAGGGGTGAAATGGGATTGAGCCTTACTGTTACCAAACAGTTGGTTGCACCCATTGGCTTTCAAAGTATTTATTTCTCCTACAATGGAAGTCAATGGGTGCCGTCGACTGTCAGATCGAGGACACGCAACAGGAACGAGCGCAATTCATAATGGAAGGCGACGAGCCTTACAACGTAACTTGTTTAGTTGATTTTCCATGTTTTAATATTCTTCTGTGAAATACAAAAGAAGACATTTTAAAATTCGATAGTTCAAAATATCTTCTTTTGTGTTTCAATGAAGAAAGAAATGCAAACAGATTTGAAATTACATGAGGGCATGAAAGTAAATGATGACAGATTTTTTATTATTGGATGAATTATTACTTTAAGATGTGGCAGATATGTGCAGTACCACCAGCAAATCATAATATTCCTTACCATGTTGAAGAGCTCGAGTTTTTTCTTGACGTCCATAAGCACAGGGTCAGCACTTCGGACCCTTACTTCTGGATTCTGTCTTTGAGCACGAACTCCATTGCCCACCATTCTTGCAGTATAACTGAAAGAAAGAGATAGAGACAAAAACATTAAGAGATGGTCATTGGTCAGCTGTTATTTGCACCATGAAGCCCCAGCAGAAATTGACCTTTGGTTGAGGTCCCTAGAGCTTAAATCTTCAATCTACTGTTTGGCTTTACCAGGATACGGACGGCATTCTGTCCTGACAGCTTAGGAGATCAATATGGCTTGGACTTCTAGATCCGCTGTCAGAAATGATGCATTATAAAGTCTAATTGTTGGTGTGTGTGCTGTGGGAGGTGTCAGTTGGAAGTATGTGAGAGTATTGATGAGATAGTGGGTGAGAAAATACTGCTTTGGAATAATAAAAAAGAGAAGGAAGGCCATAAATGAAAGTTAGAAATGAGGCTAATTAGAGTCTTGTAAGACGCCATTAAGAAATGTGTCTGAACTGTTAAAGGCTCCCACACACTATAAAGGGTCGATTTTGTACCCAGTTCTCCCCTTCCGACAATCCTAGGTAAAGTCCCGATTATCTTGATGGTTCTACAGATTATTTTAGCAGATTTTCCTATACTGTGAGTTGTGTTAAGGGTGATTGAATCAGATAGGAAGAACGTCAGGGCTGCACTGATCTCAAATAGTAAATTGTTGAATATTTAGAATCAGAAATTCTGTTGTGTGGGGGGAACCCCAAAAACAAACGCACGCAATCTTTAGATTGTCACGTGGAACAAAACGATACTTAATTAGAAAGCGAGCTGACGGAAGACAAAAGCATAATATCCAAAACCTTTTCTTTTTCCCCCCACAAATTTTCAATAAAAACAGTCCAAACACTATTATCATTTCTTCTTGCCCGTCGTCCGCCATGTTTGTTTGCAAGTCACGTTTGACCACGACAATTTTTGTGAGATTTCCCGTGTTCACAAGCTGAACTCTGGTTGTTAATTAATGGAATCTGTTAGTCTGTGCTGTCTTGGTCACATCGCGGCACTCCACTCACTATAGGAACAAAACTGTTAAATCTATGATTTGTTTTTTTTTTTATCATCGCATTTTTGGTCTCTCACATTTTGAAAATCTGATAATATTTTAAAAAATCTTTTAGTGTGGGCAAGCCTTTACATACTGCAGGAACAGGGGTGAGAGATCTCTTATTACCAGAAAATATTAGATAATTGCCAAATGAGAAAGACGAAAAGAAAGTCTAACAGTCCGGAAGGAAAGTGAGATGCAGTAAACAAAACGATTTAGTCAGACGAAAAGTGAATGATACAGAGAGTGAGACAAATATTGTGGAGCTACAGTAACAGGAAAGGTTTGACAATACATTATTAAGGTAAGATTTGTTGTTCCTGAAGGTCTATATTGAGATCCGTTATTTGCGTTGAGGTCTGTTGTTCTTGAAGGTTTGCATTGCAGAGTTGTTATTGTTAACTGAAACAATAATAACTGAAAGCAGAGAATCTAATTCAAAATAATTATATTAAAAAAAAATTCACCAGATTTACTATGCTAACTTATGCCAGGTTCAACTCAAACTCAAAATCTTGCATACACGAGCTGAGACCTGACGTGAGATTTGATTGTAGTCATTGCTCACGTCCATATTGGCAATTTTCTGCCATTCGTTCGTTTCCGAGGGTCTGTGTTGAAGAACGTTGTCTTGAGGGTGTCTGTTGAGGCACATTGATCCTGAGGGTTTGTGTTGAGGTACGTTTTTCATGAAGATTTGTACATTTTGAATCAGCATGATCAGTTCTGAGGTAAATTGAAGCTGTATGTTATCAATTGGGCAGTTGAGTTTGGAGACCAGACTGAAGGATAAACTGAAGTGCTGAGTGAGCAGAATCACCTATTCCTGGCACCTTATTCTGGAGCAGCTACTGCACTAATGAACTGTCCATTCATGACTCAATTACTGCAATGGACAAGCCACGGGGTGAAAGGATGAGTAAGAAAGATTAGGACAATTAGGACAAAGGTGGAGAGGAAAGTTTGAGTGACAGAAAAAGAGGAATTATCAGTTCATAATGGAAAGTTCTCTGCTTTCCCAACAGCGAAGTCCTAAACACCTGCACGCACACACAGAATCCATCTTATTACAAGCGCAGTACACCTCTTTCTCGCTCTCTCATCATCATGCTGTTACAAAAACATTTGCCAATATTATTTCTAAAGCGTGAATTTTCAACCCACACACTAAAAATACATTATTCAACACCCAATTTTAAGATGTGACGAGAACATACAAACACAAATAGAAGAAATATGCATGTGGGGTTGTGTGTGACTGTGAATCTTAACTGAAATTTGTGTGGGTGCTCTTATTTTCAATATTGGATTACAGAGATAAATATGATTAAAAATATTCCTAATGCATGAAATTAACCCATGTTGTGGTCTAGCTCCACGCAAACTAACATTAAAGGGACTTACCCAAGGGCACAATGGAGGTTGATCATGAATCATCTCTACAACTTTCAAGAAACAAACACTTCCAACGGCATAGCATTGACCAATGGCTAGTTAAATAATGTTACAACAATATTTAGGTCACATTATGCAGTGTAAGATTCTTAAGATTAGATTTTTGTGTTTTGTTTTTGGTCAAATCTTTATGTCTGGCTCTGAATTGGAGTTATTGAGTGGCAAAAGTTTTTCAATAAATCTATCTCAGTGCTGTAAACATGTTGCAATCCAACAAATATTTGATTCCTAGATGCATTTATTATATAAAATTCAGCTGGTTGTCGACTATAATGTTGCATCTAATATCATCTAAGACTCACGTATCGTCTCATCTGTTTAAAGTGTTTTAAAATTATCCCTGTACTTTAACATGGCACCATCTTGTGAAAAATATGGAAACATATTACTGATGTGCTGATAATCTTATATTATAAAGACAATCTACAAGAGTAGCAGCTCAGAAACATTCACAATGAAAAGACATCTAAACTCATTCTGTTTGCTCAGCCTTTAGTCTTTCTATTTGAAAATGAATTTCACCTGATTTTAGAGCGACACTGCGGCTTAAATGTAGACATTTACCTCATATTCCAAACACACTCACAACAAAATACTCATCAAGTCTTACATAAATTCAGTAGACATGCAGTAACATACACAGGCAATCTTTTGCTGCTTTAATACGATGTCTCAACGAAAAAGTCTCTCTCTCTCTCTCTCTTAATGATGGTATACTGAGAAAGCCTATAATCCCTGGGTGTGACCCAGAGGAGAGAGTTAAAAGAGCAAGAATCCTAGACTCCTCCTTACTGAACATACTCTCTCTCTCTCTCTCTCTCTCTCTCTCTCTCTCTCTCTCTCTCTTTTCCGGTGTGAGTGTGAGCGTTTGGAGCATCGTGAGTGTGGAGCGTGTCTTTCTAAGAGAGTTTTTTTTTCTCTATATTTTTTTTTTGCTTTTTGCTTTTTTTGGATTGTGTAGTTTATTTTTAAGTTTTTTGGGTCGTGTGGGGTTTTTACCCTTGCGTGGCCATGGCGGACTCACGAGAATCTGTTAAAGTGGCGTCCGCGGTGAGTATTGAAGATTGTTGTTTGGCGATGGGAGACGTTGTTGGGCACGACAGTATTTTGTCGGTGTCTAAAATTAATAGTGCTGTTGTGGTTTTTTATAAGTCGGTCGAAAAGGCAAACCAATTAGTGGAAAAGGGAATTGTTGTAAATAATCTCTTCGCACCTGTTCTTCCGCGTTCAACACCCTCAAAAAAAGTAACTGTCTCATATTACACCTTTTGTTTCTGATAATAGGCCTACACTGGTTAAGATCTTGTCTCGCTATGGAAAGCTGGTTTCACCGATTAAGAAAATCCTCATTGGTACTGCTTCACCACTGTTAAAACATGTAGTTTCTTTTAGAAGATTTGCCTACATGATTTTGATAGACAGCAAAGAACTTGATTTGACTTTTAACATTAAGGTTGACAACTTTGATTATGTTTTTTATGCCACAACCAATAAGATGAAGTGCTTTAACTGTGGTGGGGTAGGCCATCTGATTCGGACTTGCCCCAAAAGGAATAAAGATGATCATTTATCGACTGATGGGCAAAGCATGATGGAGGCTAGTCTACATAGTGATGATGAGGAAAGGGTTGAAGCAGGGACTTCTAATGCTCCCATTCTGAGTGTAAAAAAATTTGACTGTTGCAGAGAATAATGGTAGTTTTTTTGAGGCTCGGGATGTAGTTTCTGATATCACTGAACCAGTAGTGTCTTTGCAAGAAGGTGAGTTGAATGCTACTGCTGTAGTGAGTGAAGTAGTCAGTGATGTCATTACTGAGTCAGTTTTGACAAAGGATAAAAGAAATAATGTGAAGTGTCAATCATTCGAACTGTGTGATGATGTTGATCTAGAATCAGATACAACTGAGTTTAAAATTCCAGATAAAAGGAAAAGTTCAAGTGAAGTTGAAAGTGTTAAACAGAAAAAAACAAATGTAGTTGACGATGATGACAAAGAAGGGATTCAACTTTCAGGTTTTCTCAAAGAGCTTAACCCATTCGTGATTATGAGGTAGAAGACATTAAACTATTCCTCAAAACAACGAAAAGTAAGAGAGGAGTTTGTGTCTGTGAATATTTCAGACATCAAACAATTTGTTGACAAAACCAAGATGTTTATGGCAGAAAGCTTGGTTAAAGAAAATTGTAAGAATTTTAAACCCTGATCTTGTAAATGATAATAGCTAAAAAGTCAAACGTGACGCGTTAATAAAATTAATATTGCTTCCTTGAATATTATAATGGAGCAAGAGATTTTAAGAAAAGAATGGAAATGTATGAATTCGTTAAACAAAATAAGTTAGATGTGGTAATGCTGCAGGAAACTCATAGTGATCTAAAAAATGCTTCTAATTGGGCTAGAGAGTGGGGGGGTCTTTCGTTTTTAAGTCATAATACTTCACTTAATAGTGTATGTATTAGTAGTGCAAGTATGACATGAATGCTATTGTTTTTATTTGTGTTTTTATTTGTGTGTACTCTGTAGTCTCCGCAATAGTGAGAATGGTGTATTTAAATATATTGCGTTCTGTGTTACAAAAATGTAATCAAGAAGAGTTTTTGTTTTTGGGAGGTGATTTTAACTGCACTGAATCTAATCTAGATAGGAATCCTTTAGAACCTCGTATACCTTCTAGAAATCCATTGATTCAATTTGTCAAGATGCATAAATTGTGTGATTTTTGGAGACGGTTAAAGGGCATGCAAAAACAGTATACTTGGACTCATGTGCGTGATAGAATCATTTCTATGGCAAGATTGGACATATTTTATGTTTTCAAACACCATTATAATGTTATAAGGAACTGTCACATTGTACCTGTTAGTTTTTCTGACCATTGTATGGTCACATGTTCAGTTTTTATATATCTTTTAAAACCCCGAAGTGCTTATTGGCAATTCAACACTGCATTATTAAGTGACACACATTTTAAAGAATGTTTAAATTTTTTTAGATTTTAAAACTAAGAAAGGTTTTTATAACTATACAGCAATGGTGGGATTTTAGGAAAAGCCCAAATTAAGCAACTTTGTTATACAGTTTACTCGAAACATCACTACAGAGTCTAATTTTAGAATAAGTATTTTGGAGGCTGATATTTTAAAACTCCAGGAATTGGCAGAGTCTACTGGTACAAGAGGTTTCTTAGAAATACTTTTAGATAAAATAACACAATTTGCTGATCTACTTGTTTCCAGGACACAGGGGGCCTCGTTCAAGTTGAGATTTCAAAATATGAATCAAATGGATGCTTCAAATTCTTTTTTAATTTAGAAAAAAAGATTAGTCAAAGTAGAACCATTCATGCTTTACGATCTGAATCTGGAATTCTTTTGACAGATCTTTTGGATATTCGCCAGAGGGCAGTTAGTTTTTATGAGAATTTATATAAGAGTGAAGTTGCTGTAGATAGAAAATGAGGCTGAGTTCTTCTTTGAAAACTTCAGGTGCCTGAAAGCATCAACACTGGAATTTCTGGCCCTCTGAGTATGAGGTGAGCTACAGAAAAACACCAGGCACCGATGGTATACCAGTGGACTTTCACAATTCTTTTTTGTCAACAATAGGAGAAGATCTCCTAGAAGTTTTGAATACCAGTGTGGCAAGGGGTAAACTGCCTCAAAGTTGCCGAAAGCTATGTTGACCCTCCTACCGAAAAAAGGAGATCTTGGAGACATAAAATGTTGGCGTCCAGTTTCTTTGCTCTGCAGCAACTACAAGCTTTTATCAAAGGTCTTAGCTAACAGACTGGCTAATGTAATGGACAGTGTTATTCATCCTGATCAAACCTACTGTGTCCCAGGTAGATCGATATTTGACAACATTTCTTTTATTCATGATCTTATCGAAGTCTCCAAGATGCTAAACCTAAATTGTGGTTTTATTTCGTTAGATCAAGAGAAAGCTTTTGATCGGGTAGAACATTGTTTTTTTATGGAAGGTTTTAAATGCATTTGGCTTTGGTGAGTTTTATTAACTACCTTAAATTCCTGTATAATGATGTGGAGAGTATTTTATAGATCAATGGTGGTTTATGTACCCCTTTTAGTTTTTAGAGGCAGAAGACAGGGTTGTGCATTATCTGTTATTTTCTTTAGCAATTGAGCCTTTGTTAAATCAGATAAGGTGTAAACTTCAAGATGATGTGACTGTGTATCAATAGACAAAGTGATATTCAGGCTTTGTTAAATTTGTTGAAAACTTTAAAAAAATATATCTTCTGCTAATATAAACTGGAAAATAAAGCTTTTTTAATAGGGGATTGGAAACATTATAAACCAAAACTTCCTATGGGCCTGGAGTTGGGAAAAATTGGTTTTAAATATTTAGGAGTTTTTATTGGAGATGAAGTAGTTACACAAAAAAAACTGGGAGGGTATAATTGAGAAAGTTAAAGGTCGACTTGGGAAATGGAAATGGCTGCTTCCAAAAATGTCATTTAGAGGGCGAGTTTTTATTGGTAATAATTTAGTGGCTTCTTCGCTGTGGCACAAGTTTGCTTGTCAAGTTCCCCCGTTAACTTTGTTAACAAAACTACAAGCACTGCTTGTGGACTTTTTTTTGGGATAAGCTGCATTGGGTCCCGCAAAGTGTTATCTAAACAAGAAGGTGGTCAGGGACTGATACATCTGCAAAGTAGAATAGCTGCTTTTAGATTACAATTTGTGCAAATACTTTTAACTGTTTCAGATGTTTTTAACTGGAATGCTGTAGCAAAATTGATTTTGAATAGGTTGGGTAATTTTAATTTGACCATTTTTTTGATGGATCCACTGAAATTAAGTTTTCCTGTGTCACGTGCTTTTTATAAGAATGTTTTTAAAGTGTGGAAACTTTTTACTTTTCAAAAAGTGGAAGACTCAAAATCTCTACTGGCTATTAGAAGAACCTTTAATCCATGGGAATTTTTTTATTTTGGAGGCTATATAATTGTAACAAGATACATTTTTCTAAATAAAAGCTTTGTGAATTCTCAAATTATCTCTCTATAAAGATTCCAACAGCTATATTTGCTCAACATCCTTTATTGCAGGTTCGTTTTGCATTACTGTTATCTACTCTCTCTCAAAGAGGCAAGGATGAAGAGATTGTGATAAAAGAGGCCAGTCACTTTTCAGCAGCCTTGGATCTTTTTTTAAAAGTCATTTAAAAAAATAGTTTTAAGCTGTGAACGAACTAAAACTAAATATACTGGGGGGGGGGGGGGGGGCTGGGGGACTAAACTGAAAGCAGAAAAATTAACAGGCATATTGAAAATTAATAAAATTAAACAAATGGAAAATATATTTTAAATAAAAAAATAAACATCTTAGACATGCAGCCTTATACACATAATTATATGAATACACACAAACAATGATGCAAATAAAAACAAACTTTGAATAAAACCGCAGAAAATAAACATTAAAAGCATCTCTGACAGGAAGCAACTCAGGAAACATCCCATAATCACAGCGTTCCCAGAGTTCCATGGAAACAGAATCGATTCCAAAAGCTTTGAAAATAATGATGGTTGAGCATGAAAAGCACATAAATGCTTCTGGTTGCAAGGTATTTGTAAGAAATAAAAAAGAGACATGCAAAACAAAAGCTAACAATTTTGAGAAATATGTTGTAGATTCAGCATTCTTAAAAACAAACAGTACAAAAATGTTTTAATAGTCTGATGCCACAAAAAATAGTTTTTTAGTTCCTTATAACATAGAAGAAACTTTTTAGGTTCTATGGGTCTCGGTTTCATTTGCTGATCTGAAGAATCCAAAATTTTAAGAACCTTTTTTAATCTCAAAAGAACTAAAAGTCCAACTCAAGTACCCTATAAAGCAAAGCATAGTTCAAGATAACAGAACCCAAAATGCTGCAAAGAACCATTAAAAGGCCTTTAATCCATCTTCTCAAATATAAAAAAAAAAAAAAAAAAAACTCCCAACGTGACAGTATTTGTGTGAGAGAGGAAGAGAAACAGAAATGAGATCTTAGATAGCAAACAGCAGAGCTGCTCTGTAATTAATGGGGCGGCAGAGAGTAAATGAGAACCACTAGAATGTGCAAATCTGATCTGGATAAATTAGAGGTTTGGAGCGAGATAAACTGGCAGAGAGAGCCGAGACACAGACATGTAAATTACAAGCTAGGAGTTCTCTAACTTTCTCAGAATATGCTGCTCTGCTGCCTGTGGAATGGACAGCTCTATTGTCCTTCTAACATCTTTCTCTTTCTCAGAGACACAATGGCAGTCTGCCTGCATGAGGACAAACCAGACAGAAAACCGCAATCACACACTGCCAAACTGCTTTGACAAGATTTGAGCTTAAGAGAGGGTGTCACTGTCATTCATCTGAAGTGAGATGTCAACGCCAAGTCTTGATAGCAGAATAAAGAATCAAAATCTATCTATTCATCCATCTTTACATTTTCTATCTGTCTGTCTATTTCTATCCATCTCCAACATCTAACTAACCATCTATAGTACCAATCCATCTTTACATTTTCTATATATATATCCATCCATCCATCCTTATATATTTTTAAACCATCTGGCAATCTGATCATCTAACTAATCATCTACTGTACCTAACATCTACCAAACTATCATAAATATCTATCCATCCATCTATCCAATTTTTTTTAAATCCATCAATCCATCCATCCATCCATCCATCTGTCCATCCATCTGTCCGTCCATTTTTACATTTTCTAACAGTCTATCTAATAATCAATCTACCTATCTATCTATCTATCTATCTATCTATCTATCTATCTATCTATCTATCTAAGTTTAAAATGTTCCATTACGACATCATCAACCACTTGACAATCAAAGATCTATCAGCAGTGATAAGCCAAACTGATATCCCTCTGTTTTTAAAACACAATACCATACACAAACGAGTTTCATTGCAATTCAACACCATGTAACTTTCTACCCAACTGAAAAGCAGTTTCCGTTTTCATGCCATAGTTTTTGTCCAAAAAAATACAAACACAGCCTTAGGTTAAACATGGCAAGTCAGGCAGTTTTACCAATGAATTATACAGGAACTACACGGTTCATTAATCTCAGATTAATATATGATCATGAAAACAATTATTGTTATCTAGAATCCCAATTAAAGTCTTTACGCCTCCGTTTAATTTTCGCAGGGGAAGTGCACTGATCTCAGGCTGTGGCTCAGAGTTAGCTCACTGTCTGCTAATGACTCGGTCGTTGGGTTTAATGTGACCATCTGGTTACTGGAAGGTTGTTTGGATCCAATCTCGTGTCATGCCCAGACTCACAGAAGAAAATCAAGACATTTGGTGAGTTCACCTCAGTCTCTGATGAAAAAAACAAAACATATAAGATAACCCAACAGGATCAGGAAATGTCACAAGTCTGATGTTGGAATTAAAAAATGTTTGTTTAAATCCATAAATAACACTTTAGGCACAGAGACAGACTTGCAGGCAGTGCCAAACACACATCTGCGCTGAAAACGGATGCCAATCAATACAGACGGAAGACGAGCCAAATAAAACAAGACGTACACTGCTTAAAATAGACAGAGAGGTGAAGAGAAGGAATCCTATAGAAATGGAAAGATCAGGGAGTGTGAGAGGATGAGCAAATGGTGGAGATAAACCACAGAACAGAGCCTGAGCCAAGCTTGCCGCCCCAAGGGATGATGGGAAAGCAGACTGTGGCTGCCAGTGGCAGGGACAGATGCCCATGTGGCCAACAGCTGCAGTGTGTGTGTGTGTGTATCGCTTGGTTCTCAAGAGAAAAGGATATGGCATTGAGGTCAGTCCATTACACACACACACACACACACACACACACACACACACACACACACACACACACACACAGCTCAAAGCGTCAATGTTTCCGCACTGAACATCAGCAGATATGTGTGTTGTGTGTTATTGAGTGCAATATCAATAACTCTCTCCATTAATGTTATGCAAACACACACACACACACTGAGCATGATGGGACAAAAAACAGAGGGAGAGGGTAACTGGAGGATGGAGAGTGTATCTGAGGTAAGATAAGGAGTGGAAGATGTGTGGCAGTGCAAAGAGACAACACACACACACACACACACACACACACACACACACACTAGCAGGGTTAAGACCTTCCTCTATTGAGACAATTATAATTACTACACTCTACTCCTAAACTATAGGAAACAATTATTTGGCGCTATTGTGAGATTTTTAATTACTATCATTGTGGGGGCATCTCTTACAGTGGAGCAGAATATTCAGAAATAGTTAATTTCGTGCTGTGGTTCAGGGTCGTGGCGGTGGGAAATCATCAAATGAGGATCAAATGATGAAGAAAGCCACTGTAATCAGGCACAAAACTAGCTACAAGTATTGAGAGTTAAGTTAAAAATAGTCCAACTTTTAAAAAATACATTCAACCAGAAATGTAAATTCAGTCATAAATTACACACAGTCATGTTGTTCCAAACCTGTATGACTTTCATTCTCCTGTGGGACACAAAATAAGATATTTTGAAGAATGTCTTACCCGTTTTTTTTGTCCATATAATGAAAGTCAGTAAGGTTCATTAACTTTAACTGCATGGACAATAAACACTGAGACATTATTCAAAACATCTATTGTGCTCTGCAGAAAAAGTAAGTCACAAAGTGATGACAATGACATGAGGGTGAGTAACTGATTTAGTCATTTAGTCAACTGGTCATTAAGGAAACCCACCAACTAGCCTATTTTAACTGTTCTATTGATCAACAAATCCTGTATATATATATATATATATATATATATATATATTATTTTAATGTGATTTATATATATATATATATATATATATATATATATATATATTATTTTAATGTGATTTATATATATATATATATATATATATATATATATATATATATATATATATATATATGGTAACACTTTACAATAAGGTTCATTAGTTAACATTATTTAATGCATTAACTAATATGAACTAACGATGAGGAATACATGTTACAGTATTAGTTCATCTTTGTTAATGTTAGTTAATAAAAATACAGCTGTTCATTGTTTGTTCATGTTAGTTCACAGTGCATTAACTAATGTTAACAAATACAACCTTTGATTTTAAGAATGTATTAGTAAATGTTGAAGTTAATATTAACTAAGATTAATAAATGCTGTAAAAGTATTGTTCATTCTTAGTTCATGTTAACTAAGGTAGTTAACTAATGTTAACTAATGAACCTTATTGTAAAGTGTTACCATATATATATATATATATATATATATATATATATATATATATATATATACACACTCACATAAAGGATTATTAGGAACACCATACTAATACTGTGTTTGACCCCCTTTCGCCTTCAGAACTGCCTTAATTCTACGTGGCATTGATTCAACAAGGTGCTGAAAGCATTCTTTAGAAATGTTGGCCCATATTGATAGGATAGCATCTTGCAGTTGATGGAGATTTGTGTGATGCACATCCAGGGCACGAAGCTCCCGTTCCACCACATCCCAAAGATGCTCTATTGGGTTGAGATCTGGTGACTGTGGGGGCCATTTTAGTACAGTGAACTCATTGTCATGTTCAAGAAACCAATTTGAAATGATTCAAGCTTTGTGACATGGTGCATTATCCTGCTGGAAGTAGCCATCAGAGGATGGGTACATGGTGGCCATAAAGGGATGGACATGGTCAGAAACAATGCTCAGGTAGGCCATGGCATTTAAACGATGCCCAATTGGCACTAAGGGGCCTAAAGTGTGCCAAGAAAACATCCCCCACACCATTACACCATCACCACCAGCCTGCACAGTGGTAACAAGGCATGATGGATCCATGTTCTCATTCTGTTTACGCCAAATTCTGACTCTACCATCTGAATGTCTCAACAGAAATCGAAACTCATCAGACCAGGCAACATTTTTCCAGTCTTCAACTGTCCAATTTTGGTGAGCTCTTGCAAATTGTAGCCTCTTTTTCCTATTTGTAGTGGAGATGAGTGGTACCCGGTGGGGTCTTCTGCTGTTGTAGCCCATCCGCCTCAAGGTTGTGCGTGTTGTGGCTTCACAAATGCTTTGCTACATACCTCGGTTGTAACGAGTGGTTATTTCAGTCAAAGTTGCTCTTCTATCAGCTTGAATCAGTCGGCCCATTCTCCTCTGACCTCTAGCATCAACAAGGCATTTCCACCCACAGGACTGCCGCATACTGGATGTTTTTCCCTTTTCACACCATTCTTTGTAAACCCTAGAAATGGTTGTGCGTGAAAATCCCAGTAACTGAGCAGATTGTGAAATACTCAGACCGGCCCGTCTGGCACCAACAACCATGCCACCCTCAAAATTGCTTAAATCACCTTTTTTTCCCATTCTGACATTCAGTTTGGAGTTCAGGTGATTGTCTTGACCAGGACCACACCCCTAAATGCATTGAAACAACTGCCATGTGATTGGTTGATTAGATAATTGCATTAATGAGAAATTGAACAGGTGTTCCTAATAATCCTTTAGGTGAGTGTATATATATATATATCACATTAAAATAAATGCTTTTCTCCAGAACACATTGGCCACAGTTATTGGCTCCCTTTTATTAAATACTTTTTGCAATCTCCTTTTGACAAGGTAACAGCTCTGAGTTTTCTCCTATAATGCCTGATGAGTTTGGAGAACACCTGACAAGAGATCAGAGACTGTTCCTCTATACAGAAACTCTCCAGATCCTTCAGATTCCCAGATCCATGTTGGTGGTGCTTCTCTTCAGTTCACTCAACTTATCAGGTCAAGGAACTGGGACGGTCATGGCCGAAGCTTAATTTTGTGCTCCGTAACAAATTTTTGTGTTGATTTTGATGTTTGTTTTGGATCGTTGTCCTGATGGAAGATCCAACCACAGCCCATTATAAGATTTCTAGCAAAAACCATCATAACCATCATAAATCAGGTTTTGATTTTTTGTTCCATGATGCCATGTATCTGAACAAGAAGTCCAGGACCTCCAGCAAAAAAAATATGCCCACAACATTAAAGATTCAACGGTATATTAAATTGTACACATGGGGTACTTTTTATCCTTGTGTGCACCAAACCCATCTAGCGTGTTTGCTGCCAAAAAGCTCTTTTTTTAATTTTTAGTTTCATCTGATCACAGAACCCTGTTCCGTTTGAAGTTCTAGTCATGTCTGACAACTGAATATGCGGGAGTTTGTTTTGGACAAGCGAGGAGGATTTTTCTTGAAACCCTCCCAAACAACATGTGGTGATGTAGGGGTTGTTTGATTTTTTTTTTATAGGACCCCAAGCCTCAACTAATCTCTGTAATTCTCCATCTGTGATCCTTGAAGAGTCTTTGGCCACTCAAACTTTCATCCTCACCGTCCATTAAGACAATATAGACACACGTCCTCCTCCTTGCAGATTCGTAACACATTCGTTAGTTGATTGGAACTTCTTAATTATTGCCCTGATGGTCAAAATGGGGATTTTCAATTTTTTAGCTATTTTCTTACAGCCACTTTCTATTTTGTGAAGCTGAACAATCTTTTGATGCACATCAGAACTATATTGTTTGGTTTTCCTCATTGTGATGGATGATTTCGGGAATTTGGCCTTTGTGCTTCCTCATATTTAAACTCCCGTGAAACAAGAAGTCATAGCTAGACAATTTCATGTTCCTAGTCACCCTGGTGTGCTAAAAAAAAGGTAAACATTAATGGGAATATACTTCAGAGATATTTTACTGGTAAAAAATTCTAGGGGTACCAATTATTGTGGCCAATGTGTTTTGGAGAAAAGCATTTATTTCATAATGTGATTTCCCCCCCACTTTCAAGTCTTTTACTTCAATAAAAGGTTAGATTTTTGGTAATTTTTTGAATGAAAGATCAAAAGGATAAATGATGCAGATTTATTTCTTACAGCCAGTTTTGATCATATTTACCAGGGGTGCCATTAATTCTGAGCATGACTGTGTGTGTGTATATATATATATATATATATATATATATATATATATATATATATACACACACACATATTTCTATTTTTATATTTCTATAAAAAATATAGCAATATTTGTTTTTACTGTATTTTTGATCAAATAAATGCAGCCTTGGTGAGACTTTTCAAAAAAAAATTGTACCCACTCCAAACACTATTCTTCATGAATCCAGCCAAGATAAAAAGAAACCCTCTGTAACAGTAAAGCAATTAAACAAGTGAACGAGTGAGTGAGAGTACTCAGTGTTTCCCCTACCATTGTTTTGGGGGGGCGGCCCGCCCCCGCAAAACGACCCCCCGCCCCCCCTAAAATGCTGACGAAATACAGTCATAAAAAAGGAATTTAGTGTAAAACGCGGAATTTCACGGAATTTGTAAATTTGAGGAAAAAATAGAAAGCAGTTCAGTACACTGCATGTTCTGTGTGAATGAATGGTGCCCCGACGCGCAGTTTAATTTACCACACACACACTGAAGCACGTGTGACGCTTGCGCTGTTATTTGGCCTATATGAAGGCACAAATGCATGAACTTCCTCTCCAGGCTCTAGATCCACTCTGAAAGTCACTTCGTGATCATTTCACCGCTTCATTTGAGAAAAACTATCATCATGACAAACACACAGAACCTCAAAAGGTCTTCACGGCAACCCGTCAAAATAAAAGTTCGGTTTAACTTGACAGAAATATATTACTGTTGTACATTAGAATTTAGATATATCCCAATGTAATAATACACTAACACTAATCCAAATAAATTATCATCAAAACTGAAATTTTTAAGGAATAATCCATGTTTTAATTTGAACAGTTAGGCTAAAGCTCATTGTGCAGCCAGTTATTTGACAAAAAGTTTATTTAATTTCATATGATTAAAATTGATGATAAATGCTAAAATTTGTGTTTTATGTCTTCATTTTATTACCAGAAAAAACACAACACAGAATTAGTGTGAATTTTTTTTCCATATATATATATTAAAAAAAAATGTTGTATAAGTTTAATGATTCATAGTACATGATTTCAATTAATAATAAAAAACAAATACACCACGTATCCGTAACACGCCCGCTCCGCAACACTAGCAGTCCCCCCCCCCCCCCCCCCCTGAAAAAAAATCCTAGGGGAAACACTGGGAAGGGTAAAAAAAAACATGAGATTCCTAGATGAGCCTGTTATTCTAAATTAACTGAAGGAAGTGGCTGTTTATGGGAACATTTACTGGTACATGGTCACTAGTTCTGCCTAGCCACTATTAAAGGCTCTTCCCTGAAGCCTGGCTCCCTGGTTGGCCGAGAAACCAATTTTACACACGCGCACACGTGCACACGCGCACACACACACACTAAAGCCCATCCTTGTGTGACCCTGTGATTGTGGCATTAATTGGTCAGCGGTGACGCCCCATGCAGAGAACTTCCTGTTCTTTGAACTCAACCCAGTGTTTTTAAGGCCTCTTACACTTTCACCATTCCCCTCATAATGTTGCACAGGTCAGCGGCATACAGCAGTCAATGAGCTCCAGATAACACTGTAATGAGGGTGTGTGTGGAGGTGAAAATCCACTGAGATGTGTTCTCAATTATTTTGGAATTTCGGAAGCGAAACCCAGACCTCCCATTTGCGGACTGACACACACCATCACTTACTCTCTCTCTCACACACACACACACACACTAATCATTTAGATGCATCGGATGATGTCACTGCCTGAGATTGCATCCCTCTCGTTCTATCTATAGTTGTTCTGCAGCACTATTTCCAGCACTGGATTTAAAACACATTCCTGGGTATGCATGGGCAAAGCTAGAGAACTTTTAAACTCACTCCCTAAAGCGAGAGATGGGCAGAGAGAAAAGAGAGAAACACAAAGAAACGTGAATAAGAGACAGACAGACAGATAGAAATAATATGCTTTTTAGTGATAAACTATCTTGAGCTGCAACTAGTCTCTTTATCGCCCCCTATTGCAGTACAATATATTACACTCAAACAATTTCAACCTTCAGTTCTTTCTTCAAATAAAAGAAAAAAGATGAATTCAGACTTCAGTACAAACACACAAAATGTTAAAAACACACTTATGTAAGAGCTTGTTTCCATGATTTTCCAATTCATCAATAAATAAGTTCCAATATATTCAGAGCACCGCAGCTATAGGGTCCTCACATACACAAATAAATCCTCCCACATTACTCTGACTTTACGCACACTTCATTGGCTACCCGTTCGCTTTCGTATTCCATACAAGATACTTTATCACATTCAAAGCACTCCATGGTCTTGCCCCCAACTATATTTCTGATCTCATCCATACCAACTCCCAAATTTGCACATGTAGATCTTCCGATTAAGGCCTGTTGACGATCCGTAGGCACAAACTATCATCGTTTGGTGGAAGGGATTTTTTTACCGCTGCCCCAACTCTTTGGAACTCTATTCCCCAACACATCCACGACCTTTCTTCATTACACAATTTCAAAACCCACCTTAAAACATATCTTTTAGCTACTTGTTTCCCTGACCCCTGACTCTATGATCTGATTTTTATGTATATGTACCTCTATCTATTATGTTATCCATCTCAGTTTATTTGTATCATGTCATGTTTCTATGTACTTTATTGTAAAGCAACCTTGAGTTTTCTGAAAGGTGCTATATAAAATAAACATATTATTATTATTATTATGAGCACATCTGGATTACAATGTAATCAAATAGAATACTGGAAAACACAAACCAGAAACAGTCCACTATACTATATGTAATCATTCTCACTGTGCTCCAGCTATACAGTCTAAGTACAGATGCTATATTGGCACTTCAGTAAATCAATCACTCTAAAAACAAAACAATACAAGGCTTTGAAATGCTTTCATACATTATTAAGTTTGTTCAATCCCTTCCCCAGCAGGCTTTCCACCAACGTCATAGATCAATAACAAGCTACCAATGCATGCATTGGATTTGAATGCAAATATATCTGTACAATGAAAACTAGATTCAGAACAGTGTTAAACTCCATGTCCACAAAATCACACTGAATATCAATGACATTAGGCCAGATGTGCACAGCTTGTGCCAGCATCAAAGTGATGCCAGTGGCTTCAAGCTGGCACTGGCCAATGCCAGACGCTGAGAGGCCAAAATGTTATGACTGAGGGCAAATTTGGCAGTATGCCGTTGAATTAAACACATGGACATATGCATGCCTGCGAACACCTCTCAAGTTTAGAAATGACTGTCTGAGGCAACAACGAACAGGTCAGACATGGACGCCATACAAATACAATCACATTAAAAAACATACAATCAATGCAGATAAGCTGCCAAAAGTTGTTAGCTAAATACCTGCTAGAACAGCACAGGCACATTTTGTCTAGTAACAAAAAGTATTGATTGGTATTGTATTGAATAGAGAAAGGAAACAGGTCATAAAATAACCTGGCGTCATGAGCACCAAGACTTAACATATAAAGTAAATGTGTTAACTGCGAGACCAACACTCACACTCCAAGAAATAACCAAGAACACACTCAAAAAGTACGCAAAAACCCATTCTAAGCACTCTGTAATAGTGTAAAAGTGCTATCCTTCCACCTAGTGGTAGATAAGGTTATTGCAAAGTTTTACAGAAAGAACCTAACAAAAACAGAGATTTGTCTAATCACAGCTGACAAGATCAGCATTGTGTTTTGAATGTAAACAATATGGGATGATGCAGACGATAGAGAACATGCAGAAGATTTTATTTGAAAGAAAGAAATTAATACTTTTATTCAGTAAGGAAGGATGCATTCAATTGATCAAAAGTGACAGTAAAAACATGTTGTTACGTAATATTTCTATTTAAAAAAAAAATGCTGTTCTTTTGAACTTCCGAGAAAACTATCACAATTTCCACAAAAATATTAAGCAGAACTGTTGTCAACATTGATGATAATAAGAAATGTTTCTTGAACAGCACATCAGCATATTAGAATGATTTCTGAAGGATCGTGACACTGAAGACTGGAGTAATGATGCTGAAAATTCAGCTTTGCATTACAAGAATAAATTATATTTTAAAATATATTAAAATAGAAAATTGTTATTTTAAATTGTAATAATATTTCACAATATTCACTTTTTTAAAAAAAAAAATTTATTAAATAAACAGCCTTGGTGAGCATAAGCTGTTAAGGGCTATATGCTGTTAAATAATACAATACAGGGTATTTGAATATATTTTGCAGTAAAATGTATTTGTGGCTTTTTGGGGGTCAGTGTATTTAGCCTGTGGATGGCAGTATAGGCTTTATTTTCAGACACTCAATCCCAGCAGTTGACTGAGAAGTTCTGTATCTAAACAAACAGCTGTTCACAGACATTAAAGAGATAGTTCACCCAAAAATGAAAATTAGCCCATGTTTACTCATCCTGAAGCAATGCTGTATATGAAATTCTTCTTTCAGACAAATACAATCGGAGTTATATTAAAAAATGTCCTGGCTCTTCCAAGCTTTATAATGGGAGTGAATGAATGTGTTTTTTTTTTTTTTTAAGTCCATCAAAGCGCTAGCCTGACGTCGTCATACTCAGATTCTAGTCAGAATGTGAGTCTGATACTGCTCCATTGGGCTGTGATTATGGGGCATGTGTCAACCGAACTAGGAAATAAAAGGCCTCTGCACTCAATTGGATAGACCTAGAACCAATCGGAGCAACGGAGTAAGTGACGTATGTTGAGAGATAGATTAAAGTTGATAGATTAAACTTTTTCCGAATCCCGTAGGAAGGACGGCAAAAACATCTTTCCCATCGACAAATGCCTTGATCGCGGTTCTCTGTTCCTCTTCTAAAATGCATGCGCTGTCTATATCTTCTATAACACATGCGATAGCGGAATATACACAACTCAATTCTCCAGCGGCAGCCATGAATGCAACCCAAGCGCTCTGATGACGTGGATGGTTACGTTACCGTTGCTCTGCTCACATAGATGGTTGCTCATCTGTCCATCATCGTATAAAGCCCGCCCTGACAATTTGATTGGTCCGAACAATTTTTGTTCGGGCATAATAGCTCCTCAACGGATCGAGTCCAGAGCGAACTTCCCGACCTAAACTAAAAATTTTGTGGGCGGGGTTCGGGCCGGCATCCAGGCTATCAAAGTGCATCAATCCGTGATAAAAGTGCTCCACGCGGCTCTGCTGGGGTTAATAAAGGCCTTCTGATGTGAAGCGATGCGTTCGTGAAAGAAAAATATCCATATTTAAAACTGTATTGACTAAAATAACTAGCTTCCGGCAGACGGCCGTACACATCGATTTACAGCGAAAGAGTAGCTAGTTATTTTACTCGATAATTATATCCCATAATACTCCCACTATAAAGCTTGGAAGAGCCAGGACATTTTGATTGTATTTGTCTGAAAGAAGAATGTCATATACACGTACTGTAGGATTGCTTCAGGGTGAGTAAATCATGGGCTAATTTTCATTTTTGGGTGAACTGGGTACAACATGAATGAAGGGGTACAGACAGTAGGTGACACGTTTTAAACTCCAGACAGCAGTCAAACTCTGACTACGTTCACACAGTCAGGGATTGAAAACCATATTTAACATTCAAATATTCAACTCTCAAACCATTCAAAACAACAGCAGCTTGAATACCGTCCATGTGAACCAATAACTGATGTCAAGTCCCTTTCTATTCAGATGACGTCTGTAACCATAGAGACAGTGAATAAAGATTGCAACTTCCATAACACTGGAAAATCTGATCATCTGACAACTGACATTATGTCATTCAATAAATTATTCCAATCAAGGGGCAGATTCATTCTGCAAATCTTTTGTTGACTGACAGCTATGATTTTGTTTTTTTACATTTTAAATGACACCAAAACCACTGATGGGAGCAGCTCCAATGGAAGACCTAAAACACTCAGATGACACACTCATTTCATCATCATAACATCACTTGAAAACAAACCCAAGATATGCGCAGTTCACAGTGACTATTAACAGTATAACTATAAATATAGTATTACCTGTTTATAAAGCTAACAACTCACACTTAAAATTCAATTGTGAGTCCTCAGAATAAATAGAGCCAGTTTATTAGTAAAATAAGGGTGTCAATTTATAACTAAACAGTGTGGCACACCTGTATTTAACACTCTAAGACAGGAATGACAACAATGTTGTACCTCTGTATAAACGTAGGCTCTTTTTTAGACCAGTTTGCCTCTGTTATCTCAGTTCTAAAAACCATTAAAACCAGCACAAAACAAACTCTCAGACACACCTGTTGTTCTGACTGTTTTGAGAAATACACTACCACACTTCCAGAGACCAACTTTAACACACCAACAGATGGCAAGTCTACAGACATCTCAAGCATTTAAAGGACCTGTAATTTCAAACCTATTCAGACTAGAGTTTTGTGACTTGTAGTCCGTGTGTGTTAGCTTTGAGACCATCCATCTGTATATAACAAAAGGTACCTGATCTGTTGTAGGTCGACTCTCAAACTGTTGAAACAGTGACTGGGGGACAATTCTGGGACAACCTCCATTACGGAGGCAACTGTATGTAATGGATGTTGTGTTAAAAATAGAACTGAAAAATACGAGAGATACAGAATACAGGACACACACGCAGGCAGAAAATAGTGCAACAAAATAAGCTTGAGTAAAATGATAGGAATGCAAAGAAAAAATAACTAATGAAAAAATAAAAACTATATATATATATATATATATATATACATACATATGTGTGTGTGTGTGTGTTAACTGTGACATTATACCCACAAATTTTTCATATAGTGGACTACCAGTAAAACTTGGGACCAAAAATTATTCAGACACTTCAATCTGATCATGTTTTGCTTAAGTGTTTTTTCTTTAATTGCTAATGCGACCTATTTACACCACAGACTGAACAAAATTAAGCATTGCTTGGTAATTGGTTGATCTAAATTGGTATTATCTAACGGAGTACTCAAATTTAACAGCTGACAGCTATTCAACCTAATTCATTTGACAGTCTAACAGAAGGATGGACAAAACCAGTGAAATATCAACTGATTTGATTACTGAGTTTTTCTAATTTTCATTTTCTAAACTATAGCGAATAAACTGTGATAATGTGAGAAATGTTGAAGGTGTCTGAATAAAGTTTGGTTTGACTGTGTATATATACACATACATACATACATACATTATATATATATATATATATATATATATATATATATATATATATATATATATATTCATCAGACCATATATATACACATACACACACTCACCTAAAGGATTATTAGGAACACCTGTTCAATTTCTCATTAATGCAATTATCTAATCAACCAATCACATGGCAGTTGCTTCAATGCATTTAGGGGTGTGGTCCTGGTCAAGACAATCTCCTGAACTCAAAACTGAATGTTAGAATGGGAAAGAAAGGTGATTTAAGCAATTTTGAGCGTGGCATGGTTGTTGGTGCCAGACGGGCCGGTCTGAGTATTTCACAATCTGCTCAGTTACTTGGATTTTCACGCACAACCATTTCTAGGGTTTACAAAGAATGGTGTGAAAAGGGAAAAACATCCAGAATGCGGCAGTCCTGTGGGCGAAAATGCCTTGTTGATGCTAGAGGTCAGAGGAGAATGGGGCGACTGATTCAAGCTGATAGAAGAGCAACTTTGACTGAAATAACCACTCGTTACAACCGAGGTATGCAGCAAAGCATTTGTGAAGCCACAACACGCACAACCTTGAGGCGGATGGGCTACAACAGCAGAAGACCCCACCGGGTACCACTCATCTCCACTACAAATAGGAAAAAGAGGCTACAATTTGCAAGAGCTCACCAAAATTGGACAGTTGAAGACTGGAAAATGATGAGTCTCGATTTCTGTTGAGACATTCAGATGGTAGGGTCAGAATTTGGTGTAAACAGAATGAGAAACAGAATGAGAACATGGATCCATCATGCCTTGTTACCACTGTGCAGGCTGGTGGTGGTGATGGTGTAATGGTGTGGGGGATGTTTTCTTGGCACAATTTAGGCCCCTTAGTGCCAATTGGGCATCGTTTAAATGCCACGGCCTACCTGAGCATTGTTTCTGACCATGTCCATCCCTTTATGGCCACCATGTACCCATCCTCTGATGGCTACTTCCAGCAGGATAATGCACCATGTCACAAAGCTCAAATCATTTCAAATTGGTTTCTTGAACATGACAATGAGTTCACTGTACTAAAATGGCTCCCAGAGTCACCAGATCTCAACCCAATAGAGCATCTTTGGGATGTGGTGGAACGGGAGCTTCGTGACCTGGATGTGCATCCCACAAATCTCCATCAACTGCAAGATGCTATCCTATCAATATAGGCCAACATTTCTAAAGAATGCTTATATATATATATATATATATATATATATATATATATATATATATATATATATATATATACACACATATACAATTTTAATTATAATTAAATTATTGAAAATTATAATGAAATTATATAAACAGTCAATTGTTTATTTATATCAAAATTTAGTTTCTACCGGAAAAAGAGGCTAGGAACATTCATTAATATTAATATCAACAGTGAGATGACTTTTGAAAGAATCTGGTCTGCTGAAGATCATCAAATAATTCTTGAATTCATTAAGATGAAATGATTTGTGTGGTGCGCAACAGTAATTGTGGGAAAGGGAGTTCGCAGAATTAGTTTAATTGCTTTCAGGTCTGGAAAATTCCTCCAAGACATGTGGTTCACTGCATGTACTGTGGGTTATAGAGTCATCAATTTGTGTGCGTTCAAGTTAAAATCTACTTTTTTTTTGTCCATTTGTTTAATCTGCAGGTACCAATAGATATTTAAAGAAGTGGGGAAGCAACAAATCTACCATGGGCATTTCCTACAATCCAAAAGTACAGTGTATACTGTACACACATATCCATACATACAAACATTGAGAACCTTCTCTTTGATCCAAACAGAGAGAATGTGGTTCCAAGATTACAAGGCCACACACCATTCAGCTATTTCTGTACATGTGAGCGACTGAACATAAACTCTGAGAATAACAGGACACGCATGACGAATGCCACATGGAGCTCACAGACAGCTGGCTGTACTTACAGGCAGGTGCACACCCACAGTTCTCTACCTCCAATTATACCTTAAAATTAAATCAACAAAAAAATTGAATTTAAATTAAATTAAATTAGAAATTAAATTAGGTAAAATACAAAAAATAAAAAGTAGAATACAAATAAGAATTAAAAGGCTTAAAATTAAAAAAAAGAAAATTAAAGAGTTATCAAAGCATTAAAACCATAACACATTTATATTTGAAATAGCTGGAGGTTGCCAGCTATGAAATAGTGATGTTGGCCTTAGCATATGCCAATAAATGCATTTCCTATGGGAAGAAAAACTAAAGTGTCCCTGCAAGTGTATGTGGGAAAGATCTGTTCTGCTCCACTAAATCCACAGAGAGAGAAAAGAATCACGTTTGGTCTGCCATCTTTAATTACTCAGGATAAACGGAGGCGTTCAGGAAAGAGAACAGACCTGCAGAGTATCCTGAGAGTCGTAACTCTCGTGAAATAAAGGAATGTGTCATCGGACAGTGAGACGGGGCGGCAGGATGGTGTTTCTGGAGCCCATCTGGTGGATGGTGTGTGTGTGTCGGGGTAAAGCTGTCTGGGGAAAGATTCAGGCTTACACAGACGTTGAGATGACACCAGCGTTCAAGTCATACAAAGAAGGGCGGAGGTGGGGGTCAAGGACACCGCTGGGACGGCCTTTCATTTACCCTGCAAAAACAAATATGAGCTTTTGTTTCATATTGTCGTCTCTACTTCATTCACCTCCTTTCCCTCACCTCCCAGCTGAAAAGACCTGCTGTGTTTAAGACGCGTAGGATGCTGGTGCCCTCACAAGGCTCCTTGTTTAACCAGTATGGCTACTTTGGTCAAAGTGCTTCACTAACTTAATTAGCTGTAAGGAAGGACATAAAAAAGAAAAGAGAAAGAAAGAAAATAGGAAAGTCTTGCTTAAATTACCAGTTTAGACTACCACTGAATGGAAAGCTTGTTTCTTCACCAGGTAGGGTTAACAACTGTCCCGTATTAGCCGGGACGTCCCGTATATTGGGCTGTCCCGTATATTGGGCTAATTTATTTGTCCCGTATGGAACCTCCCTTGTCCCAATTATTGACTGCTACGCTGATCTAACCACTGACTGATACAACAGCAACACAACACTTGAGAATGATCCCGACACCGGTCATCATCCAATCACAGCCCACGCTGTCAGACCACACGAATAACAAACTCTAATTATTCTTTTGGGACAAATCATTGTTTGATTTGCGAACAGAATCTTCTGCTGTCTGGTCGCTCCTGGTTCGGTCAGGACTCGCGCTAATGGCAAATCTCTTTCACTGTCCTGCCGGGTTTTGATTTCATCAAATCAGTTTTGGCGAATTCAAACAACGTGATTATTGTTCATGAGTCCAACATCCAGCCACGCAAGAAAACATGAATTCTTCCAGAGGGAATAATATGCTGATGTGATTTGCTGCTTAAGAAACATTTCTGATTATTATTAATGTTTAAAAAAAAAGAAGTCAGGATTCTTTGATGAATAGAAGGTTCAAAGGAGATTTATCTGAAATAAAAAAGCTTTTATAACATTATAAATGTCTTTACTGTCACTTTTTATTAATTTGATGTGTCCTTGCTAAATAAAAGTAGGCTATTACTTTCTTTAATTTCTTTAAAATGTAGTGTATAATGTTACAAAAGCTTTCTATTTCAGATAAATGCTATTATTTTAAACTATGGTTTGTGTGTAATGTGACTTTTTTGTGTGACCTTAAAATTTGTTTTAGAATTAAATTGTACATAAATAGGTTAAGCAAAACAAATGTGTTTATGTCTGAGAATCTTTTAAACGCATACGAACCTGAAATGACATACTGTGTGATAGAGAACAAATATTTTGAGTGTCCCTTATTTTCCTGTAAAGAACCACGATTGTCCCGTATTTTTCTTTTCTGAAGTTGGCAACCCTACCACCAGGCTATTTAACTAGCAAAACAAGCTAGGCTATGCTAGTCAACCTGTTTCACCATCCAAATTCTGCTTAATTCGCTGTGAGGAGAAAGAAAAGGAAGAGAAAGAAGGATGAAAATGTAGATAGCTGTGTTGTAATTACCAACTTTGTCTAGACCAGTATTACACAAGTAGCTGGTATTCCACCAGGCTTCTTAACTAGCTTAACCAAAGGTACTTTATTGGGCATCAACAAACATTGTTTTTTTGGATGCCAGTGTCCTCACCAGGCTTGGTACCAGCTTAACAAGCATGCATATCTTAGTCAACATGCTTCACCAGCTTCGTTAGTTATTAAAATGAGAGAAAAGGTTGAGATGAAAGAAAAGAGAAAGTTAGGACTACCACTGAATGTAAAGCTAGTGTTCTTAACTAGCATAACCAGCAACGTTACCTTGGTCAACCTGTTTCAATATCTAAATTGTGTTTCATTAGCTAGGGAGAAAGGAAGGGAAAGAAAAAAAGGAAAAAAGAAAAAAGTCAAGTTGAAATAACTTAGTCTAGACTATAGTATTACACAAGAAGCTGGTATCCCACTAGGCTTCTTAACTAGCTTAACCAGGAAGGCACCTCGTTGGTCATCAACATGTTGCTTTTCTGGATGCTGGACCCAAAAACGTGATAATGGTATGCCAGTATCCTCACCAAGATTGTTAACTAAGAATGACTATCTTAATCCATCTGCTTCACCAGCTTCATTAAAAAAAATGAAAAAATTCTTGTTGAAATGACCAGTTTCCCTACCAATGAACGAAAAGCTAGTGTCCTCACCAGGCTTCTTAACTTGCATAACCAACATGGCTTCATTTACACAGACTAGAATTACACAAGAAGCTGGTATCCCACCAGGTTTCTTAGCTTAACCAGAAATATACTTTGCTGGTCATCAACATATGAGATTATGGTTCTTAACTAGCATGACTTACTTAATCTTTTTTTACCAGCTGAAATTAATATCATTGGCTTTATTAATAAGTGGAATAGAGAAAGAAAAGAGTAGAGAAGATAAAGGGAGGGGGGTTGGATGCTGCTTTTCTCCATCAAAACATTTTGACTTCGGGCTATTACTAGTTCCCCGGCACCAAGCCAGAATAAAACATCCTGGACATTCATACTGCTCTAAGCAGGTCTTTTTCTCCACTATACTCTTATTCTTTGTTTCCAGTATTCTCAAAGTTAATGAAGGGACCAGAAGCAGGAACAGGAAGCGTCTTTAAGGTCAGTGCTCTAGAGGAGAGACGCTTCCCTCTCCTCTCAGGTCCTGCTCCTCTGGCTGTCTGATCTGCCCACGGGGAGAGTGTCAGAAAACTGATCCTTTTCATCTCCCTTCTGATCCCTCTCTCTCGTATTTATTTGATTTCCAAGACGCTGTTTGATGACTCAGAGTCTCTGCCGTCCAGTTCACTGTTTGCTGTTCATCTTTCTTTCTCACTGCATCATCACTCCTTTGATTCATAGCTGCACTGTCCTGTGCGAAAGGGGAGAGCTCCATGTGACTTTGCTAGAAAGGTGGACTAGATGATGTAATATATTTGAATTTAGTGGTCCATTATTTTGAAAAATGAATGGGGGAAATCGCAATGCTCAACATGGTGACCAAGGAAACAAAGTCCTGTCTTTCAATTACTAAAGTCAAAGGGGTATTCAATTGAAGTTCTAAGAGGTCTGACCTCAACATTTCCTTCCCAGGATTATAACCACTGTGTACTGGACACCCATGGGAGGCCAACACTGTGTGGGGGACCCCTCACAAAATTGTGAGCCTATTTAGAGCTGTTTTTGCACAGAACAGAAGCCACATCTAAGCTGCAAATATACTGGCACCATAAATGTATTTACTTGGTTTCAAAATGATGGTAAACAACGGATCACAAACAAATTGATGCAGACTGTTGATTTGCAAGCACTGCAGACAGAAATATACTAATTAGAAGGCAGATTCAATTATACAACTACTCTTATTTAGGTCTCGGTTAAGAGTTGATTAGTTCATATATTGGGAACTGTTTATAATAAGGTTAAATTCATTAACATTACTTAATGCATTAGGTATCATGAACATTTAACACATTTTGCAGCATTTATTAGGTTAATGTTAATGTAGATACAGTATATTGGTTAATATGACAAGAACTCAGTCAAATCAGTTGATATTTCACTGGTTTTGGCCATCCTTCTGTTAGACTGTCTCACAAATGAATTAGGTTGAATAGCTGTCAGCTGTTAAATTTAAGTACACAATTAGATAATACCAATTTAGGTCAACCAATAACCAAGCAATGCTTAATTTTGTTCAGTCTGTGGTGTAAAAAGTTCGCATTAGCAATTAAAGAAAAAACACTTAAGCAAAACATGGTCAGGTCAAAGTGTCTGAATAATTTTTGGTCCCAAATTTGTATAAATTTTACTGGTAGTCCACTGTATGAAGAATTTTTGGGTATAATATTTCACAGTTTACTTTATTTTCCTATCCTAACTTACATAAATGTACTATGGTGTCCTGCATCCACTAGTAAAAAAATAAATAAAAAATGATTTGTCGGAAAATTTTTTGGTTTGACTGTATACATTTTTATAAAGAATCAATCAAACATTGATAAGAAGAAATGTTTTTGAGCACCAAATAAAATAATCATGTGACGCTTCACATTTTATATAAAAAAATTTTAGCTGACTTGAACTAATTTAATATTTGACCTGTTAAAAATGTATTGTATGAAGGAATTAAGATGAATAAATTTATGTTAACACTGAAGTTTATTGTAAAGTGATACCAAAATATTTTGGAATATAATGCTTTGCTTTAGGGTTGGCAACCAGTATCTACATAAAACAGCCTGGAAAGGCAGGGGGATCATGGTGGTCCAAGGACAGGACTATGCGAATTCACCTCACAAATATATTCAGATAAAAACACAACATTCATCCAATAATTGCTAAAAATGATAACAACATGTGGATAATATCCAGCGGGGGGAAATGCTTCTGGTCTGGGCAAATGAAAAACGATAACATTTTTTAAATTCTTCCGTCTTGCCACATTACATTCAGACTTTCCACTTGTTTTTCCTCCCTCTCTCCCTCTTTCTCTCTCTCCCTCTCTCTCTTTCCCTCTCCCTCCCTCTTCCTCTCTCCCTCTCCCTCTCCCTCTCTCCCTCTCCCTCCCTCTCCCTCTCTCTCTCTACGAGGTCAAAAATCCAACCAGGCTGACTAACTTTCAAATGATCTCAGCATCTACTCTACAGCCCAGGCACTGATGAGCCTGTAATGTCTCGCCCATCTCTTGTACGAACTTCTGATTTTCAACAGCATGTGTGGATCGCATCCGAAGGGCCATGAGGTGATGTTATCGGATCTGATTCAGCCATGCGTCTAGAATCGTCTGTGTCCCTCCCCAGATTGATTCAGATAATTTAATTCAGGGTCTTATATAAGGGGAGGATTGTTTTTGTCCTTTCGCCAGAAGCACGTTCCAGAACGTGCAAGTCTCACGGGTTCCAGAACGCAGAACATAACAAAGACGTGAGAACAGTTAATTAGAACAAGGCAAATATACAACAACCAATTAAAGCTAATTTTACAACCTACCTCTATAAAACAGAAAGAAAGAGGATGAAACTTTGCATTTCATCACATGTTTGGACTATTTCTATTTGTCAATGTGACTGTAGTGCCTGAAGACAATGAACTACTCAAAATGTGCTTGTGCGTGTGTGTTCTGGTCCACAGTCTGAACATGGGTCATGGGAATGGGTCGGGTGTCTTCTTTCCCAGTGTGCACTGAGCTGGCTTGACTTATATTGTTCAATATGATCACTTATCTCACACTCACACACATATTCAACTAGCTATCCAAGTGAAAACATACCAAAGACTTCTATTGTTTTTAAATAAAGCTAATCATAATTACAACCCTGAACCCAAAATACTCTTTTCCAATTTAAGGATATAATTCTTAAAAGCTACATACTGATATTAATATGAGCTAATTAAAAATATAGTTTTCAAGTATTTGTACTATTTTGCAACACAAATAAAATAAAACAAAAAAAGAAAATACATAAAAAGAAACAAAATAAAGTAAAATATATGAAAACAATGGAAACTCGGCAACATATGTTGTTTGTTATGATTGACAAATAAATAAATATATATATATTCTCTATCCAAAAGGCAATTGGATTTTTTTTCAACACACAGAATAGAAAAAAAAAATCCCTGCTAGCAAGGTTAAGTAAGTTTAAAATAATAATAATAATAACAATAATAATATACTCTAAATAAATCATTTAAAATATTTATTTTTCAATCAATTATTAAAATGAGAGGGTTTGAAAGCAGGCACCTGTCAGCCACGGGTAACAAAGAAAATAATTAAAATAAAAATTAATTTACAAAAGATTCACACTTAAGATTAGGGTCTAATTCTCACTATTAACTAACTATCAACTAAGACTGTTTATTAATAGTTAGTAAGGTAGTTGTTAAGTTTAGGTATTGGGTAGGATTAGGGATGTAGAATATGGTCATGCAGAACAAGGCATTAATATGTGCTTTACAAGTAATAAACAGCCAATATCTTAATTAAAAAAAAAGTTTAAGTAATATGTATGCTAATATGCAAATAGTTAATAGTGATAATTGGACTCTAAACTAAAGTGCTACCAAAAGTTTAAATAAAACAAAATTTATATCTGCTAACCCAAAAGGCAATTGGATTTTTTTTTTAATCTAAAGGAAGGACATTCATTCTAAAGCAGTCATATTGAGCATCCCCATTTCCAGAATTTCTTACATCCCACAGACACACAAAATCTGAATTATCAGCACAATGGCAGTCTTCACCGAAGACGACTTTAAATGTGTCTCTGGTGTGTGATCTGTGGATGAGGGCCACACACAGAGGAAGAGACAGAACATGGAACTGAGATAGTCAGTAAGAGGAAAGAAGGAAGCAGAGAGAGAAAAAAAGAGAGCAGATCACGGTGACTGAATAGCTTCCAGATGTGTGAATGGTAAACAACTGGTTTGTTGTGAGGGCATAAAAATCTGTGGCATTCAGAATCTCTGACCAAACATCCCCAAATCCTGCAGAACCATGAGCAGAGAATGGACACGCATGGACAGACACTCACGTACACACAAACACGCAATCGCTTTGTCGCCGTTTCATGCCTGATATCGACTGCTGAGTATTTCCAGAAGCAAAGCATGAAAGAGTTGAAAACAAATGAGAAATCAAATCACCATCCCCTCTGACATGCTTTGAAGTGATCTGTGCATGAGCATGAACCTTCCCGTACATAGATTTGAGTGATGAAGAGATGTGATACAATTACAAAGAAAAAGACAGTTAAACATCCGTGTGTGTGTGTGTGTGTGTGTGCAATATTTATTCTCTCTGTATGGGTTTTGCTCCATGTATTTAGAGGGCACATTCCCAGGCTGGGCGTTGGGATTCTCTCCTCCACTGTTTCCCACACAGAGCTCACAGGAGGCCCTTTGTTCCGGCTCCAGGCCGCGGGGGACCCAGATTCAGCACAGCGGCCCTTGAGAGACCTCCATGCATTCTTCTGCAGGACGACCCCATCCACACCTCACCTTCAGAGGTTCTCACTGTATTGTAACGCCAGGAATCACTCTGGTCTTTGAGTCTACTCTCTCCGGCTAGCACTGTTTCACACTGACAGCGATTTGTTTCAAGGAGTATTGGTTATTTTATACAACATGAGTGACTTTTAGTGACTAATTTGTCCTGATTTTTTTCATACAACTGAGCAATGATGCAGTGACTACAATTGGGAGTGCAGACTGTGGAGTTCACCTCTTTTTACATTTTACAAAAAAAAAAAAAAAAGGTACAGAGACCTACTTTAGAGATCTACAGTGATGAAATCGCTGTCAATGTGAATAAAACATAAAAGGATGATTTACTTAAAATTAACATTTTGTCATCATTTACTCACTCTGATGTTGGTCCAAACCCATGTCCAACAAGAAAAAAGACACCTTTGACTTTCAGTCCATGAACAAAAAAACAAAACAAAAAAAGTTCTCTTGTTTCACATAAATCCATACTGGTTTGGAAAGACATGAGTGTGAGTAGATGATGACAGAACTTTCATTTTTGTGTAAACTATCCCTTTAATTGTCCACTTTCAAGACTTTTAAGTGATTAATCACATATCTGTTCTTTTCATTCAAATTATTTGGCCATAACTGCAAAAAGCAATGGTCCTGGTATTTTCTGTACTAATGGATGGATGGATGAATATTTCTTAGCATTATAGTTGACCTTTGACAATTGTGTCCAGAACCCAGCACTCATATACAAAGATGTAAGATTTCAAATCCTGTACTTCAGGAGTTTATCCAGTTTGGACTTGGGGTTTGGGACCAGTGGGCGATTATCAATCAATCCATTCGCTGGTGTGGTTTGGTGGCCACAGTGGAAAGGAAAGTTCTGGTGTGTAGAAACCGTAAAGTAGCAGTCCTGTAACATATTTTTTATCCAAATTACTCTGGAACAGATTCACTTCAACGAAATGTGCTAAAGTGCACCACGGTGATGGTTTATGAATTGTCCCTTAGGTGATTTGAACCGACAGCCTTTTGGTTCCCAGCCCAGATCCTTAGCCATTACACCACACCATCCAACTAAGCAAGAGCTGTGGTGAAAAACTGATGAATTTTTAAAAGGATACAAAGTGAGACTCTTGGAGACAGCAGGGAGCTTGGAGTAACACCAACCCAAATGTGAAAGAGCATCCAATGGAGTCAAAGATAAAGATCCTTGATGATTCATTAAGCAATCTGCTGTAAAATACAGCTAAAACCACTGTAAAGTAGATTTATTCTAACTGGTCTAAACAAGTCTAAACATTCACATTCAAATATTCATTCCAAATAGTTAAAAAATGCAACACATTTTTTTTTTTTCTTTTCTGCATCTCGCGGACAGACAGACTGTTCTGTTGGAAACAAATTGTTAAGCCAAATTTCAAAGACTGTTTAATTGTGGGGGGGAAAAAAGAAAGAGACAGAAACAGGGATGAAGAAAAGACAACTCTTTTTTTTTTTTTTGGACTGCAGTAGAGAGTGTGTTTTTACTGGAGATCAAAATCCTTACATGCTGCTTCAAGTCAACATGAAATCTAAATCGACCCTGTTTGCTTTAATACACATTCCCGGTCTTATGGGAATGAATCACTAGTTGCATGATTTTCAAAAATAAAAAAACTTACATTTTACACTAAAATGTACTAATTTGCTCCTCAACTTTTAAAATAACTTTTCTGTTCAGATAACATTGTCAAAAGTAAATATTTATATTATTATAACTTATGTATGTACATAATGCTGAAAAACTTTATGCAAATACATGAGTACACAGATAATTCAATACCATAGTCTACTGTACATCAAAGTACCATAGTATTACCATCAGACACTATGGTACCACGCCAGTACTTTAAATAAGGACACTGATGTGGAGGAGAGCCATATATGGATTATTTCTATCCATCTTTCTATTTTTCTCTCTCACTGCATTGTTGATGGCCAGGATTTGGTTGGTAACTATAGAGACTGATGGGAGGAGGGACAACCACATTCGGGTACTAGGGGACGGAACGAGTGGGAGTGAGGGAGAGAGAGAGAGAGAGAGAGAGAGAGAATATTGTCATAATTGCATGTTCTGCTGATGGTGCTTAAGAAGTGAAGCCAACAGGGAAATGAAACACAGATCGTCGTTTGCCACGTGACCTCTCTGAGAACGAAAGAGTGATGGATGTGAGAGAAAGAGACTTTCTTTGGGCCACAAACACCAAAAAACAACCTCTGAGTCAAATCACTTGGAGACAAAGAATTTGGTGAGAGAGAGAGAGCGGGAAGGAAAGGGAAAAAAGAAAGAAATCAAAATCTGGCATCTTCTTCATCTCCTGGCTGTTAATGCAACAGCAATCCTCTATGCTGCCTTACATTGGTTAAGTCGTTTGTCATTGGTCGTTAAGGTGAGTTATATTTTGAGGCATGAAATTGGAGCCAGACATACTTTCTCAAAGTAAACACTTCTCTCTGAGGGGCAACAGATTTGTTATAAATCTATTAGGCGTCAGTCAGTGCGGCCCAAAGGTAATTTCTCGTTAATGGAGGAGCTCTGTGGGTGTGTTCGGCTTTTCCATCTGTACTTTCCTGAGTGATTATTTGCAATGATGCGTTTCTTTTTTCTTGAGAACTCACATGCACATACCAGACCCGAGCCAGATGGGACCCGGCAAAACACTGAGTGTATAACCGGGTTTACCCTGCTGAAAAAAACACACTTAAACCAGCCTAGTCTGTGGCTGGTTACATAAACTGCTTAGACTAGTCTTAAAAGTTACTCATATAATTTTTACCTTCAAGACTAGTCCTAATTTTTTTAAAAGTCAGTTATTTAAAAAGGTAGATTGTCTACTCCATTTGGAATTGGAAAAATTTATGCAACTGGCCCCTGGTCAAGCTGAAAAGTGCACAAAACCTGTCTAAAACGAGCCAACAGGGTAAAGAAAGAGTTTTGTGCACTCACACACACACAGTCCACCTTACAGAGTCCTAACCAGACTCGAAGTGACAAGTTGCCAGTGCAAAATAATTTGTTTGTACACTCTGAATGTCTCACCTTTTGACCACGTCGTCTCCACTCCAACACGTGAGGTCATCGACGCCCATCTCTCCTTCGCACAACGTCTCTGGAAGTATGGCGAAGAAGGACTTATAACGGGAGATGTAGGCCGTAAACTCCCTATAACACAAATCGACAAATAAACAACACATAGATCACAAGCGATAAATAACATTATGAAAAAAAGGTTTTTAAAAAGTTTGAAAGACAAAACTCAGAGAAAGATTAATTCTATCACTAACAGCAGCTTTAGTAACCTGTTTTGAAGTATTTAATTATGATATTATACAGGTCCTTCTAAAAAAATTAGCATATTGTGATAAAGTTCATTATTTTCCATAATGTAATGATAAAAATTAAACTTTAATATATTTTAGATTAATTGCACACCAACTGAAATATTTCAGGTCTTTTATTGTTTTAATACTGATGATTTTGGCATACAGCTCATGAAAACCCAAAATTCCTGTCTCAGAAAATTAGCATATCATGAAAAGGTTCTCTAAACGAGCTATTAACCTAATCATCTGAATCAACTAATTAACTCTAAACACCTGCAAAAGATTCCTGAGGCTTTTAAAAACTCCCAGCCTGTTTCATTACTCAAAACCGCAATCATGGGTAAGACTGCCGACCTGACTGCTGTCCAGAAGGCCATCATTGACATCCTCAAGCAAGAGGGTAAGACACAGAAAGAAATTGCGGCGTGGCATGAAGGCAATCAGCCTGTGGCACTGCTGAGGTGTTATGGAGGCCCAGGATGCTTCGATAGCGGCCTTAAGTTCATCCAGAGTGTTGGGTCTTGCGTCTCTCAACTTTCTCTTCACAATATCCCACAGATTCTCTATGGGGTTCAGGTCAGGAGAGATGGCAGGCCAATTGAGCACAGTAATACCATGGTCAGTAAACCATTTACCAGTGGTTTTGGCACTGTGAAAAATGAAATCTTCATCTCCATAAAGCTTTTCAGCAGATGGAAGCATGAAGTGCTCCAAAATCTCCTGATCGCTAGCTGCATTGACCCTGCCCTTGATAAAAACCAGTGGACCAACACCAGCAATTGACATGGCACCCCAGACCATCACTGACTGTGGATACTCCAGTGCTGCTTCTCTGTAGCCCAGGTCAGGTGCTTCTGCCGCTGTTTCTGGTTCAAAAGTGGCTTGACCTGGGGAATGCGGCACCTGTAGCCCATTTCCTGCACACGCCTGTGCACGGTGGCTCTGGATGTTTCTACTCCAGACTCAGTCCACTGCTTCCGCAGGTCCCCCAAGGTCTGGAATCGGTCCTTCTCCACAATCTTCCTCAGGGTCCGGTCACCTCTTCTCGTTATGCAGCGTTTTTTGCCACACTTTTTCCTTCCCACAGACTTCCCAGTGAGGTGCCTTGATACAGCACTCTGGGAACAGCCTATTTGTTCAGAAATTTCTTTCTGTGTCTTACCCTCTTACTTGAGGGTGTCAATGATGGCCTTCTGGACAGCAGTCAGGTCGGCAGTCTTACCCATGATTGCGGTTTTGAGTAATGAAACAGGCTGGGAGTTTTTAAAAGCCTCAGGAATCTTTTGCAGGTGTTTAGAGTTAATTAGTTGATTCAGATGATTAGGTTAATAGCTCGTTTAGAGAACCTTTTCATGATATGCTAATTTTTTGAGATAGGAATTTTGGGTTTTCATGAGCTGTATGCCAAAATCATCAGTATTAAAACAATAAAAGACCTGAAATATTTCAGTTGGTGTGCAATGAATCTAAAATATATGAAAGTTTAATTTTTATCATTACATTATGGAAAATAATTAACTTTATCACAATATGCTAATTTTTTGAGAAGGACCTGTATTATTAAAAGGGATAGTTCACCCAAAAATGAAAATTCTGTCATTAATTACCTTCATGTCGTTCCAAACCCTTAAAGTAACACCAGGTAACTTTTCAACCTTCATAATATATTTCCAAGTCTCTTGTGATGGTACATCGACTTACAATAGGTTGAATGACACGTCTGCCATAGCCTGACGGGGTCTGTAGCGTTTTTAATCGTACTTTTAAACTTCGGGTTTCGGGTAGTAACCGGCAAACAAAGAGAACTACAAAACTCGACTGCTTTACGGCATATACAGGTCCTTCTCAAAAAATTAGCATATTGTGATAAAGTTAATTATTTTCCATTATGTAATGATAAAAATTAAACTTTCATATATTTCAGATTCATTGCACACCAACTGAAATATTTCAGGTCTTTTATTGTTTTAATACTGATGATTTTGGCATACAGCTCATGAAAACCCAAAATTCCTATCTAAAAAAATTTGCATATTATGAAAAGGTTCTCTAAATGAGCTATTAACCTAATCATCTGAATCAACTAATTAACTCTAAACACCTTCAAAAGATTCCTGAGGCTTTTAAAAACTCCCAGCCTGTTTCATTACTCAAAACCGCAATCATGGGTAAGACTGCCGACCTGACTGCTGTCCAGAAGGCCATCATTGACATCCTCAAGCAAGAGGGTAAGACACAGAAAGAAATTTCTGAACAAATAGGCTGTTCCCAGAGTGCTGTATCAAGGCACCTCAGTGGGAAGTCTGTGGGAAGGAAAAAGTGTGGCAAAAAACGCTGCACAACGAGAAGAGGTGACCGGACCCTGAGGGAGATTGTGGAGAAGGACCGATTCCAAACCTTGGGGGACCTGCGGAAGCAGTGGACTGAGTCTGGAGTAGAAACATCCAGAGCCACCGTGCACAGGCGTGTGCAGGAAATGGGCTACAGGTGCCGCATTCCCCAGGTCAAGCCACTTTTGAACCAGAAACAGCGGCAGAAGCGCCTGACCTGGGCTACAGAGAAGCAGCACTGGACTGTTGCTCAGTGGTCCAAAGTACTTTTTTCGGATGAAAGCAAATTTTGCATGTCATTCGGAAATCAAGGTGCCAGAGTCTGGAGGAAGACTGGGGAGAAGGAAGTGCCAAAATGCCTGAAGTCCAGTGTAAAGTACTAGTGATGCACCGAAATGAAAATTCTGGGCCGAAACCGAAAATTTAGGATGCACTTAGCCGAAAACCGAAACTGAAGCCGAAAATGGCTTCTTTTAAAAACTTATACTAATATATATATATATATATATATACAGTACAAAACCTAAAATATTTTTAACAATAAAAATAAATAATAATACCAAATAATATTATTCTTCAAGTTTTGTTCCATCAAATAAAATAGTTTTTTAACAGTTGTGCAAAAAGATCCACAATTATCTGAATAACTGTACACAAAATCACAGAATGGCAGTGGGCCTCTATTCTGTTGTAAACAATTTTTTACTTACATTTTAAATTGCTGTGCAAAACAATGCAAAACAGCAGTGCAAAAACAGCACTAGAACTTAATCCAAACTCAAACTGTAAACAACATATAAGCCTATGTAGCCTTAGGAAACACAGTTGTGCAGTGCTACGCAAATTTTAATGTAACTGCTATACACAGAAAATTGGAATGGGGGTCTTACATGCGCTTCATGTGGCACACTAGCACACACACGCAAGGCCGCTCTCTCCCTGTCTGGCATGCGCGCGCTACACGGTTTGGAGCACGAGCTCTTGCTCGCTCGCTCGCTCTTGCTCGCACGCTCTTCCGGGAGATTTGAACTAATTTGCGGCCATCAGGGAGCCGCTATATCAATATGCGGGAGACATCCCTATCTTTGATAGGCAGACGCGTGATAACAGCTTGACCGTGAGTGAAACCTGAGCGCTTGCGCACGGATGGGAGGGGCGGGTGAGTGACATTCATTTTCGGTTTACGTTTTCGGCTGTTTTTTTTATTTCGGCCCGAAACCGATAATGCCATTTTCGGCCGAACATTTTCGGCGGCCGAAATTTCGGTGCAGCCCTATCAAGTACCCACAGTCAGTGATGGTCTGGGGTGCCATGTCAGCTGCTGGTGTTGGTCCACTGTGTTTTATCAAGGGCAGGGTCAATGCAGCTAGCTATCAGGAGATTTTGGAGCACTTCATGCTTCCATCTGATTTCATTTTTCAGCACGACCTGGCACCTGCTCACAGTGCCAAAACCACTGGTAAATGGTTTACTGACCATGGTATTACTGTGCTCAATTGGCCTGCCAACTCTCCTGACCTGAACCCCATAGAGAATCTGTGGGATATTGTGAAGAGAAAGTTGAGAGACGCAAGACCCAACACTCTGGATGAGCTTAAGGCCGCTATCGAAGCATCCTGGGCCTCCATAACACCTCAGCAGTGCCACAGGCTGATTGCCTCCATGCCACGCCGCATTGAAGCAGTCATTTCTGCAAAAGGACTCCCAACCAAGTATTGAGTGCATAACTGAACATAATTATTTGAAGGTTGACTTTTTTTTTGTATTAAAAACATTTCTTTTATTGGTCGGATGAAATATTCTAATTTTTTGAGATAGGAATTTTGGGTTTTCATGAGCTGTGTGCCAAAATCATCAGTTTTAAAACAATAAAAGACCTGAAATATTTCAGTTGGTGTGCAATGAATCTAAAATATATGAAAGTTTAATTTTTATCATTACATTATGGAAAATAATGAACTTTATCACAATATGCTAATTTTTTGAGAAGGACCTGTACGTCACTTCCACCACCACCCCCCACTTCCTTAAAATTGCAGGGCTGTCAAGTGTCACGCATTGAGCGTTACAGTCACTCATTTCGGTCTTTTGTCACGCTCTCCCGCCACACATTGTATTTCTCACGCTGAAAAACTATTTGTAATTTATTTAATATGCCGCAGCGCCCAAAACTCTTTGCCGCGCTGCTCTCACTGTGGAACAGGCATGAATTCAAGCGCGTCTCCTCTGGTGTTGTTCGTCTGGTGTTGTTAGCCAATCAGAAAATAGCACTATTGTATCTGGGTAACATTTAACGCAACAACCAATGACACCCCGTAGTCTGGGGTGTTTTTTTGTCTGCCTGACTATGTTACGGAAGCTATCTTATCCTCCGTTTATCTTCATGAATCAGGTAATGATTATTTGTCTTGCCTCAAGCTATAATGCAAATCGATTTGTAAAATTTGCAGATTTATTTATGGTAGCTTGATATTATAATATTGACGATATATGGTTATTATCTACCACTCAAACATTGCATTGAAGTATCATATAGATTCAGTAAAACGGTAACCAATAGACTAGGCTACTATAATGACACTGGCTTGTAAACGTGATCATCGCGATCATTTGTCATTAGAAAAAAAATAAAACCCATGAAATTATATTCATATGACATGCTGAAATATATGCCACTGTACCTGGGATGAAGACATTTCACACGCGACAAGCAGAACACCTGCATGTGACCTCCTCCTACAGTGTTCAGGGCTATCATGGTTGTCAACAAACGCACGATGACAGAGTTTACGACAGTAGTAGACGACAATACTGTTTCCCAACTGTAAGGGGAACCCCGAGAGCAAAAGTTACCTGGTGTTACTTTAAGACTTTAATTCATCTTGTGAACACAAATGAAGAGCTGCCAACTACCACTTTAACTCTTCAAAAAGTTCATAAAGAGATCATAAAACTAATCAAAATGAATTGAGCAGTTTAGTCAAAAATGCTTTATATGAAATTTGGGCTTTTATTCACATATAAACATTCATCAACTCACACATCAGTTGTGGTAAACGGAAGCTCAATCATGCTTGCTTGACATGCGATAACCAATGAGGTTCATTCTCGTGTTCCGCAAGAGGTTTATTCTTGCATCAAGCAGGTTCGCTTGAGCTTCTGTTTATGTTCACTGATCAATGTCTATATGTGAATAAAAGCCTAAATGAGCCTAAATCTGTTCATCATATAAAGCGATCAAGTGTCTTTAGAAAATTTTTACTTAACCGCTCAATTCATATGGATTCGTTTTACGATCTCATGAACTTTTTGAAACGTCAGGTAGTTGCGTAGCTGTCAATGGAGGGACAGAAAGCTCTCAGATTTCATCAAAAAGATTTCATTTGTGTTTCGAAGATGAACGAAAGCCTTATGGATTTGGAACGACATGAGGGTGAGTAATTAATGACAGAATTTTCATTTTTGGGTGAACTAACCCTTTAAGTCTATTAAAAATAAAATAAAATAGACTTTCGGATGGAGGTGGGTAGTTACAGGTCACATGCTTATTAAGGAACCAATCAGGCATCCTGAATTTACAATTACAAAGGCAGCTTTCACACTTTGATTTGTTTGCTTGAATTGAACCCAAGTTCAATTCTATCCCTCTCCCATAAGCCCACATTTTAAACATTTCTGTCATCCAGATGATGGTAAGATTAGTGGTTCATCTGCAAAAATTATCCCAGACTGCATTCGTAACAAATGTAAATTATACTGGAGTGGAGTCCACATGAACCGCAGTCCGGAATATTTTTTTGAGCAGACTTGGGTACAACCATTCAGGTTTCACAACAAATAAACAAACCAAAGTCTAACGACAAAGGGACTCGATCAGCACTAAAAGTACTAGTGTGAAAACACCCTAACTGGTAAGGTCGTAAGAGTGTATAAAAGAAGCGGAGCTAACCTATATTATGCAAGGTAAGCACACACGCAGACACACATTTTAAAGAAAGATAAATGCAATTTTTAGCAAATGCATTCATGCTTACCGTGCAACCTTTTTCAGAGTTCTACCTCTATCGCTCTTGGAGGTTTTCAGAGGGAGTGAACTGAGAACGGTCAAACCCCCAGTACAAGATAATGGAACAGTCCAGAGGAAGATGAGGCAAGCAGTTTGGAGGGGAGGACAGAGAGATGGAAGAAACCAAAGGGCAACAAAACAGGGGGGAGGGGATGATGGTGAGAGAAGGAGAGATAAATCATGACCATGAAGAAAATTCAAACCACTCATGCACATGCAAACCAGAACCTGGATGATGGGTTACAACACACTAGCAATAAAACTCAACAGCAACCACCAACTTAGATTCTGAAAGTACTTTTTACCCACTCAGTTTCTCAATAGACATTTCAGAAAACTGTCAAGGATTAAAACCAAGCTCTGAGGTTACAATAAATCGCTTTTTCGAATATTAACTTTCATGCAGTGTGTAATATATGTAAAAGGTATGCAAAGTTTTAAAGATCAAAGTGCACAACAAATGAGGTTATTAAGGTTATATAAGTCTCTTAAAGTCCCTGTAAAGTCAAAATTAAGTATGTGTTCTGAGTTTGTTCAGAAAAATGTTTTATTAGCCACCCAACCAAATTTTAATGATAAAAAAGCCGGCAAGTACATAAAATAAGCTATCAAAATCTTGAAAAAATGAGCAGTAGTCTCTGCTCTCAAACGCTGGGGGTGTGTCCGCTGGCTGCGCTGAAACCACGCCCACTCGCGGGAAGCACTCACCAGTTGTCGGCGCGACGGGAGGATGAAGGCCGAGGCGGGAGATAGCCGGTTCGGCCCCATTCACCAGTAACAGCGGATTATCAGTGAATCCCAGTTGTCTCCGACGAAAGTTTATAAAACTATCCCGTGTAAAATGATCACTACAGAGGCGGGTGTTTGCGGTCTTCCTCAGCTGTCCATCAAAGTGGCTCTTCACAAAATTAATCCACCTTTTCTTGATGTGATCGTTTTTCGGAAATGTAAACAAGGACACCGATCTGTTTTGTACGTGACCGCATCCAGGTAGTACGCATTTCCGTGATGAACGCATAGCTAGCTAGCAAACTGTAGGCTTTAGTAACTAATAATACTGACAGTAACTCGCGATTGAGCGGCAAACTGATGTGAATGTGCTCTATTTATATTGTTAGTGGAGCGGCCAGCCTCAGTGTCTCTAGTGCGTCATCAAGTAGGGGCGTGTCCAGGAGCTCAGGGGCTCCAGTGCGTCATCGAGCCCCGTTTTAGACCCACCCAAAAAATCCGGAAAATAGCAATGGTGAAAAACTGTTTAACGGTCTAACTCCACAATTCAGTAGTTCACAGTTCACAGTCTTTGTAATATGTTTTAGCAATACATTTCTAACATTTATAATGTGTTTAGAATATTTTTTTTTAAATTGCCTTTACAGAGACTTTAAAAGAAAGAATACGCTTATTTCACGCAGCCGTTATTTTGAAATCGAAAGCGAGGCTCCGGTGGGAAGAACCCCGGAAGTAAAGATAAACAACAATGCCTTGGACTACCAACCTAAAGCTGCTGCAGCGATTTACACTATTGGATGTTAATATCCAATATAGGATATGTAGATATAGTTCGTTTCTGCTTATTTTTTTACTTTCTGAAAAAAAAAAAAATATATATATATATATATATAAATGAATTTCACTGTATATAGTCTAAAGTATGAAAGAATTGTATGTACATTTTTAGAATAACTAATTTCTACATTAAACACAACAATACGCCATCGCATTCGCGACTCTCCTATGATTAAAGGCGACACTTCCGGTTTTCTTCCCACCGGAGCCTCGCTTTCGATTTCAAAATAACGGCTGCGTGAAATAAGCATATAGATTCTGAACTGATACAAGTCATCAGCAATTAGTCTTATGCCCTGTTACATACCAACAAAACAATTTGAAGGGGACATATCGTGAAAATCTGCCTTTTTCCGTGTTTAAGTGCTATAATTGGGTCCCCTGTGAATCTACAACCCTAAAAATGTGAAAAGTGACAACAGTGTTACTTTGTTTTGGTAAGCCTTTCTCTGCAAACATGTCAAAAATTAAGCCGATCTGATTTCGCTACGCTTCTGACATAGGAGAATCTCTTCCTGAGTCTCTCCGTAAGGCTGCACTGCGCTACGGGTTATTTCTGAAATTTCACTGAAATTTGCGTTTGTTATTGCTGGAGTATCCGAAGCTCATGTAAAAGATCAGCTCTCTTCTGAACGGAGGCGGGGAGCAGCAGCTCATTTGTATTTAAAGGGACACACACAAAAACAGCTCGATTTTGGTCACACCCAAAAAGGGGCAACTTTGACAAGCTATAATAAATGATCTGGGGGGTATTTTGAGTTGAAATTTCACAGACACATTCTGGTGACACCATAGATCCTACATCTTGTGAAAAGGGGCATAATATGTCACCTTTAAGAAAATATTCATAAAACCAGCCTATGGTCTTCATTGGCTGCCTGTGAACAGCGTCTACTACTCTGACCCGCCCTCAACACTGTAGTTGTAGCTGAGGCCTGGAAGAGTTCAGTACATGTCGTTGACATTTCAAGAACATACTGCGATGTGAAAGCTGTAGTCAAATCACAACAGACTGAGCCGTCTGCAGGGATTAAAGTTCTCCGTCGCTACGACGGATTTCCGTTAATTGCAGTGAGTCTATGACGGATTTCCGTCAATAAGTTGGTTTCACATGACGTCACGCTGCTGCATCGCGAGAGCGCGGAAATTCAGCTGGAGGGCAGGAAGTGAAATAGCTGAGGATCTGCCATCAATGTTTTGTGTAGTTTACGGCTGCTCCAATCGTTCTAATCAAGAAAAGGGAAAGGGTTTTTATAGAGTACCAAAAATTGTCATTCATTAAGGTGAGAAATGCCGTGTCTGCAGCGACGGTATGTTAGCTAGCGAACATGTTTTTTTGTGTCTGTGTTTATATAGCATTAGGTTGTCGTTCAGGGGATCAGTGGGAATGGGACATTAAATGATCAAGGTAAATTAGACTCAATACGGACTCTCCACAACGGTTTCCTCCATAGACGTATTCTCCATGTTTACTTCCTGCCCTCCATCTGAAATCGCCCTGCCTTCCCGCGTCATCCTAATCGTCATCATAATCACGTGACTGAAACCCATCTATACATACAGTCGGCAACGCGTCATAGTTGGGGGGCGTGGTCGGCGTAGGGGAAAACACCGCGAACATCATGTGTATTTGAATGACAAAATGTCTTATTGCGAAGCATTGACGCCTGCCGACCGGCAACGATATATTGCTAAATTAACTGCAATTGGGTACGATTGCCCATATTTAATTAAAAACTGGGTCAATGACCCGACCAAATGGCCGGAGGTGTCGTTTCCAGACATATTTTGCTATCTGGTTGAATCTCCAGGTAAGAGACATCGCGGTAGCTACCGGTAACATTAGCCTATAACTCAATCATATGTTGCATACTATAACTCCATAAAACCTTGTCACTTACCAATTGTACATATGCTTCACTCCAAACTATTAATTCTTTAGTAAAACGGTGATCTGTAGTACGAAGTTGCCGAGGGACTGTGCTGACAGTGATCCCTAACTCACAGACTGCAGTCTGTATTGAGTGTAGACCGTAGCGATTGGCCTATCAAGCGAGCCTTCAGCTGATAACGCTAATGTGAATGAGACATCCCTTATGAAAAAAAACTATAGGAATCTTGTAGTATTTTAGGACAAAATATTATAGTAATCCTATAGGAATACTATAGTATTTTGGGACATACTATAGAAGTACTATAGAGGTAGGCCTATTACAGAACATCACAGAAGTATTACACTACTATTTATTGCTTGTAGCCATTTTGTCCTCCTTTCCGGTTCTGTGTGTTTATTAGGAAGGATGTAGAACTTCAATTCAGAATTTTGATAGTTTATTGGCGGTACAGAAAAGGACACAGCACCTCTGCGGCATGATTGTCGCGTGTATTTCAATGAGCGCCAAGGCAATGTTTCCCCCCACGGGCTAAATTCACATCACATGACGGGGCGTTCCCGGGGGCGTTCCCAGACCAACCTGTATCTATTGCAGGGTTCCCGTCTGTCCTTAATGTCCTAAATTCACTTTTCATAATTTTAAGGCCGTAAATAGGCTTTTATTTCTCAAATAGTGTGATAAATGTCTTAATTTTAGTTTGAATAGGTCTTGAATTAAGGAAAGACGAGGTGTATTCACCCTGCTGAGGGGGATGTGATAAAGCCTGGATTGGAGCGAAAGCACGTTCCTCTCTCCACTCTAAGCATTCTGTAATCACTTCGCTTATGGTCCAGTCCGGGTTTTCAATTCCCGCTCACGGAAAAACTGCTCCGTGTTCACTCAGTTAATCTTTTTGGAGAAGTGCATGTCAGGCTACAGCTGGTTTGCTGCGGTCCGAATCCGAGCGCGATTGTTCCCGGCGGCCCCCGCTGCGTTGGTCTGGTTTCACACTGAACTTGATTCTATCCAACCCTGGTGCGTTTGCGTGCATATTACGTCATCGCAAACGTGCACGGCGCATGATAGAAAACAGAACGCGGGTCAATATTGGCCGTTTCTCAATACCAAGTACGCAAACTTCGGACTTGCCAAGTTCGACTAGGAGAACAACTCCCGAGGACGCGAGTCCGGTTATTCTGCAAATGGAACAGCGCGTTCTTGATCGCATCACTCAGCTCGCTCTGGCTACTCCAGTTATCTCTTTATGTATATTTTAGACAACAATAAAACGAAATATGGTATAAAATACAACTTTGCCTCTTTTCATCAACAATAAAACTAAATATATATAAAACACCTCTTTTCAGTTATAAATGAACATATCATAACAAACATATTAATGGCCACACAAATGTGGTTCAGGCAACGCACATGGATTATCTTCACTGCATATATTTATAACACGAAATATAAAACACAACCCTGCTTATTTTTGTTTTCATTTAAAAAATATGAAACATTATTAATCATTAAAACTGACATTTAACAAACAGAGACAGGGTTGTATCGTTTTATTTTATTATGCATGTACACATCCAGTAAAGAATATTTTATATATTTTAGAATATATAACATTACACAACCCTGTCTCTTTTTGTTAAATGTCAGTTTTAATGATCAATAATATCCAGTATAAAAGTATAAGTAGCCTAATAGGTAGGCTATAAGAAGCTATACAATGAAATAAATCAAACAATTCAGTCAAACATAAGTCAGCTCTCTAATAGGCTACAAAGTTAAATAGCCTAAATATATAAAGTTATGAAACTTCACTTTGCCCTCAGCCAAAATGATTTGCCATGGAACAAACATATTAATATAGTTTAGCATTGTTTGGTCTTAGAAGATAAATAAAAACATGCACTGAAAAGTTATGTAGATGGTTGATTATTTCTCAAGCTAATTAAAAAATTTTCATAGATTAAAATAGCTTTTAAAATACGCAAACTGGCAATATTAAAGCGGTTTAAAACATCTCCCCTTAAAATGCTATTGGTCTCGACTATTTAAATAAAGTTAAAGGAATATGACTTGGCCTGAAAAAGATTTCAGTCAGAAGAATTTATTTCACTTTAATCCTTGCGTCTGGCCAATCAGAGTAGAGTAGGCTCTCGGAAAGGAGGGGCTTAAAGAGACTGAATCTTCGAACAAACCATTTGACTCTTTGAGAAATGTGATGTGCAATCTATTATGAGAAAATTAAAGTGTCTTTTGACCTTGGATGCATGTAAATATTGTAGGAGACCTCCAAAACAAAAATTAGGAACCCTTAAAATAGTACTATAGGGGCACTTTAATTCTTCAGAAAACATTAATGTCTTTATAAATCCATCCATAATACTGTATTAACTGAACCATAGCTTCTTAATGTTACCCAGCTAGCCACCAATAGCTTGGAAAAACTGTCTGGTGACTGCTGCGATGCTGGTATCTATGACTTCTCTGATTGGTGGATTGAAAATGGTGAAGTACTTTAAAATAAGTTTCAAGTTTGGTCTGTTCCTCACACAAAGTTATCTTATGGCTTTAGACAAATCATATGAGTTAAGAGTGGGAAAAAACTAAGGGTACAAAAATTAAGATTTTTTGTGTGAAAAAAGCATTTAACAACTTCAGAGCACAAAAGTTTTACACATTATTAATTAAGTCCGTTTCACTATGAAGATTTTGCATGGCATTTTTACTTCCAGAACCCTGCTGTTGAGTTCCATTATGCATATCATTTGAGGTTTAACATGGACATAACATATTTTTTACTAATTATAACATTGTGTTTTGACCTTTGACCTGTCTTAATGATGGAGCACTCTAGCTACCCATTGAAAATAATTTTGCATTTTTAAATGATAAATCTCCTGGCTTGCTGGTCAAAGCATTTCCATGACTCTGGGTGCAGAGATGATGTCATTTGTACGGTGATGAGTGTTTGCTGTCCTCTCCTCCACCGACTCCTGCACTCCAGAAAAAAAAACTCTAATCCATTTATCTCTCTGTGTTCTTGCTGGCAACAGTCTCAGTGCCCGTTACAGCACTGCCCTTGCCAGACTACCACTTAGTGATGGGTATCTGTAATGTGTGGGCCTTGAAGATCTGGGTCTGAAGACACTTAGTTAAATGTCCAGTAGCATATTTTTAATCAGGGTCTTTAGAGACACTTGCTGAATGTGTCTGACCAAAGCTTGTGGCTATACATACATATTTACACATACTATATGACATTCTTCTTATTTAACACAGAAATAAATCATGGGCCTAACAAATCAGTTTAAAATACGGATGCACAATGTATTGGTGGTCACAGCCATATTGATCAAAATGTGTTTTTATTATTGGAATCGGTCCGATTAAACTTATTTAAACAGATAATCAATCAAGGCTTATTTTTTATTCAAATATCATAACCACTCTATGTCCAATTTTTTTTTTTTTTAAATGCTAAAAAGGCGTTTTTAAAAAACATTATAAAAAATTTTTTTTTTTACTACATAAGTCTTAGTAAATTACAGAACTATAGGGATCCAGCCTAACCTGTGAAGGTCCGCCAACATGCCGATCATATCGGCTCCTGGAACGTCCTGTGAGATGTTGGCAGGTGGTGGTGTGACTGAAGTTGGAGGAAACGTCCCTACTGTGCTTGAAGACGCGTTTGAAGAGTGACCACATACTTTATCCACCTAAAAAACAGAGAGACAGATAGAGGAACAGAGATAAGAGGGTGGTGATGTTCTGTTCCTTCGGGAAGACAGAACAGATGATGTAAGCGTGTGTTTGTCTTTGTGATAAATGAAACTATAAATGGAAAATCAGACGGTAACAGATCACATTAAAGCCATGAATGAATGAATCAGACAGAAAGAAAGAGACAGTGTGTGTGTGTCTGGCTCTGGTTTTGTCTATTATGGGGATCAAATTTCCTCATAAGCTCAGTAAAATCTGAAATCAGTTACATGGTGGGAAGCAGCCAACAGACAGAAAAACAGCTTAATAAACTAAATAAATAACATCTTAATGAAAATCTAAAAATGCAGAAAGGATTCTGAGAGGGTTGTGTGTAGGGTTAGGGGACAGAAAATATAATTAGCTCAGTATAATAACAATAAAAGTCAATGGAAAGTCCCCACCATGATGAAAAAACAAATGTGTGTGTGTGTATAAACCAGTTCATCTCATTAGAGACTATTGCTGCAACACAGGACCTCGAATTGCATTTGCGTTTATATCTACACCTTCACCTCTTTCTCTTGCTCGTTCTTACACACACATTTAATCAATGGCGTTTCATCCCACTAAAAGCTCCGGCAGACGTCACCAGTCCATTAGTCAAAGAAGACCCGACTACAGCAATCTAAATGATTACCCTTAGTTTCTGCCCTCTCCTATCAGTCACTTTTAAAAATGACAATTTTATTTGCCATTAATAAATCTTTATCTCCTGAATCATTTGTCATTGCACTGGGTGTCACGAAACTGCTCCGAGACACGAAGGTGGAGAATCCAAATGCAGTTTATTAAGGGGTAATCCAAAACAGGCAAGGTCAAACACAGGCAGGCAGTCCGTACAAACAAACACACAAAGCAGGCAGGGGTCAGAGGCAAAAGAGTAATCCAAAACAGGCAAGAAATCCGTAGACACTTGTCCGTAGACACTGGCTCGGAGGAAGTGACGTGAACAGTCTCTGGTTCGGCCAGCTTGTCCATAGACACTGGCTCGGAGGAAGTGACGTGAACAGTCTCTGGATCAGCGGGCTCTGGCGCAGGATCGGACGGGACCAGCACATCATGGGACTCGGAATTGGGCTCATGGGCCATCATTGATGTGTGTGTAGCCCACACACACAGAATCGCCGCAGACATCACAATCAGCGCTGTATCTTGAGTGGACTCACGTGCGGTGTGCTCAGGCTCTGGCGGGCAGGCGACGTGGGTCTCTGGCTGGACGGTCTCTGGCTGGACGTGGCTGACGTGAAGCTCTGGCTGGACGTGGCTGACGTGAAGCTCTGGCTGGACGTGGCTGACGTGAAGCTCTGGCTGGACGTGGCTGACGTGAAGCTCTGGCTCGGCAGGACTGAACTCTTGAACGATGGCCCTCTTGGCAGCGTGTGCAGACATAAGGGGGGATCGGCAACGCTGGAAACTGGTCCTGTACGTCCATAGACCGATCCAGTGGCTGGCTTGATGGTTAGCAAGACGTGATGATTCCCAGGCCAGGCAGGCGAGACGTGAACTGACTCTGGCTGGGCAGACTGGACGTGGAGCTGTGAAGACCCTGAACTGGACGCGGCCAGCGGCGAGGGCTCTGGGGGTACTGTGAGCTTGCAGGGTGTTTCATCAGCCAAGCCCACAGTAAATGCCGTACCGCTCAAGGAGAGGGCTAGGTCGACATACCCTTCTAGGGTCCAGCCGTTATAGTCCTCCGGCATCAATTGAGCAGCGTCATCATCCAGCCCACTCAAAAACAGGTCCATGAGCTGGGTGTCATTTAACGTTCCCAGATGACAGCAAGACAAAAAGTCCCTTGCATACCTCTCAATAGGCTGGCCATCTTGGAACACCGAAGAAAGGAACTTCCTCAGGGCCTGGTTGCTGACAACTGCTGGATCCATATGCGGCGAAGTCTTCTGTCACGAAACTGCTCCGAGACACGAAGGTGGAGAATCCAAATGCAGTTTTATTAAGGGGTAATCCAAAACAGGCAAGGTCAAACACAGGCAGGCAGTCCGTACAAACAAACACACAAAGCAGGCAGGGGTCAGAGGCAAAAGAATAATCCAAAACAGGCAAGAAATCCAAAAAGACCAAGAGACAAGAAAACGGTGAGAATGCTCAGAATTGCAGTGTGACACTAAAACAAGACTTCACGGTGAGTGAATGAATGAACATGGTATAAATAGACAGACTAACAGGATGAGACAGGTGAATGCAATCAGTGAATGAGGTACAGGTGAATGTGATCAGTGATAAGTGATGGTGAGTCCGGGATAATAGTCCTATCTGGAGTGCCCTCTGGTGGCTCTCAAGGGCACTCCAGCTGGTGATCGTTACACTGGGAGGTTGGAGGACAGGAAAAAGACAAGTCTTCGATCTGTCTCTCGCTTTACAACATGAATGAATAACAAGATACACTGAAAGAAAAAATGAATTTACTTGAAGGAAACAACTGTCACTGATTTTTTTTTATAAAGAAAAACCTTATTTGAAAGAAATCGGACTACCAAAAAACTTTATTGCTTAGCTTCTTTCTAATGACTGAAAACTGAAAAATACATTCTTAGTGTCTTTAAATCAATCAGTTCACTGCAAGTTAGTAATATATATTGTTTTTATAGCAAAATTCACAAATGCACCCCTCTAAAAAAAACACGTGTTCAATAAGAATATATAAGAATCAGATGTATTTTTGGACACCATACCAAGGTAACGGAAAAGAACATTTAAAATATTTATTAAACTACAGTATATTTAAGATATCTGATATCAGTACATTTAACATACTTAAGACCTTGAGCAAACATTATTAAACTCTGACTTATGATAAATATCAGCTTTAATGAATAATAATAAACCAAACCGAGATTTTACTTTTATTTTTAGAAGCATTTGAGCCTGAAGGGAATGAGGCATTATGGTTATCAGCCAAAAATGTGGGAGTGCTGGGAAAATATTTGTGTTTTGATTTAGTTGCATTCTGTGTAGTTTATTGATTTACCCTCCATTGTAAATATTTTTCCTCCTCCTTTTTGACGAACAGCATGGGAGCCATCGTTTCCCTGTAAATAAACCCTGCGGTGGATTTTGGGCCGAGATCTCAAATATACAACGGTAATCCATGAAACATCATGCATTTTATCAAGCTGCATAATTTCTGCATCCTAGTCACAGTTATATTTAATTATATTTAATTAAGCTGCAGTATAAAGCATATACTGCATACTTTTTTATTAAATAGAGTGAGTAAATAAACTTATTTTAATATCCTGACAATCTCAGATTCAGGCAGTTACAACAGAGTTTCTTTATGCATGGATGGATGGAATTTCTCTTTATCCGGATGAAGTTTCATCATGTCCAGTATCAAATTACCTTCCGTCCAGATAGTCTGGGAATTTTTCCCTGTGAACCTTGGCTAATTTTCTGTTAATAATACAAATAAAAATAAATAACCCCCCCAAAATATTCTTTTCAAATCATAAGAGACTTTCTATTGGTAAAATCAAAATGTCTTTGGCCCAGAATGAACCCAACGTCACACAACGTCTCTACATTTACCCATGAACCTTGTAACATCTGTGTCAGTGATTCATTTGAAACGGGATCCAAAATATTTTGAGATTTGTCAATTTGATCAACATTCAGAGGTGATCAAAATTTCATTTTTAGTCTGTATTTTTCTGGAAACCCTATTTTTATTGGATGATTGACAGGTGAGTACTGTTAACTCACCTATCAATCTTCCAAAGAAAGGTTTTATACTTTACCAGTTATGTGCAACTTTAATTGTTTGATTACTTATTTCATTACATACTATTGTTTTTATTAAACAAGTAGGAGAGAGATCCTCACCTCGACAAGGCCAACCAGAACTGGTTGAAGAAAATTCATAAACAGGGCCTATGGTATGTCTATTATTTACGTTGCAAAAAAATTTAAACTTTTTCCTTAGTATCAATATTATTAAGACTCAAAAGCATGTGAAAATAGGCATGACACACGTGAGCATATGTGAGAGAAAGGCAGAACTGACCTCAGCGACACCCTGATCTGTGACGTTAAGCACAATGGGTCATTCCACTGGTCAACTGTTACTCAATTACCTACTGTTGAAAGCAGAGGTTTGCTCTTGTCTGGCGAGTGTGTGTGCACCTGTCCATCCTTGTAATATCTGTGAAATGCCAGTGTGTGAAACATTCTGGGTGTGATTAGATGGGGTCTGAACAGTGCTTTATCCCATGAGTCTCAGAGGAAGACACATGCGGGAGCTGTGAGCGCCTGGCCTTAAGTTACAGGCTGGCTGTGTTTTTATGGTTGGTTGTCGACATTTGGCTGCAGTTTTACTACAGTTTGCAATGAGGAAGCCCAATTTAAGGCATGTGATCTTTATATGTGCCTACCGCTCGAAAAAACAATATATCTTTCAGAGCACTGTCTGTTTTTAATACTTTTCCTTCAATCGTCACGTTTGTATAAGTCTAGTGGAGTATTGAGTTACATGGTGTGGTGTTGGTGTGTAATGAAGTTTGTTCATTTAAGAACTTTCTCAGTGCTCTTTTGCGCCAAATTCAGTTCTGGGTAATAGGGCTCAAACATTACGGTTTTACAAACTAATTCTAAGCCCAGTTTTCAAGTTCTGTCTAAATGTCTAAATAGATAGAAAAATCTGTGGATTTAATGATAGACTGGATGGATGGATGGATGGATGGATGGTCAGACGGACGGACGGAGACTTAGACCGTCAGACAGTACAGATACATACAATAATTTGATGATAGAACAATAGATAGATTGGATAATTTTCAGTAATCGAAAGTCTGATCTAAACCAGGTGGCAATAGGCAGACTCTCAAAGTCAATGACATGAGGAAGATTAATGTTTCTGCTGCACAAAACAAAGACACATTTACTTTAGGAAGTCACAGATGAAATTAATTATGCTATAGACCTTATGCGGCAGAGAAACAAGCACCGCCATCTTCCGTTTTTGTGGTAGCTCTGTATATCCTGTATCTATGGCTTCGCTGTCGAAGAGTAATTAGCTGGTGATGTGGATTTACTGATTGTAGAGTTAAATAAAGTTATCATGAGCATTGTAATGTTTGAAGCGGATGTCATAACAAATGTCAGTAGACCGGGAAGAATTTAAAACGAGCAGTTCATTCATAAATCCGTAAAATCTTACCTTCATGCTGTGGAAATACAAACCGGAAGACAGAACACAACGAGTGCAGAGCTGAAAAAGGGCGGAGCTACATAAGGTCCAAAATAGGCCATTAGAACACCACTGATACATTCCAACTGTATTTACATTTTAAAAACACATCTAATGCTCTCTTCAGATCTTAAAAGAGGAAATGCAGAAATGCCAGCGCTGTTTGAATAACATCACAGTACGTCTCAGTGTTGTTGAATTAAACAGTGTTCTGAATGAGGCCCGTGGCTGTGCCAGCATGGGAGGGGAAGCCAGTTCCAAGTTGTTTTTCATGTAGGTCTGGCTTTGAGTGTGTGTTTGAACTGTGATTCTCTGGCTGCTTTGTTTGGCTTCATAGTTGCCACGCTGATACTCACACATACACAATCAGCTGATTAATGACGTGTGTGTGTGTGATCCGTTTGTGAACCCTGCATCTCCGCAAGCATTCTACCCTTGTCAGTTTCAGACCCATGGAACTACTGACTTGTGCTGTAAATCAGCGGCACAATTCTGAGAATCTCCAATGATAAAACCCATATTTACAGGCTTGAAATACTTATTCCTTCACTTTTCAAAAATGTTATGAGCGAAAACAACTATACGGCGGCATTCATAGTTTGAGGTGAGGAGAGATCCTCACCTCAACAAAACCAACCAGAACTCATTGAAGATATGCATCAGCAATTCATCAGCAACACCCAAAAAGCTGTTTTATAATAATCTTGTCCAATTAATACTTTCTGCAGTATTTTTTTTTCATGCATCATCTGGATTTTATTTCACAATAAATTTCAGTTACCAGCCTAGATCATTAAATACTAACCCACAACACCCTCAGGAAAAGAGGGAGAGACCGAAATCAGCAGCAAGGCTCAAATTATGGCACATCCAACATTTTTTGTTTTGCTGGAAGTTCTAATTGGAAGCTGTAAGTGGAATTTACAACCACCAAACGAACAAACAACAAACACATTGTCTGTCACAATGAACGTTTCAAAGCTGTGCATGGCTGTATTTGTTTCCTATACGTTTTCGACCTCTCTCTTCACTCTGTCTCAGCCAAGTCTGTGGTCTGGACACATATGATCCACCTCATAGAGCTTCCCAGATTTAAATCATCCCCCCCCCTCTCTCTCTCTCTCTCTCTCTCTCTCTCTCTCTCTCTCTCTCTCTCTCTATCTCTCTCAAAAAGATTCTCTTCACTAACACAAGGGTACTGAGGATCTGACCCCAGACTGGCTGACTCAGCGACTGTTACGCTCACTTTCCCCGTCTCGTCTCGTCTCTCTCCTCTACTCTCCTCTCAGATCTCCCTAAACTGTAAATATTCTGTTTACGAGCATATTTGAGTTTCTCTGCAGTTTTTCATAATCACTCACACATGATTTGCAATCTGGTTTCCCAGCAAACGGATGTCGAAAGCATCTAATGTTACTGCCTCTCCAAAACATCAATGTAAACAACATTTTGAAAGACGATGCACTGGAAAACCAAATCAGAAAAATGTTCATGACCAAAAAAAGCAAAAAAGGAAATTCTTCTAAAGGTCATGCTTCTGTCATAACATCTTCATCCAGTTATGTTACAATCTTATGTTATTAGACTAAGACCCTCACCCCCTCCTACTTTTTTTTCTTTTCTTTTGTTCTGCTTTTGTTCTTTCTTCTAAGTGCTGTATCAACACGAAAACATATGTATGATTGTTGAATTATGCCATAATTATTTGTACTTGAATTCTGTTTAATTATAAAAAAAAAATTGACAGATGGTTTTATGATACAGAACTGGTTAAGTTTGAATCAGTCCACTTTTGGTTGGCGTTAACAAACCTAATTACATTTACCAGTATCATGATCAGGAGCTTTTAAAATAGAGTTTAAAGTTATAATTTTCTTGAAGTCAAGTCAAATCCAGTCCAGTCTAGTCCAGTCCAGTCCAGTCAATAAAATAAAATGCATATACACAAATATGTTTCTGTCAAATATGGATCACTTTCACTCCTGGCTGTTCACAGCACTAGTCTAAATGTCGCATATTAACAAAGAGTGCATTTATATAAAATGTCATGTGACCCATAGTTGTCACCGAAGAACTGCATAAATCATGATCAGAGCTGATCGGATTCCTCTTTCCTCCTGATTCCCAAAACCACAACCTTTCTAGACCCCTTTTGCTATTCCAATATTAAACTCTTCTGGCCCAAACTCAAACACAACTGAATGTTTAAATTCAAATATTCCTAAAATATCTCCTCCCATATTTATAATCCAAATATTTCCAGACAGATTCTCATTTCCTCCTAATTATTCATATCAAATGGACCCTAAGTCCATAAAGTCCTAGTGCATCAATGCACATAATATAATAATAATTTCCTGTATCCATAAATTTGTGTTCACAGGAATGATTATATGGTACCGAGAGACGAATACTGCACACTCAGCAAAGGGGAGTGACTGAAAAGAAACAAGAAAAATAGAAAAAAATAAGTGGGGGGCTTTCTCTTTCACTACAGTCATTCTCTGCGTCAGAACGGAAAATAAATTGCTCCACTGAGGGTTACAAACTTGGTGAGGTAATTGATTCCTCACTTTTCACTCATCAGAAAGATTAATTAGTTAAGGGATAGTGTGATAAGGCATGAATATGGTACAAAATAGAGAAATATTATACACTATATTTCAGGCCCTATATAAGGTAGGATATAGCACTTAAAGGGGTGAAAATAAATATTATAACTATTATATGTGTTCTTTACAAAGTTCACAATTTAAGCTTAAAACTGCTCAATAATAAAATAATCCTTTTCTGCTATGTTCATACCACAATGGAAAAAGGTAAAGAGAAATATAAAGCAATTAGGTAAATGAGAGAGAGAGAGAGAGAGAGAGAGAGAGAGAGAGAGAGAGAGAGAGAGAGAGAGAGATGAAGGACTCTTTTACTGACCCCTCTCTCATCGCTGTCTGTGTTCTGGGCTTTGGAAATCTTTTCTAATCCCAGGGGCCTTGTTTCCATTATCTAAAAAGCACAAGCTACTATTAAAATTCCTGTGTAAGACTGTAATTAGAGCCCTCAGTTAAACCTTGGCGGAAATAAGGTAGAGCAGCACATTAACTGCTTGGGACGGTGGATAATGAGTTATTAAATTTTTCTCGTTTTTGTCTGATATGCGCTCACAGTTGTCACCAGCCTCTTTTATACACAGCACTTACGGGTCAAGGAAAGACTGTCTACTTCCAAGCTAGCAAGATTGAGACATCACAACACCTCAGGTGAACTCTGACCTCACGGCTACAATCCCTTTCCATCTCCAGTTGGGAAAAAACATTGCGGTGTAAATCCTGACGTTCCGTTCAGCAGTAGAATTCTTAATGGACCTTAAACCTGTTGAAATATACAACAATCACTATGAAAACCCTCCGAATGTGGAAATAAAAACCACTGGAAGAGGGGAGAGAAAGAATTTAAAGACGAGTTAAAAAGACAAAATGACTGAGCTTTTCAGCTCTTAAACTTTTCCCCATTTATAGCAAGGAATATATATATATATATGCCTTTCTATATGTGAGACGTCTTGAGGTTTCAGAATTGACAGCTGAATCCTACTGCGGGGTGAACATAGATTTAGTGGCAAGTAAACAAGATATCCTTGATCACACCTACTGTATATATTACTCTTTGGGTCTTAAGGTTATATTCGATTTCAGATTTACCCACCTCTAAACGTCGGGAATACATTACATTTAAAAAAAACATTTTGCGTGGTTGGTCACTTTACCTGTGAGTCATACAGATCTTGGCCAGGATAAATATGCAAGACCTCTTACACCCACAAAAAAGGAAAAAAAGGAACAATAGGGGAAAGGTGCGCTCTCTAATTATATAACCAGCAATGACTGGCCAGTATTTAAAAAGACAATGAAAGCAATGTGCATTGCAAGCAAAACACACACACATACACTTCATTACCCAAGTTCAGCTGGTATCACAGCCTAGCATGGCACATGTGTATGACACCTGATCTTAAGGGATTTAAAACCACACACACACTAAGACCACAAAGATGTCAAAAGACACCCCAGTCCTCTTTTAAAAATTTCTTGATTCACTCTCTCTCTCTCTCCTAGTCCCAGTCTTACAGTGCTGGTCAATAGAAGTCTTTCAGACATGCAAGAGGGCAGCCAGCGCTGTCAGCACCTACAGTGTCTCGACAGACCTCTAAAACCTGATCCCAGAAAGCACACACACATTACACACTCAGCATGCCCTCTCAGGCAGCACACATGATGGGACTGCATGCCAACCGCAATCCGTTTGGGAAAGTATCCCAGTGAAAATCAAACCATTGCTATAATTCCTCTAATAACATCTCAGCTTCACACACACACACATTTGCAGAGAGCAGAGAAGTCTACAGTTTATGATCTTTGGAAGGAGAATACAAAAAAGAGAGAGGCAGAAAAATGCTATGCATAATTTTGACAGAATTGAATGCAGCTTAATCAGGAGATAAAAGCACTAGGATATAATACAAGCAGGGGATTGTGGGTAATAGAGTCTGTTATCAGGATGGTAGTCCTGTGGGTTACAGTCTCACTATTTTCTCTCGAACTCATTGCTTAGTGTAAAGAAAACAGTGGAGATTTACACACAGCAGCAGAGGAAAACAGAAATGGCCTGCCAGAAACAATCTCCAAGCTTTTTCCATCGTTTATTGCAGGATTATATCCCCCACATAATTTGGAATACCAAAAGCAATTTTACTGCCTGAAAGAATTCCATTCAGTGCCTGATTAGAAAGACTACAAAATCACTTTATGATGTACAAAAGTTGGGGGGAAAAAACTTTTAAATTGAACAAAAGTGATAGTAAAGACATTTAAAAAAAATAAATAAATGTTATTTTAAACTTTATATTGATCAAAGGATCCTGAGGTTTTTTTTTTATCAGTTTCCACAAAATAATTAAAGTTGCAGTAGGGAGTTTTGAGAAAATGTTGACTTAGCCTGAAAATTTGAACAAGCACAACTTCCAGGTCCAACCCCCTTGCTCTCTGCTGCGCTACAGCCCTCCCTCCACAGCTCCTCCCCCACAGCGGAGCCTGCCGTGAACGCGCAGACTAGTAAGCAGGACCACCGAATACGGCGGATTATAAACAGTTATGGAACATTCACTAATAGGGACGAAACATCAACAATATGCTTTACATTGACTATGGCCTGCCCATACTTTGACTACAAACTTGGTCCTCAAATCATTATGTATTTTGCAATACATGTAACTTTATAACGTTGTACTCTTTCTATAAATTATAAATAGCTAGTAAGATAATGTTAAAGGATTAGTTCACTTTAAAAAAAACTTTTGCTGATAATTTACTCACCCCCATGTCATCCAAGATGTCCATGTCTTTCTTTCTTCAGTCGAAAAGAAATTAAGGTTTTTGATGAAAACATTCCAGTCTTTTTCTCCATTTAATGGACTTCAATAGGACACAAACGTTTCAAGGACCAAATGACAGTTTCAGTGCAGCTTCAAAGGGCTTTAAACGATACCAGACGATGAATAAGGGTCTTATCTAGCGAAATGATCGGTCATTTCAAAAATAAATACAAAACTTTAAGTTTTATAAGCACAAATGCTCGCCTTGCTCTGTTCTGTGATGCACGTTCGTGATCCTGTTCGAACTCGTTCATCAAAATGAACAAATCTTTTTTCGAGTCATTTCATTCGTTGAATGAACGAAATGACTCGAAAAAAGATTCGTTCATTTGGATGAACGAGTTCGAACAGGAGACTCACGAACGACAGTACGCACTCGCGCTGTGCAAGAGAGGGGTGATCAGCGCGTACACGAGCGTGATTGACACTGCTAAGACATTCCTCCTGGCTCTGATTGGTTGTTTCTGACCGGGAGCGGTGTATTTCTGCAAATGGCAATAGGAGCACAGGGAGGAGCCAGAGGAGCTTGATTTTTTTTCACAGATTATCTGTCTCATATTCTACTGTCAGGACATAATGACAGTTTTAACAAATATTTGTTTACAAAAGCTACCTACTGGAGCTTTAAGCAGCACAACTGTTTTCAACATTGATAATAATAATAATAATAAATGTTTAATGAGCAGCAAATCATCATATTAGAATGATTTCTGAAGGATCGTGTGACACTGAAGACTGGAGTAATGATGCTTTACTTTCAGCTTTACTATCACAGGAATACATTACATTTAAAAATATATTAAAATAAAAAAAAAAATTAAATTGTAATTATATTTTCACAATAATACTGTTTTCACTGTGTTTTTAATCAAATAAACACAGCCTTTGTGAGCATAAGAGACTTCTTTCAAAAATATAAACAATCAATGCATTTTTAATTATTAGTCGATTTCATATTATGTAATGGAAGCTATTATTCGTCAAATTAAACATTTGCAAGCTACTCGGTAAGCCTCAAAATGAGATTAGAATAGTACCAACCAATTATCCTACTAGCATATCCCTCGCCATTTAGTCTCCTTTTTTTAGCTACCACTGCTAAGGAAGGATAACTGGAAATGCCATTTATAACCATTTGTAGTATGACAAATGAACAGGAAGTAATATCAGCCGTGATTTTGAAACATCTCTTTCTTGACATATTATTTGATTGGACTGAAAAAAGAGTCACTGTTTATTTACAGATTTCAAAAATAAAACATGCAATGCACTAACAATTCCTCATACTATTGTTTATATCATTGCATATTATATACGGTTTCAGGTTTTGGAAAATAAGAAGCAGGCAACATACATTCTGCACAAAGTTAGTAGTTCACTAGTATTCCATTTCAAACACAGCCAAAGCCATCATCACAATTCAGTTAAGCAAGCACAGCACATTCTGTCCTTAAAGCAAACCAATCTTATCAGCTTCAAAATAAACACACTGGCAGACAGTATAATGCCAGTATTCTAATAGAGTGTCACGTTTAAAAGTATTTCACAATAAATGGACTGGGTTCACTTTGGCTAGGTCTTTCCAATCCCATGAAGTGGCTTTGAAGTGTGAGTAAATGTTAGTTTGACTTAACGTGTGATAAATGGACAAAGTTTAAAGCTAAGAGCATGTGTGTGTATGTGTGTCAGTGACAAATGTAGGCTACAAACAAAATTCTGCCAAAAAAGTTCCCATTTCCAAACCCTCATTCAGACACTACAAGATAACAGCAGCCTAAGAGACACTTTGTTCAGACACATGGCACAAGAAGAATCTCGCAGAGGTAGTGAACTTGCCTGAACTGAAGATTTCAGATTTCTGCGAAAAATGCCTGCTAAGATGAAATACAACAGCCTTACAGCAAGTGTTGGGGGAAATGCATTACAAGTAAAGCAAGTTATGTAATCAGATTACTTTTTTTGCCAAGTAATGAGGAAAGTAAGTACCACATTACTTTTTAAATTTGCAAAAAAATTCTCAGTTACTTTTTTCAAACAAGAAACGCAAGTTACTTAATTTTCCCATTTATTGACTGACACCTCTCCTGTCCCCATGTTGAGAAAAATCATGAGTGAGGCCTGTGCGCTGTGTGTAAATGATGGTTATTGTAGTTCTAGAGTAAAGATAAGCTTGTATTTACTATCTAACTTGCATAAAACAGATTCAGTATTCCTCAGTGAAATGCAAACTCAGAATATTATGCAAACCTGCAATAATTAAGGGGTAGGCAATTTTAGAGACGCTAACAATAGCAAGCTAGCTTTGAAAGCATTAGAACACACCCTCCCTTCAAAGCGCTCTCCAAAGCCAATGCCTCTTCCAAAACACAAGAATGCTCACACCCAGAGCAGAGTCAGCAAAGTGTCACAAGAGAATGTCGTACTGACACTAAAACTCTTTAAACTTTCATTTTTTTCTCACACAGTAATTTTCATTTTGGGTGAACTATACACAATACAGATTGTCACTATCCACGATACATGTTGCATTTTTGTACTCCGATGTATTGTGAAACGATATATGAAGTGCACCGTTCTGAAGGAAAAGACGGTTTGCTAGATGTAAAGCAGCACAATAATCGTTTTCCCTTGAGTATCTTGTTTTCATAATCTTTGGAAGCCAAAATCGAAAATAAAATGTTTGTAATCTCTCAGCCCTATTATAGGATACAAATTAAACTATGCACACTGATACCCACCGTGGCAGTTAGCCTGGGCCCATGAAGTTGAGCATAGAGAATGGCCTCCTCAACTTGACCTCTGATCCCCAGCAAAGCGAGCTCCATGTTGTGCGCTCCGGCGACCATGTGTGAGAGATCCTGCAGCACGGTGATGTACTGTCTCCATGGGTTGTGTAACTCCGAGAGGCTGGCCAAGCACCCGCGCATGACGTTGAGGCAGTAGCCATTGCATGCCCGGATCAGGGTGAGCCCACGGCAATGAGAGCAGTATTGCATGCGTACCAGAGCACGTGTGCACTCTTTTGATAACTTTGCCGTCTCTGTAATGTTCATCACCTCTGACCCTACGGCGAGTGACAAGCTGAGCACCCGACCTGCACGCAATGCATCCGCAAGTACCTTTGCCATCGCTTTTGGGTGCGACCCAAAGGGGTTAACGTCCTGCCTCGTCATACGGAGACAGTCGCCAAGCTGGTTGTCATCAGAAGTATCTGCGTCAATGCTCGCGGCCATGCCGGGATTGACTATACGAGTGTGGACCAATGGGAAGAGACTGTCGAAGAAACAGTGCACAGCGGTTTCAACGGAGACATTGCCGGTGCCCTGGAGGAAGCGAGATAGGTCAGTAAAGAGGCAGACGATGTGAGGAGAGATGGACGACATGAGGGAAGAGTACGTGGTCTCGAACAGAGAGGTCAGGTGATTCTGAGAGAATGATATTAGAGACTGGAACGTATCTGAAAAAGAGAGAGAAAAGATTTAAATTAGTGTAAACATAAGAGAAAAATCTCAAAATAAGAACATGCACAAATCACACACTCACACACAGTCTCAATACAAAGCACAATAGTGCAGCAGATTAGTAAAAAAATCGTTCACTTTGGTATAGAAGCATGAAATTTGGCACAGATACTCTCTAAGGGCCACTATTTTGGAAAAAGGCGTTGGCCACTCAAAAATTCAATGTGGTGGCCAATTTTCAAGATGGCCGCCATTGCCAAAGGCAAAGCCCCAACTTTTGTCCCCAACCCGCATCTCCTCCCGCAGCTTTAGTCACAGACCCACGAATGAGGCATCAAATCGTGCGGATTTTTCGGAAATGGTGTGCTATGACTTTTATAAGTGATCGGGGGTACGATGTTCGCCCCAGGGGCGAAAAAGCGGCCGAAAAATCCCGATTGACATAATGAGCATTTGACATTATGATCTTGAAAAAATGGCCGCCATGTTGAATTTTTGGGTGGTCAACGCCTTTTTCCCCAAAAAATGACCCTTGGAGAGTATCTGTGCCAAATTTCATGCTTCTATACCAATTTGAACGATTCTCTTGAAATATGCCATTAATCTGCTGCACTACAAGAAACATTTGAAGAGAGAACATTTGTTATTCGTCTAACAGCTCTAAAAGTGAAGTATGCAATTTCTAAGCCATTAGCCATTGATCAGACAAATGGATAGATCCGCCTCAATGTAATTCTATTGATTGAGCTTTTACTGGTTTAAGTCAGGGGTTCTCAACTCAAATGCTAAGAGATATTAATATATCTCTTAGCATATATTAATAATCTATATTAATAATCAAGCTATAGAAAAAGTGACAATAGCCGTCTGAATAAACTATTTTTAATAATGTTCTTCAGTCTCATAGTCGATGCTATAGACATAATGAGATCATTTGAATCAAGTCTTATAGAGGTGTGTAATAGTTACATGAAAGCTCGACACACAAGAAAATCAAAACTTCACTAAGGCATGAATTTTTAACATAACCATGAAGTTTTGAACTGTTAATAAAATTAAAAATAAAGAAATAAAATAAAAAATAAAATAAAAAAATTCTATATTAAAATGTAAAAAAAACTGAAATTAAAGTTCCAAACTTTATTAGAAAGAAATAACAAAAACAAGTTTTTTGCCAAGTCAGGACATGGAAATTAACAAGAATGATTTGTTCACTTAAAGGATTTGTAAAAAAAAAAAAAAAAAAAGATCTGAGAAATCAACCTACAAATGACTCTGCCTTTTTCAGACTGTACAAAAATGATTCTATCATCACTTTCTCATCTTTGTGTTTTTGAAACCCATGACTTTCATCTGTGGAACACAAAAGGGAGATATATATATATAAATAATCTATATATATAGCATGAGAATCCAAAGCTAAACTGCTATTTTCCATACAATGAAAGTGAATGGTGACCACGGCTGTCAAGCAAAATTTACAAAGCTTGACTGTCAGACTTCCATTGTGGTCTGTTTCTCACACAAAGCTATTGTACAGCGTCAGAAAACATAATATAGCACACAAGTATGGACTACTTTTGTGATGGGTTTTTTTGGAGCTTGACAGACCCTGTGCCAATTTCATTGTATCATTGTATGGAAAGAGCAGCATGAACATTCTGTCTAACTTTCTGTTCCACAGAAGAAAAAAAATATTAAAGATGCAATGAAACAGAAGTAGAGACAGCTCATCATCCGAGTGTAACAGATTATCAAAAAAAGAAAAAAAAATGTAGCATGGGGACTTTGAGATGAGCACTGAACTCAAAACTGGAGGAAGATGAACAAGAGTTTTTACAGGCGGGTCCAGAAGGTTCAGTTTTTGATTAAACATTACAAGGTCAAAACAATTTAAAAATATCATCATAATCATCATAATAATTAATTGTTCACAATAATATCTAGAATATGCATTTAGAAATAAAACAGGGTTACTTATGTATAACACATAGGGTTAATAACAGAGGCGGACAGAGTACACAGCTTCATTACTTGAGTAAAAGTACAGATACCCCTTGCTAAATTTTACTCAAGTACAAGTAAAAGTACTACAGTCAGATGTCTACTTAAGTAAAAGTACTGAAGTACTTGTTTTTAAAAGTACTTGAGTATCAAGAGTACAAGAGTACATTTTCGCATTACTACTGCCACAGTGCTTACATTTATGTACAGAAACGTCCTACATGGAGTTATGAAAAATGTTAATGTTAATACCTTGGAGAATGTAAAAGGAATTGAAAGTAAAATCAAGTCATTATCATCTTTTTACCATGTTGCTTTATTTAACATTTAAGAAAATTTCAGAAAATTCAGAAAATGTAAATAGTCTGGCGAGGTGGGACCACGGGTTGGCACATTCCCGGGATGGACCTGCTGCTTCTTCATCATGGTTTTGTCTCTTATCTAAATCTGACCATGGAGTTGACTTATTTGGCGGAAAGCTGAAGGTGATTGCTGATAGGCTGTCTCAATCAGTGGCGCCTGCACAATCCAATCACGTTTGAGAGGGAAACAACAAATTGTGGGTTTACGAGATTTTTTTTTTTTAAGAAGTAGTAACGGGTACTCACGGTTATGGATAGAAATGTAGTGGAGTAAAGAGTACAATATTTGCCTCTCAAATGTACTTGAGTAAAGTTATGAGTAATCCCCAAAAATGATACTCGAGTAAAGTACAGATCCCTCAAAATTGTACTTAAGTACTGTACTCAAGTAAATGTACTCCGTTACTGTCCGGCTCTGGTTAATAACATATACTATTACATAAAGGACTAGTTTGACTCCATTGTGTCTTTAAAACAAATTAGGGTTAGCAAATGACAACAATTTTCATATAGCTGAACTATTTCTTTTCAACCAGTCACAAAACTTTTGTGCCACAGGAAGGACAAATAAAAGAGGGAAAGGGATTCTGTGGCTCTATTCTGTGGTTTTTCTGTCGCCCTCTCTCTCACACACACACACACACACACACACACACACACACACACGTGCCTAGACTTGTGTTTGGTCAGTGGTTTGTTAATGCAGGAGCTGCCTGTCTATTCAGCTGCGCAGTAGTCGAAGTCGAGCATGACCACACACACACACACACACACACACGCACACACACGCACACGCACACACACGCACGCACACACACACACACACGCACACACACACACACGCACACACACGCACACACAGGCTGTACCCAGGGTGCCGTTCTCTCTAAGGCCACTGATGTCAGACTGAAGGCATGTTAGGGGATGGAGGAACAGCGGCAACTGGACGAAACTGAGACCGGTCAACAGACATACATATGAACTCACACACACACAGAAGCACAGCTCTCCATTTCACTAAGCTGCAGAAGCTTCCATCAGTGCTGTCACAATGGACCAGGACAACAACTAAACTCCCCCCAAACACGACAGCTGTGCCGTTCACACAGGATGTGTTCTGACACTCTTTCTGCACTGTTTGTTTTTTAAATTGTGCATCTATGGACATGTATGTGATATAGACATCTTTATTGCAGCATCGTATTTTACGGTTTCAGAATCTCATACCATTTCATTATGAAGATCTCATGTTAAAAAACATACACTTTTTGCACCCTTCCCCATTATCACACAGAGACTGTGGAAGAATTACACTTACTGGACCATTATGACATTAAATATTTTTTTCACAATATCCTTACAGAGAGGTCAGTGATGGGAAGAAGAAACAGGAAAGAGATTTGTGAAATGTCACAGATTCAAACTCATATTTCCCATATCAGCCCCACTGCCTAAAGTGTCAAAGCAGAGCACATGCAAACCAATAGGCCACTAAGAAAAAAAGGTACGCTAGCATTGTAGAAGGAGAAAGTAAGGAATGGAAAGGCCACTTGCCATGTCCCACTGTGTGTTCGTGTCTGCATATGAACCGTAAATGTGCATGCGTGTGTGTGTGTGAAGTGTGCCCGTATAGGCGAGATGGTTGGAATGAGAGCAGCAAACCACCAGCAGAATGTGCCAGTGTAAGGTTACAGCATTTCAGAGGGCAACCTCATGCCACGAACGCTCCGTAAAAGCACCAGAAGTTGACAAGCAGACGGAGAAAGAGACAGGGAGTTTAGAGAGGTGAATTTGTTTGGCTTTGAGGCCTCACGCCACAGCTCTGGCATCTTTTACAAGAAAATACTATTTCAGTCTATTTGTAGTTTAAAAATTCACATTTAATTCAACGTGTTTCTCGCAGTTTCTTTTTAACTATTATTATTGATATTCCCTAGCAACTTCTGAGACAAAAAGGTTTCTACCCATTTTGTTTTCAGTGTTTATGTCTAAAGACAAGCTTACACAATGCACTTCTGCTCAGATGGAATTAGACAATACTTCCAGAAGAATTAGGTATGATTCTGATGATGGAAATTGGTGTTTAAACATAGGACAAAAAAAGAGAAGGACGAAGAGAGAAGATCTCCTATGAGAAATCCACATAAACGCTGACATTGCTCAGACAAGCACACACAGCAAACTTAATGTCCTGTACAGAAACCAACAGTGGTCTGACAGCTGGGGAAAAGTGATCTGAAACCATTTGTTGCTCCATTAGTGCTTCACCATTAGAGCAGAACTGCCAGACATTGTTCATTTGATTTGTCAGAACTATTACTGGGCAAATTGCAAAGATTTAAATGCTTGTTTGGTTTATAGAGAAGAGATGCATATTACTGATTCTATCTTTCGGTTTGCCCTAAAATTAAGACTCAGGGTACGTTCAGAATGCTACTCATGATATTTTTGCAGTATGCAATATGTAAAATGTTGGGATTCTCCTATCAATCAGCCGCAGATTGGTATCGGTCGATAATCACATTCTATTGCTGCCTTCACATGCTATCGGAAATGTCCTACTTCCCACTTCTGAAGTTGTGATTACGAGCCCATCGCATGCAAGTGCTTTGTTGTCAGAAGGAACAGGAATCATGGAGGACACCAGGGTTATTCTTGCCTATTTATTGGGAAAATCTTAATAAAAGCCAAAATTATATTTAGCGTCCCATTCATTGATAAACATATAAACATTCACCGCGCTATCTAGATAGTGAGCTTGCTGACAGTTCTGGAATTCCAGTCAAATACAGGCTATTTTCGCTGTGTAAAAAACATAAAATACACTTCAAAAAATTATTCATATATGTAAATATGCACTACTTTAAAGTTAAGATGTAAAAAGTTAAGTGTAAAAAGTTGCCACAGACTTTTGCGCTACGTTCAGCTTTGTAACTTCACGAAACATTAGTAAACCACATATCTTTATTTAGAGTTGTATATATATATATATATATATATATATATATATATATATATATATATATATATATATATATATATATATATATATATATATATATATATATATATACATACATACATATAAAACAATGCCTGACTGCATTTGGCTATTTTTAACATAAAACAAACTGTATTTTCCCCTAATTTGTTAAGATCACATTTTTTTGCCACAAAGTTTGTCACAACACATAGCAGATAAATAACATTAATGCTAATGCTAAGCTGTATGAGAAACATATCTCAGGTTTAGAGCTAATAAAAAGGTACTTCAGCCTTACTGATCAGGCTTTTGTGGGTTGAGAAACGCAGGTGTATACCAGAGTAATGTGCTCAATTTGAGTTTCAAACCAGAAGTAATATGAAGTGCTGCCAGATCTCACAAAAAAGGTCTAATATAAGTAACTTGAGTCATTAAGTTATTTTTTCCCCCACTTTATGTAAAAACAAGCCCAAATTCAGTTATAATAAGCAGACATTGAAAGACTAAATATTAGCCATAATTTTTATCATGTCTTTCTAAACTCTCGTTATTGATCAGTTGCTGAAAGTTAAGTCATCTTTATACACATTTTTTATTAAAAATACAAAAATAATCATTTATTTCTGAGATGACTAATGGCACCACTCTGAATTGGATGAAGTTCAAAACGACAATAAGATGTAGTGACAAAACAATTACTAATTTTCATTCAGAGGTGGTAATATGGGGTAACATTAGCGATTCAACAAAGTTCAGCAATATTAACTTTTGCAAATGCACAGTGCCTACCAATAGGAATGAAGAGTGTGAATCTACTTCTTTCATTTTGCAAAAACAGGGCCGTGACAAAAGTAGCAAACAACAGATTGAAACACTTATCACATAGCACTTTTTTTAAACAGTGGCAGTATACCAACTATACCACAAAGCATGCAAGAGTATACGCTAGTATTCCATTTCAAGCATCTCCTCTGAATCCAAATGAGCTCAATGGAGAGAAATAAAGGTTTATGATGGGAGAATTAATCCCTGTCACTGGGCTCCAGAGGAAAGTAACACTGCAGTTCGCCAGCTCACAAACCAGTAACGTACAGTGTTGCAGGGATGCCAGTGAGCCAAGATGGGAGCCAGATTTACAGCCATGTAATTGGATGTTATATAGCCTCTTAAGAGGGTCTACTAAAGGCTTTTAGAGATGACTAATCCACCTAATGACCAAGACTAATTTCCTAAACGCACAGTCTGCTGGCGAAAGGATTCAGTCAGATGAGTAAAACTGGACAAATGATAGTAGAAAGATAAGATATAAAAGAAAAAAGGTGTTTCCGCATCAAACTCTGCTGGGATATGTAAACATTCCCTGATGTCATGCACCTCTTAGTGCACTAAACATACAGAAACTAATGAACACATTTTTGAACTGGATTCAACTGTAAAAGTACAAGTTTGATCCAGTTAACCTGATAACCCACAGTGAGTGACCCACTTTTGTCACGGCCAAGACCCTAAATACAAGGCCATGCTGCATTCCTTAGTGACCGCGGTCAGCATTCAGAACGTTCGAGGGGCTGGCTGGTTCGAGACATGAAGAGTAAATCATCTGTCGATCATCTTCCACCCCAGAAAGCCCTGTAATCCAGCCAAGGGCTTGTGTTTCATACGGGTCAGACGCAGATATGAGTTCATCACCTCTGTAGGGGGGCTATAAAATCCCACTTTAATTAGTGACAATACATACGTCCCTGTCCTCTGACTAAAACAGCTGTGATGAGAAAACATGTCACATTACCAAATGCAACTTCAGCATGAGAAGCTGAAGAACGGAGAGCAATGAGATTGAAAAACAAGATGGAAAAATTAATTGAAATCAAGTGAACATGTCTGCACTGTGCTGATAAACAAATGGGGAATGGATTTTGTTGCAACAAAATTTTGTTGCTTGTTGCTACAACTAGACATTGGTGCTATTTATGGCGCTTTTCCACAACACAGTACAAACCCCCCATCGGCTCGGCTCGACTAGACTCGCCTTTGTTTGGTTTTCCACTGTGTAAAAGTTGTACCTGTACCTGCTTTCGGGTACTTTTTTTCGTACCACCTCCGGCGAGGCTGAGGCGAGCTAAGGCGATACTAAAATGTGACGTGAAAACAATGCCGACTGCTGATTGGTCAGAGAGAATGGTCACTATTCCCTGCGTCATCATTGCACGCGCCAGATGGAGTATCCAGAATAACCCCACCATTTTTAAATAGTTTAGCCAGAGATAGTTACTAAACTTACTACTATTATTATGGCAACTCGGAAGAATACGCCGAGGAGGTGCAGACATTCCTTTGTTTGGTTGCCGAAGAGAGGAAACAGCGAGAGCTTGATGGGGCAACGAGGAACGAAAGGCGTCGCTATGACGACCGGGTACTATTTGTGGCGATACTTTCTGCAATGGAAAACGGAACGAAAAGCGAGCCGAGTCGAGGCGAGCCAAGGCGAGTCGAGCTGGTACTGGTAATGGAAAAACGCCATAAGTGCACAAAAAAGCACTCATTGGACTAATGGTTATCTTAAATTCTAACACACAGATGCAAGTTTCAATCCAGACATTTCAGATCCCGTTCCCCCTTTTAGCTGTTTTCATTCCTCGCTTTGCCATCTAATAAACCGCATCAATTTGAACAAATTGACATCAATCACAAATAAATAAACAAATATGGCTTATTGTATTCCTCATTTTTAATTTATTTGGGATAAAAAGCATGAGCTATATATATATATATACACATGTACAAATAGCATGTAAATATACACTACCTTCCAAAAGTTTGGGATCATTATTATTTCTTAAATTATTTGTATAAAGAAATTTATGTTTATTCAGCAAGGATTCCTTAAATTGATCAAACATTATAGTTAAGTCATTTATGTTACAAAAGATTAGTTACAAATAAATGTTGTTTTTTCTCATTTTCTGTTGAAAGAATCCTTAAAAATTGACCACACAAGCAGAATTTTATTTTAATTCTAAATTATAATATTATTTATTTTATATATAAGTTACTGTTTTTTATCTTTGTAAACAATAATAAACTTCTCTCTCAATAAATAAATAAAAATTACTGAACCTAAACATTTTAGTGTTAAAATTAGGCCTCTTTTTGACATATGTGTATAATGTGTCACTGGATTTCAGTCGGTGTGAATCCCACCCATTACTAAAAAGTTATTCTTAAACCATTTAATAAATGAAATAAGTTTACACGTTGTCGACTTTATCAGTGAAAGGCCGTTCATATAATTGCTCTCAATAAAATTAGCCAATTAAAGGCATTCTTTTGCACCATACTGAAATTAATTACTACTCAATCCACTCAAATCTGAACCCTGAGTTCAGAAATGCTCTGTAAACAAACATGTGAGCACATAAGGTTAAATCAACAGTTCTTAATGCTACACATTAGGAGACAAACTAGACGTAACCACCTGTCTAAAACTGCTGCAGACTTCAAGTCCCCTCCCCTCAGCAGCGTCTTTGCTGTCATTAGGGAAACAGGTGGAGGGTGCAGAGGAATGTTTCACCAATATCTCTCTCATCAGATTGCAATTAAAATGGCTGCACCGTTATATCAAAAGTCAATAAGACACAATTCCTGATATGCCGGATGTAGTGTGTGTGTGTGTGTGTGTGTGTGTGTGTGTGTGTGTGTGTGTGTGTGTGTGTGTGTGTGTGTGTGTGTGTGTGTGTGTGTGTGTGTGTGAAAAAACTGTGCTCTCTAAAAGATAAAGTGATCGGCTTGTCTGGTTAAAGGTGAGTGACGTCTGTCTCCAGATCGCTTATCATCTTATCATCAACTTATCATCATCGTTCACTTCTGGACTTGCAGTCAAGAAATAATGCAGTAATTGCTGTATAAAAGCAAATTGTTTCTGGAAAACAACTGATTAGAAATATTTGTGTTGCCCCTAATTATATGCATGTGTGTCTTTAGTCTTGAGGAAAAAAATCTTCAAGCTGGAAACCCAAATGCAAAGATTTTAAACCTACAAGGACGCATAAATTTGATCAAAAGTGACAGTAAAGACATTTATAATGCTACAAAACATATCTACTTCAAATAAATGCGGCTATATATTGAGTATAAATCAGACACTTGGGAAAAGAGAGAGAGAAAGACGGGAAGAGGAATATGTAACAGGAGGACTGATGATCCCTTAATTCTGAAATGAAAAATGCCTTTCTCTTCCAACAGAACACTTTCTTCTAGTGCCAGCTGTTCAGACATCTCACGCATGTTCTGTGATGATTGGTGGCAGATTTTTCTCCTGGAAAATGGTTCACCATGCTGTTGGAAAAGACTGAACAACAGTAAATCAAACCACCATCTCTTCTCTGTCTCTCCCTCCCAGTATTAGGACAACCTAATGATTTTGGAAGAGAAAAGGAGAGAGGGTGGAGAGTTTGAGCCATGATTGGGTTTGGATCGTGTGTTTGGTTGTCCATTTCAGTCTGAGGTAATGAAGTGAATAATGAGACATGAAGCAGCTAGACGCTAACCCAAAAGCCGTGTGAAAGTGGCCGCAATGACACTCTGGAGATGATACCACTCCCTTTCTCCTCAGACGCCCCCTGGCCTAAACACTACTTGTACTCCTATTTACTGTTTTTTACCCTTTCAAACTTTCCTTAGTAGAGTTTGCTGCGGTAAGCATCATTATTACTATTATTTTAATAATAGGGCTTTGGGCCCTATCATACACGTGGGGCAATGCGGCGCCAGGCGCGACGGAAGTGTTTTTTGCTAGTTTCAGCCCGACGCAGTTATCATTTCCACATCCTGCACCACGTTGTTTAAATAGCAAATGCATTTGCACCTATTTGTGCGCACATGGGCGTGCTGGTCTGAAAACGAGGAGTGTTCAGGTGCATTGTTGGCATTTTGCTATTTTGAGGCAACTGAAATAGACGGCGCAGTATTTTTTTGTTATTTAAAGGGCGCATTAGTAATGTGCACCTATAGGAGGGTCCACAACACGCGTACACTCTGCTTATTACACACACGCGGACGCGCAGGGGCACACAAACTAGCCAAATATTAAAAATATATGGATTACAATTGTAAAAGATGAATATTGTGTACATAAAGATATGGTGGAATCCGGCTTGTCCAGTAGATGGTCTGCTCACGCGCTTTAACCACACGAGCAGATCCGTTTCCTCTCTGGAGAAGCGTTCAGTCTTTCCGCTTGCAAATTCCGGCATGTAAATAGTGAATCCGCCATGGTGCGAGCGCAACTGGCTTTTAAAGGGAATGGGAGATGAGACCCTGATTGGTTTATTGCATGTTACCCCCAAAACACACTTATTACTCATTAAGAGAATAGGGACAACCCTTTTAGACCGTGCGCAGCGACCATTTTTCCCGTTGTTGAACTAACAAAAGTGGATCGAACACGTCCTAAGTGCACTTGCGCAGTGCGCTTTAGACCATGCGATTAGATTGTGAAAATAGGGCCCTTAGAGTTAGTGCCATGATGGTCAACCAAATCAAAAGCAGGTCCACCACCTGGTAGTTCAGTTGATTATCCATCTAGACAAGATTGTACCAGCTAATGTAATGCATCTATGTAAAATCAATGAACTACCACCTTAAACTAGTATTTTTAGTCCTTTTTTACTTCTACAGAAAGTTTCACTCACTTGTTTTGTTTGTCCCACACAATCTCTCATCATCTGACGTTGGACATTTCCAGACAAATTGCATTTTTTCTCTCTTCCGTGCTCAGCATGCGGTCTTTAGGGGAACGCAGACAGCTGGGTCACTCTAAATATTTCTTTAACCTTTGTTGAACAACAAAAGCATTCGTTCTGTCCTGTACGGCGAACAACAGGCTAGCATCATTCCCAGAACACCGGCGTCCATCTCACGACAGCTGGACAGCAGGGGCCGGATGGGATGTTTAGAATCCATCCATTCCACTGTTACCATGGGAATGACATAGCAGGTGCATTGCGTGTGAGGCTGAAGCCACTAGATTTGCTCAGAGGTACGGTATGAGCATCACTTCCTGTCCCAAGCCCACTCACCGCTGACATCAGGCTTTGGGTTTGGGTCAACCCGTCAGTTCGGGCCAAACTGCCGCTCTCTCTCAATCCTTTTTTTTTTCTTTTTCTCTTTAGGGGACACAAGTTGTGGTCCAGGGCCAGCTTAAGGAAGTAACATGGCAAGCTCAATTAGTCAATGGATAAATCTACCTTCCAAAAAGGCCAAATGATCTTTGGGAGGAGGACGTATAAGAGGAGGGGGATTCCTCTGAGATGTTAAGAGTCATGCGATCACTGATGAAGACAAGGGAAAGACGAATAACAACAATGGGAAAAGAGAGAATAAAGGTCAGACAGAACGAAAGACTGAAGGAGAATGAGTGAGAGAAAAGGGTTTCCCCAGAGCACAACTGGCACGATGCCACCAAGAAGGCGTCTACTATACTGTCACTGCTAAGCATTTATGAGGTTTCTACTGGCACTTTCCATGAATACGATACGCTTTAGTGTCCTATGAAATGTTTTAAAGCACTGGAGGCCCAAATCCCATGCCTTACGCTGTGAGCGGCATCAGATTTGTTCGATAAGTGAAAAGAGGTGCAAGGGTTTGCTGTCTAACATGCCCATTTTTCCCCCTGCTAGTAGATGCCTTAACTACAACAACTTAAATTAAATCTTATACAAAATTGTTACCCAAATTTTGAACAGTTAACAGTCTGTGCAGCCAGATGGTGTAGTTAAGACATCTACAAGCAGGGGCAAAAAAGGGCATGACTGTGCACATCTGTGCACCTTTTTTCAGAGGTGATTTGTTGACAAAGAAGCAATAATTACTTCAGATTTACTGGTAATTACTTGTGGAAATTGCCAGTAAATTTCACACAAATCTATTTTCATTGAGCAGCATTCCAGAGCTGTGTGTAAACGTAAACATCTGAGTTTCTCATCTTCTCTTGCCTCTTCTCTCCTCTCCTCGATCTAAAGTCTTTCTTCAACATCCATCTGTTATTTTGCACCTCTTCAAACCTCCGCGGGAAAATTGAGGACATACTGACATAGAAACACTCACTCGTGCACTTACCCATGGTCACAGGGAAAGACCATTAGTCACTGTTCATTATGAACCCCTGACTGCTGCTCCTGGGACTGCCTTCACTTCATTGTTTCCCTTTCTTTGGCTTGGTTCAGAATGGCATTTTACCATACCATCAAACATCAGAATGAACAAATAAGTTTGGCAAAATGTGCAGTTTAAAAGCAGAGAGGAATTCTGTATCTCACAATGCAATGCACTTGACTTTTCTATGTGACAAAAGAACAAAAAGCAATATGAACCATGTTAATTTATTGATAGTTTATTTATATAGTTTTTTTTATTACAGTTTTATAATTTGCTTATACTTTTATATTTTGAGTTATGTTAATTTCCCTATGTACTTTTGTCATTTTATTAGCTGTTTTTTTTTTTTTATATTGCTATTTATTTCAATTTATTTTATTTCAGAATTAGTTTTGGTTAGTTTTATAATGAATTTTTACTTAATTACTTAATTTTAGTGCTTCAAATTAAACATTTCAGTTTATTGCCAAGGTAACATTTCTAAATTTCAATTAGTTTAAGTTTTTCAACTAATATTTTGATTTCATTTCATTTCAACTATTTCAATGAACAAAAATGGGTAACACTTTACGGTAAGGGTACATGAATTATCATGAATTCAGGTATAAATTCATGAATGAATTAGGCATTAATTCATGCATTAATATCTCATGAATCATCAGGAACTAACACGAGTTCAATGTTTTTCATTCATGACTTCATGGATGAACAAAACCTTAATTAAAACATTAATTAAGATGAGTACATCATCATGAATTATGATTTATTATGCATGATCATGATGTTTTCTTTGTTCACAAAAAAATGTGTCTTTACTACCCATTGTGGATAAAGCTACAATTATGGTACATGAATCATCATGAACTCATGCATAAAAAAAGCAATAATTCATGCATGCAAGACTACTCTTCGAATTATTAATACAAAAAGCCACATTACCTCATGCATGCATACAGGCTAGAACAGTATATCAATTAATGTGAGAACTGTTTTTCTGAATTATGATCTGAGTTTCCAAGCATGTTCATGTCTTCTTCATAGCCTGTAAATGGACAGACCCCAAAATTGGCCAATCACAGCAAATAGCACACGAATTCTGTTAACATTCAAATACAGTCATCATTAACTAAGCATAATCTTTTAATGACTTCATCATGTGTGTGGACCCTCAACTAAAGTGATGACTTGGTCTTTTGAAACACTGATGAACAATGTGTTTTCATTATGATCTGAGTTACCCAGCATGTTCATGTCTTCATAATAGCCTGCAGGTAAATGCAGACCCCAAAATAGACCAATCCCAGCTCATAGCACATCAATTCTGTTGACATTCAAATACAGTAGTCATTATCAACTAAGCATTATCTTTTAATGACTTCATCATGTGTGTGGCCCCTCAACTAAAGTGACGACTTGGTCCTTTGAAACACTGATGTGAAATGACATGAATATGAACATGAACGTTCAAGCCTTTGCAAACAATGTACTGTGGACACAAACGGACTTTGATCTTAACTTTACTGCTTTGATCTCATGAGAATACGTGTGTATTTTTACGTAAAGTGTAAGTTAGTTCTATCATACGTACATTTATTTACGTTTTATACACGCAGAAACGACTCAATTGCATTCAACTGTCTTATCAATTAAGTTTTCAGTCGCATTTATTAATATAATACTCATAAATATGAACATTTTGCTCGTTTTGCCTGCATGGTGTTAAACAAGAATAGGCCTACACTTTAAAACCTTAAAAATACCTTCTTTACTCGTTTAACCATTTTTATTTACTGTGAGACACAAAAAGCGTTTTCTCCTATAAAACACAACATAAATTCACAAAAGGCATCAATTTTATTAGTTTGATGTAATCCAAATCTTTAGAATCCATACGTTGTTTGCAAGAAACAGATCCAAATTCAGCCTTTTATCCAGTGATCTTCATCTCCATTTCTCAGCAGCGACCGTAAACGTCAAATCCCGCGCCGGTGATGAATTCAAATTCAAAAATTGCGCCCTCAAGAAGCGTTACGTCATGTTTTACGGCAGTGATATCAAACGCTCATTGGCTCTTCCCTGCTTCGTCACAGATTGCGACATGCCGTGTTTCAGTCGGTGACGGTGTACTAGTACATTTGAAATGGAAAAGCGCGCGTCGCGCGCGCCTTCACAGAGTGAACCGAAGCCGGATTAACATTTTAATGGATTATTAAAGGGTTAGTTCACCCAAAAATGAAAATTAAGTCATTAATTACTCACCCCCATGCTGTACCAACCTCGTAAGACCTTCGTTCATCTTCGGAACACAAATGAAGATATTTTTGATTAAATCTGAGAGGTGGATCACTCCTCCATAGGCTTCCTAAGGGAATGAAACTTGACGGCCCAGAAAGTCATTAAAGAAGATGTTTAAATATTCCATGTGCCTACAGTGGCTCAACTATAAGTTTATCAAGCGACGAGACTACTTTTTTCCCCCAAAAAAAACATAAATAACGACTTTATTCGACTATTCCTTTTCTTCCTTGTGGGCCTGAGACGAGAGTTCAAGAGATTTCCACGACGCATGCGCGAGAACTGAACAAGAAGTATTAGAAAAAGAACGTCCTCTTCTCAGTGCTCGCGCATGCGTCGTGGAAATCTCTTCAACTCTCGTCTCAGGCCCACAAGGAAGAAAAGGAATAGTCGAATAAAGTCGTTATTTATGTTTTTTTTTTCGGGAAAAATGTAGTCTCGTCGCTTGATAAACTTATAGTTGAGCCACTGTAGGCACATGGAATATTTAAACATTTCCTTTAATGACTTTCTGGGCCGTCAAGTTTCATTCCCTTAGGAAGCCTATGGAGGAGTGATCCACCTCTCAGATTTAATCAAAAATATCTTCATTTGTGTTCCGAAGATGAACGAAGGTCTTACGAGGTTGGTACAGCATGGGGGTGAGTAATTAATGACTTAATTTTCATTTTTGGGTGAACTAACCCTTTAACTTAAATAACTTAAATCTGCTCTGTACCTCATACAAAATTATAATACTGCCAGAGAGGACTGCGACTCCAACACATCATCATGTGAACGACTTTTGGTACCGGTTTTGACATTTTCGCAATAAATAAATAAATTATTGTGATTATACTTGTCTGTCTGTTATGTTTTTCTTCATAATTGTAGTCTAACGTTACGTTTTAAGGAATGGTTATGGGTAGGATTAGTGGCTCAGAATATATTTTAATGCTATATTGTTAATAAAACTGCCATTTCTCTACACATCTCTGTCCATTACGTTGTATCCTTTTTATATTCTGTATAAAATGGGTATGTTTAGGTTTGGGAATAGGGTTAAGGGATCTTACATTTATCTATAAAATGCATGGTAAAAGGGAAATTATACAGATATCTTTATGATATGGAATATACGTAAATAACGTTTTGTAGCTGTAAAATCGATACTCGGTTACTAACGTAACCTCCGTTCTCTCTAGAAGAGGGAACGAGTATTGCGTAAGTTTAGCTTACGCTACGGGAAAGATTCATCTTCTCGAGATACTGAAGCCAAAAAATTATCCTTAATTTTTGTATACCTTGTCAACGCAGTGCAGCAGCTAGCAGACCTAGAGCAGGCTATCTTGCGTGCTCATTGGCTGCTCTGCAGGCAACTGCTGCAGCCTACCAGTGAGCAGGGCGTGACATCACGCCCAATGAAGGGCGCCCGCGCCTTCATGGCGTCACAGCCCGCCAGAATGGGCGTGGCTTCAGCCTATAAAGGAATGGGCTGTAGGCTGCTTCCCTGGTTTTTGTCGACTGAAGCGAAGTCGCTCGTGGCGCGAGCACGGCCGGTTACGCAATACTCGTTCCCTCTTCTAGAGAGAACCGAGGTTACGTTAGTAACCGAGTATCGTTCTCTTACGAGAGGTTCTCTCGTATTGCGTAAGTTTAGCTTACGCTACGGGAACACTTTGTCAACGCCGTGCGCGCCAAGCATCCACATGAGACCCCGAACTTAGGGGGGAACCCCATAAGTGGAAAAATAAGGTGGCCGGCCGTTTCGCGGGCCATCACTTGTACATAAGCACACATAGGGAATACAGAGCAGCGCGGGTGCGGGTCTGTATAGGCACATGGCATAACCCCTTTAGTGCAGCTCAACCAGGAGAGCTAAGTCATGTGAGAGTGATCTGAGCAGGGGATCTGGGCAGAATACATCTCTCGTTTAGACTGACAGTAGTTTAGCCTGCAAGGCAGGAACTTCTAGGTTATAGAACCTGACAAAGGTAGACGGGGAGCTCCAGCCCGCCGCTACACATATGTCGTGGATAGAAATCCCGCTGGACCATGCCCACGAAGAGGCGACGCCTCTCGTGGAATGAGCCCTGATGCCCAGAGGGCATTGCAGATCCTTTGACGCATAAGCGGTCGCTATAGCGTCTACTATCCATCTGGACAGGCTCTGTTTCGAGGAGGCGAAACCCTTGGTGCGCCCTCCAAACGAAACAAAAAGCTGTTCCGAGCGCCTGAAGGAGGCGGTGCGCGTAATGTAGCTCCTCAGCGCTCTGACGGGGCAGAGGAGGTTTACATCGCTTTCACTGTCAGACACTGCGAGAGCAGATAGTGAAATAACTTGCGCTCTAAATGGAGTGCCCATCACTTTAGGGACATAGCCGTGTCTAGGTCTGAGAATAACTTTAGAGTCATTTGGTCCAAACTCAAGACACGACGCGCTGACAGACAGCACGTGTAGATCCCCTACGCGTTTTACTGATGACAGCGCAGTCAGAAAAAACGTTTTCAGTGATAGATATTTCAACCCCACGGAGTCCAGTGGTTCGAAGGGGAAAGCTTTCAGGGCCTCGAGGACCAGTGAAAGATCCCACATAGGAACCAACGGGGGGCGCGGCGGATTCATCCTTCTAGCTCCTCTAAGGAAGCGGATGACCAACTCATGTTTCCCCAGCGGCTGGCCGTGCGTTGGTTCTGCAAACGCTGCTACGGCCGCCACGTACACTTTGAGCGTGGAAGGGGACCTTCCCTTATCCAACAGCTCTTGTAGGAAAGTGAGCAGATGCGCCACCCCGCATGTCCGCGGGTCCAGACCTCTGTCGGTGCACCAGCCAGAGAACACCGACCATTTAGACGCGTAGAGCCTTCTCGTGGAAGGGGCTCTAGACTGTGTGATCGTGTTCATCACTCCTTCTGGCAGGGTAACGAGTACCCGTTGATCAGCCATGCATGCAGCGATCAGCGCTCTGGATGGGGATGCCAGATCGTGCCGCGAGCTTGAGAGAGGAGATCTGCCCTCACCGGGATCGGCCATGGAGCTGTAAGCGACAGCTGTGCTAGTTCCGGGAACCAAATCTGATTCTCCCAACGCGGGGCTATGAGGAGCACCGAGTGGCGCGTTTCCCTGATTCTCTTGATCACCTGTGGTAACAGAGAGACCGGAGGGAAAGCATATAGCGGGAGGCTGGGCCAAACTTGGGCCAGCGCGTCCTCGTCCTTCGAGAAGAACATCGGGCATTGAGCGTTGTCTTTTGACGCAAATAGGTCGACTTCCGCTCTGCCGAATAGGCGCCACAGTTTCTGGACCGTTTGGGGGTGTAAGGACCACTCCCCTGGGGGAACATTGTCTCTGGAGAGTCTGTCTGGGCCGTCGTTCAGATGGCCAGGCACATGCGTCGCCCTCAGCGAGCGCAGGTGTGTCTGAGACCAAATAAGGAGGCGTTCCGTCAGATTGCAGAGTTTTCTGGATCTGACACCGCCCTGACGGTTTATATAGGAAACCACAGATGTGTTGTCCGAACGGACAAGAACATGCTGGCCCTGTATGAACGGGAGGAAGCACTGCAGTGCGTTCTCGACCGCCATCATTTCCAGACAGTTTATGTGAAACTCCTTCTCCCGGTCTGACCACTGGCCAAAGGCCGGTCTGCCCTCGAATAGCGCTCCCCAACCTGAGTTGGACGCGTCTGTTGAGATGACTTTCCGGTAAGAGACGGTTCCCATCGTTACTCCCTGCTGGAACCAGCTGGCCACTAACCAGGGCTGCAGAGCTGCTATGCAGGTCTGAGTCACTCTGATTTTCCGACCGCCAGATACCCAGGCTCGGGGGGGCACGCGAGCATTCAGCCAGCGTTGGAGTGGGCGCATGCGCAGTAGGCCCAGCTGGAGCACCGCTGCAGCTGATGCCATACAGCCCAACATCCTCTGAAAAATTTTCAAAGGGAGGAAGCTGCCCTTCTGGAAAGAAGCGGCTAAGTGGCGAACACGGCGCGCGCGCTGTGTCGACAAACGAGCCGTCATGGTTACCGAGTCCAGTTCTATTCCTAAGAAGGAAATTGACTGGCTGGGCAGTAGTGAGCTCTTGGTCCAGTTGACCGTGAGACCCAAGCTTTCCAGATGACTGAGTAGCACTGTTCTGTGAGATAGAAGTTCTGTCTTTGATTGTGCCAATATCAGCCAATCGTCCAGATAGTTCATTATACGCAGCCCCTGACTTCTCAGGGGGGCGAGCGCCGCGTCCATGCACTTTGTAAATGTACGGGGTGCCAGGGACAGGCCGAACGGCAGGACGGTGTATTGATATACCTGACCGTCGAAGGCGAATCTCAAAAATTGCCTGTGACGGGGTACTATCTGAATCTGAAAATATGCATCCTTCAGATCTAGAGAGTTAAACCAGTCCCTCGGGCGAACGTGCGCGAGGATTTTCCTGGTCGTAAGCATTTTGAACGGTCTTTTCGCAAGCACTTTGTTCAAATGTCTCAGATCTAGGATGGGTCTTAAGGCTCCGTCCTTCTTGGGCACGAGAAAATAACGGCTGTAAAAGCCTGACTCGCTTAGAGAAGGCGGTACCATTTCTATAGCCCCTTTGCAAAGCAGCTTTGCTATTTCTGCGTGAAGTAGGTGTGCTGCTTCCGCATTCACTATTGTCGCGGTCCGGGCTCGAAAGCGCGGGGGACGGCGAATGAATTGTAGTGTATAGCCCTGCTTTATTGTGCTCAACACCCATTCTGAAATCCCTGGGATTTTTTCCCACGCGGCTATGCGAGCCGCTAGGGGGCGAATGGCCTCCGTGTTCAGACCGCCATTTGCTGGCTTGTGAAACTGAACCGGAGCCGAGAGCGCGGCGCGCGCGCTCTCGATTCTGGGCAATGGCGGCTCGCTGACAGCCGAAACCGGCTGATTTATGTGAGATGTCCCGATCATAGGGGATGGGGAACACACTTTTACCACATTTTGATGCGCGAGCCGTGCTCTGGGTGACAGAGCTCTCTGTAAGCGTGAGCGCGTGGGCGCGGGCACGAGACTTACAACTGTATCTAACGCCCCGGTCATAATAGACGGGGAGCGTTTTATTAACGCTCTGCGTTTCGTGATAATGCTTAAGCGCGCGGGCGGGGCCCGGGGAAAGGTTTGTGTTAGTAAGCGTGAGCGCTCTCCGGCGGGCACGAGACTTACGTTTATAACCTGTTTGTTTGACCGTGTAACAGAGCGGGCAGATAGTGGGCACAGACTTGTGGACACATTTCTTACATGCAACACTCGAGCGGCTTTTCTGCGCTTTATGAGAGTGTGCTCTGTGAGTGACACAGGATTTTGAGTGCTTATGTGTAGGGGTGAGCACTGGGACGTGGGCACTTTCACTACACTTAAAACATTGACGGCATGAGCCGGACCAGACATTACACTCTTTTTGAATTTTGACGGCGGTCCGGCCGCAGCGGGACACGCGCGTCTTTTCCCTCTTACTGTTAGGAGGGCTTCGCGTGCTCAGACTTCAGAGTGATTCTCTGCCGAGGCCCTCTGGGAGGCGGCGGTCTATGACGGCTGTCTGAGCGCGACCTAGGGCGGCCGCCCTGACGTCGCTGCGAAGGCTGAGGCTGGGGCTGTGCTGGACGCTGGGTGCTGGTTCGCACAGGAGGCTGGCTTTGTCTCTCGCGAGAGCGGCCTGTGGCGGAACTCGAGCGTCGCGGCAGGAAGAGGTTCATGGCCTGCGTGGTCTTCTGTACCTCAGAAAAACGATCAACGATCCCGTTAACCGCTGGGCCGAAGAGACCAGAGGTAAGCGGCGCGTTGAGAAATGTGGCTCGCTCAGACTCCCTCATATCCGCGAGCGTTAACCAAAGGTGCCTCTCCGTAACGGTTAACGCGGCCATAGCTCGTCCGATAGCCTGGGCTGCTGCTTTGGTAGCTCGGAGAGAAAGATCCGTTGCGCTTCTCAAATCTGTAACAGCAGCTGGATCCCGGCCCTTCTCGTCCCATTCACGGAGGAGGTCGGCTTGCAGGATCTGAAGCACAGCCATGGAATGTAAAGCAGACGCGGCCTGGCCGGAGGCAGCATAAGCGCGGCCGACCAAGGCGGACGTGGCTCTACAGGCTTTAGACGGGAGCGCTGACCGTGACCGCCATCTCGCGGAGGGCGGGCAAAGGTGCGCTGCAACCGTTTCTTCCACCGGTGGAATAACCGTGTACCCTTTCTCGGCGGCGCCGTCCACTCGGGAGAGCGAGACGGAGGCTGGTGACTGTAGTCGCGACGAAAAAGGAGAATTCCACGACTTAGTCAACTCCGCGTGAAGTTCCGGCAGGAATGGAGCGGGCCTCGTTGCTGAAGCTGCGCGGCGGCGGCTTTGAAGGAAGCAGCCGTCGAGCCTGTTCAGTGCGGGTTCCTCAGGCGGCGACCACTCGAGCCCGAGGCGGTCCACGGCCTGGGTTAGCAAACGCATTAGCTCAGCGTCAGCTCCAGCGCGGGTACGGGTGGATTCCTGGATCGACGAGGCGTCGGAATGAAGCGACCATTCCTCGCTGTCCGATGCCAGGATAGAGCAGCAGTCCCTCGTGGTGTGTCCCTCGGCCTCATCCTCTGAAGCGACGGCAGTGAGGCTCGTGAGCGGCAACTGCGCGTCGGGAAGGGGAGGCGGGGAAGGCGAGAGCGAGGCTCGAGGGAGGTTCTCCGGCGAGTGCGTCGCTGTGGCCACAGGTTCCGGCTGTCTCAGGGAACGGCGCTTCTTCTTGCGCGGTCCCACAGAGGGCGGAGTGACTGCTGTAGATCCGAGAGCTTTGAGGCGAGCCCGCAGGGTCGCCAACGGAAGTTCCTCACAGAGCTCGCAACCCCCGGAAGCGAGGGCGAGCTCGGCATGTTCCAGGCCCAGGCAGAGAGCGCAGATCAGATGGCGGTCTCCGGCGCTGAGCGGGGCTCTGCACGAGCCGCAGGAAGTGCGAGGCATCTTTAAAAAGACGCTCGCTGCTCTTTTAGAGATGTGAAAATCAATCTAATGCAAGGCAAAAGGATACGTCGCCGGATAGCGTAGCTCGCACGGATGGCTGAAGGTGGCGAAGACGGCCGGCTTCCTCAGCGCTGTCCTAAGCTGGCTGTTCGCTGTTCGACGGCGGCGATGGCTTCTCTCAGATCCAGCGATGCGAAGAGCTCACTGAAGAGACAAAAATCAGGGAAGCAGCCTACAGCCCATTCCTTTATAGGCTGAAGCCACGCCCATTCTGGCGGGCTGTGACGCCATGAAGGCGCGGGCGCCCTTCATTGGGCGTGATGTCACGCCCTGCTCACTGGTAGGCTGCAGCAGTTGCCTGCAGAGCAGCCAATGAGCACGCAAGATAGCCTGCTCTAGGTCTGCTAGCTGCTGCACTGCGTTGACAAGGTATACAAAAATTAAGGATAATTTTTTGGCTTCAGTATCTCGAGAAGATGAATCTTTCCCGTAGCGTAAGCTAAACTTACGCAATACGAGAGAACCTCTCGTAAGAGAACGTAATAATGTTACGTTTAAATGTTGCAGATATGTCCATATTATACGTTTCACCATCTATCCAAACGTACAAAAAAGTACGTTTTCTATCTTTGAAAATAACGTATTAATAGGTACGTATTAACAATGAGACCATGCTGTTTATTCTGAAACAGTATATACCAGTTAAATCAACAGCAATACTTGGGAAGAGACATGAACATGCTAGATAACTCGAATCATAATGAAAACACATTGTTCATCAGTGTTTCAAAAGACCAAGTCATCACTTTAGTTGAGGGGCCACACACATGATGAAGTCATTAAAAGATTATGCTTAGTTAATGATGACTGTATTTGAATGTTAACAGAATTCGTGTGCTATTTGCTGTGATTGGCCAATTTTGGGGTCTGTCCATTTACAGGCTATGAAGAAGACATGAACATGCTTGGAAACTCAGATCATAATTCAGAAAAACAGTTCTCACATTAATTGATATACTGTTCTAGCCTGTATGCATGCATGAGGTAATGTGGATTTTTGTATTAATAATTCGAAGAGTAGTCTTGCATGCATGAATTATTGCTTTTTTTATGCATGAGTTCATGATGATTCATGTACCATAACTGTAGCTTAATCCACAATGGATAGTAAAGACACATTTTTTTGTGAACAAAGAAAACATCATGATCATGCGTAATAAATCATAATTCATGATGATGTACTCATCTTAGTTAATGTTTTAATTAAGGTGTTGTTCATCCATGAAGTCATGAATGAAAAACGTTGAACTCGTGTTAGTTCCTGATGATTCATGAGATATTAATGCCTAATTCATTCATGAATTTATACATGAATTCATGATAATTCATGTACCCTTAACATAAAGTGTTACCCAAAAATGTTTTTAATAGTTTTATTTTTATTTTACGATAATAACCCTGATAAGTATCTTTCAATTGTTAAGTATTTAATTCACTGGATCGTTAAAAATAAATTACCACATAATAGTAAGAATACATTTTTAGTTAGAAATATCTGCAAAACATAACCATATCATGATATATACAGTTACTGTGATAAAAAAATACTGGTATTAAAAAACAAGATTCTGGTCATACCCGACCCAAGGAGATGGCATGTCTAATTTGACAAATTAATTCAAGGCTGTAAGGAAAAGATTCAGTGGACGAAATACGGGAAATTTAGATGCAAATGTTAAAACTCTACAACTTACATAACCATACAGTATTTCATTCCAACTATGGCCTCTGAATCCAAGTTTAGCAGAGAGGAATAAAACAAAGACAGGGTCATTTAATAAACATTCCAAACAAAGCCTTTGTCTATTAAACTTTTTCTCACGGACAGTGACTCAACATCCCTTTACCAGTTTCTCTTTAAATCTGTGATTCCTTCTTATGGTCTGAGATAATCAGAGCACACATTATCCTTAATAACTCCTTAAATCCTTTATTACTACAAACATACCCACTGTCACGATGAAGCTAGATAATTAGAATCAACTGTCTACTGAACTTCCTTAAACGAGATTCCACACAAATGAGAAGAGACAGATTCACACACACACACACACACACACACACCGACAGAAACCTAAACAAACACATGTCTTCTAACTATACACTTAAAGTAATGATGGAAAACCTAAAATCATCATTCTAATTAAGTTTTACATTAAGTCTGTAATCAGATATGATGTCTGTACGCCACAGGGTAATTATTAATCCAGGATGGAGACATTGTCTCTTGCACTCTCTTGTATTGTTTACAGAAAAAACATTGCCACATATTTGCAATGATTGTGAGAATATATACATAATACATTATTCTTAAAGGGATAGATCACCCAAAATATGTCATTATTTACTCACCCTCGTGTAATTTCAAAAATATGTATGACTTTTTCTTCTGCAGAAAATAAAAGAAGATATGACCAAGCAACATTGGACCCCATTGACTTTAGAGGGGTAGTTCAGCCAAAAATGAAAATTCTGTCATTTACTCACCCTCAAGTTGTTCCAAACCTGTATAAATTTCTCTCTTCTGCTGAACACAAAAGATGATATTTTGAAAAATATGGCTAACCAAACAGTAGATGGGCCCCATTAACTTCCATAGTATTTGTTTCCCATACTATGGAAGTTAATGGGGCCCATCTACTGTTTAGTTAGCCATATTCTTCAAAATATCTCCAGAAGAAAGAAATTCATACAGGTTTGGAATAACTAGAGGCTGAGTAAATGATGACAGAATTTTAATTTTTGGGTGAACTACCCCTTTAACTGTATACAAGCAAACACTGAGACATTTTTAAAAAAATATCTTCTAAAGAATTTTATAGACGTTACGAGTCATTTACTCACCCGTGTGTAGTTTCAAAGTCATAGAGCTTTGAAACAACATGAGGAGCTAGAGTAAATGATGACTCCGAAATGTTGAAATGTTCATTCTCGGGTGAACTATCCCTTTAAGGCGAGCATCTTATGATCTAGTGTTTTCAGCCTTTCAGAGTTTCTCAGTAAATGCTCATCTCTGAATGTGCTGTGAATTTAACATGCATTTGGGAATGCAAAGTTTCACATTTGCATAATTTCCAACATTTTTGTGGACAGAACTTTATAGCATTTCACAAGATTTCTAATGAGAAGCATTTGTAAACCTGCAGTTTTATGTCAAAATAAAAGCTTGAGGGTTTAACTATTGAAAGTGAATGAATGAATGTCTATACAATAATTTTTGTTACATGTTAGTCACAACCAATCTTCCTCACTAACCCTGATCCATGCAGAAACTAGAACAATGGTTGAGAATCTATAAATCACTATAGTGACTATAGATTTCTCAGTCTTTCAAACACAGACACCACACACACACATCAGCAGCCGTAAAAGGCGATCAGCTCCATTGTTTGAACATTCCTGATTACTGCATGTGACCTGTGGACGGCGAAACCTTCTGCGCATATCTCCGCATTCGAGACACAAGCGTTAGAAACACTTCAGTGGAATGCAGTGAACAGTCTGCGCTGTCTTGTGGATACGTTGCCAAGAGAAAACAGGCTGTGAAAGACAAAGGGATGATTGAAGAGCATAACCGAAAACTATGTATGTGGTTTGCACCCTTCTTGTGAGATGTAGAATGTGTAAGAGTATGTGTCCATTTCTGTGGAGTTACTGTGGCCGCAGATCGTGTTAAAATGAGCGTATAGTGAGTGCAGGACTGAAATAGTGTATGTGAGAGCTCATTCATTCACACCAAAGCTTGATACTCATGAATGAACTGACAGAAGACCTTAATAACAACCGGTGCTCTCTGCCAAAGCACACACACAAGGCTGCATACGACTGAGATTCTTTAAAGCCCCACTGCCGATTATGGTTTGGCCACTGGGTTCGACACTCGTGAGAGTGAGGGCAAGTACTCTGAATTCCCCTTCTAAAGAATGAAAGCAGTAAAACCCAACCAAACCTCATATAACTAGACTTCACAGAACATAATCTAACATAATTAATTTAAGACTTTAAATGCTTCTGAATGTTTGCAGCTAGTTCATATTTTCCTAAAAGACACATCTGGGGCTTTAATCAAGACGATGAGAAGAGACTTCCTGTTCACATACAACCAGCGGCAAAGATGAAACTCTTAAGTGTCTCTACCAATCACAATATGCCAAACCACATGGGGGAAAAAAATGGTCACATGGTCATTTATACCAATTAAACAAGTCAAACTACGGTCAACAAAGAGGTACACAGAAACAGTTAACCCGTAAATTTGCCATACATCCATCCAAATCCAGGTTCATTAGAAAAGAGTGCCTGTAGCAGCATTTCTGTAAAATATTAGTTTCTTGCACATTTTGTGACCATTTCAAAGTGAAATATCAATGTACCAATGTAAAAAAACAAGATTTTATTACATTGGTTGTTTTAGATATCTAGAAAGTTCAGTAATGAAATGTTCGGTGAGTGGCGCTAAAATGTTAATGCTCTCTTGCATTTTCTGTAATATAACATACCATCTACACTAAATCCTACTCTCAACCTTTACTATAACATTAACAAAAACAAACATGAGATATAAATACATATACTGCAGTTCTGGAACTCTTTAATTGTGACTTGTGTTTCAATGAACTCCTACCCATGTGCTCCACATCGCAAGTACAATGCTGCACCAGGTGAGTTAAAAGCCATATATGGAGATGGTTATGTATTGTTCATGTCAAAATGTATTAGTTTACAAATTATGCATTATATGTTAAAAGCATTTTGAGGTTTATTACATGGTGTAATGCAGGTAACCGCATGAAAATAAGGGCCAGATTTACTAAGAGCTTGCGCAAGCACAAACCCTTTTTTGGCGTTAAAAAACTACTGTCAGGATTTACTAAAGATACGCAGTGAAAAATTTGTGCTGAAAAGGCGTGGACAGTTATTTTTGCGGCTGAATTTATTGCATTTGCAGGACTTCAGACACAACATTTAAGAGAGGAGAGTATTTAAATGAATGAGATTTACTAAGGTTTAAGCTAGTCAATTTACTGGTATTTATGCCATTTCCCAACATCCAAAAAAATAATGTCTTAACCCATTTTGCATCTGCGATGTTAGTAGATACTCTGCACCTGATTTTTCAGCGGCTCTGCTTGTTTGCGACTCAACGATAATGCTCTAGTGCTGCTCTTAGTAGATTGAGTTGGTCATTATGGAAATGATCCCGCTGCGTCTGTGTTCATTAATTTGCATGTCATCAGTAGATCACGCGCAGACCTTTCCACACTCATCTGTGCTTTCATGGAATTGCGCTCTCACGCTAATTTGCTCTGTTTAGTAAATCTGGCCCTGTGTCTTTAATAATCAATAATCTACCCCCATAATCATTATTCATATTTCATGAAAAGGGATATAGTGTGTTGGAGTTTTAGTTTTCATTGCTAGTGTTCATTTCAGCTGGAAACCGCAGTGAATTGTATGTATACGTACATTTTGTACCTACACATACAATATACAGAGGCAATTTTTCCAATGAGCTTATGTTGCTCTATCCATATAAATTCATCCATTTATCCATCAATCCATTCCTGTATCCATTTACAGTATTTATTTATCTATCCATTTCACTTATCTATCATCCATTCATCCATCTATCCATCCATCCATTCATGCATCCATATACCCTGGAAGGCGGCGGCATGTGCAGAAATTAGATATTTCAGCTCAAAGCTGTATGATCTGATGTTCTGGGTGGTGTCTCTCAGGACTGCCGCTCTGTAGCTCTCTTCCATTCTTCGCGTACAACATGATGGCCCAGCGTGCTTGCACACCGACAGGTCCACATCTACAATAAAAGAGAAAAAAGTAACAGCACTTTAGACAGAAGTTGTACAAATAACATTAGTGACACAAATAACATTAGTGAAAAAACCTGCCTTGCACCAATATGACCATTCACATGCATTCATGCAACTTAATACACAGCAGTTGTGGCATTGAGTGTTACTGAGGCTTTGCCTTGTGCATTGAAGAGATCTGGGAGGCGAAAAGATAATGAAACCTGAACCTCAGAAAGCTCTTGCACTCTCTTCATGGCTGAAACATAATTACTCAGGATGCACCACGTGCTTTGGGTCCCAGAAGGGTTAAGTCAGTTAAAGCAGCATTGAACCCTATGCCCCACCAGTCTAGGCCTTGTGTGGGCATTGTATTCCCAATAGTCTATATGAACTATGCATATGAAAACAAAAACAAGAATCTTTTAAATAATATGACATGCTGTAAATCTGTATTTTAACACACAAGTGGAATAATGGTTTCTGCATTTTCCATTGCATATATTTAGAAATGGCTTCCAAGCAAACTTTCCTAAATGGGAAACTCACTCAGACACATTATGGTAAAAATTTTTAAATATTCCAATTCATTGTCACTCGTTGTACACAACATTATGAAATGACATGAAATGTTCGCTTACTGTTTCCATAGTTAATTAAATGACAGATTCCAGGTTTAAAAAAGAACCACTGCCGCTTTCATTTATGATGCTGCATGGGAAAATGTTTTCATAGTCATTTTCACTCTGTAAAAACATCCCTCAGTGTTACAGTGTTTGAGAACATGTTGTAACCCTCTTCCCCAACATAGGCTCTTTAGAATAACGTGCCTCAAACTACATTTTTTCAAAATGCCAAAAACTCATTCCACATACAATATAAAATTCATTGCACTTTCAAGCTGGAAAAAAGAAAACTTATTTCTTTTTCACACAAAATTAAGATTACAGGCCAGGGCTGATTACTGATGAATAAAGACTTATTTTCACACAGTTCCTTGCACAATATCTCAAAACACTTTTGCTGCATGATTTGTAATGTAAACTAATACATTTTGTTGAGTCTATTAACTTTGTTAAAGAAAGAGAAACACACAGCAATGGAAAAAGTTAGATATGCAGACTGTCTGTTCATGATGACTGATGTTAGGCCTGTGAGGAAGCTTCATTCCATTTCAATGCTGTACAGACGTCCGCTATGCACTTTAGAGACTCAGGTCACTACTGTGACTCACGGTACATTATTGAAGAACTATCTGAGATTGAGTTTCACTAGCTGTGTGGGCAGACAGACCTCGTCTCAGGTCATCAAATACAAGTAAAAACCACAAGCACCTGCTCTGTAGGAGGGTGTAAATAACAGTGGTCAGATTTTAAAGATTTTACATACAGGTACATGTGACATGATCACAAATCCACTGCTGACAAGACAAGCCTTAGGGACGATGGAAACATATTGACCTTTAATAAAAGGGGGAAAAAAGAAACCGTAACGGCAGCATTTTTTGGTAGATTAAAGTATTTGTTAACAGCTAAACATGAATGCACACATATATCTCAAAATAATTTCAGAATGTGGACATATATTGACTATAAAAGAATAAGGTTATCAAGATTTACCTTTTAAAAAAAGCAAATGTAAAATAAACATTCTTTATGAAGCAAGAGAGAGAAAGAGAGAGAGATTAAAGAGTTTTAAGGCTCCATTAACTCAGCAGGAATCAGCTAATGATACAGAAGTTGGCAGAGAAAGAATTAACTAAGAGGCCCTTGAATAACAAACATACATAATATAAAAAGAACGATTCCAATAAAAGACTATTTTATTATAAATAATATAAAATAAAAAAGTTAATTTGATAGAAGGGTCATAACATACTTAAATGATCTAAAGATGTGGAAAACACACGTGGAGAAATAAATAGTGAGTATAGAACAGGCATTTTCAAACTGGGGTTTGGTGGCAACAAAGGGATTTTAGGAAGTCTAACTGTGCGTTCACACCGCCGCCGGCGAGAGCGTCAAAGTGGCTGGAAGTCATTCATTTTCAATGAGAGCCGGCGGCGAACTCCGGCGAGGGCTGCGCGGCGCGTCTTGGACGGTGAGAGTGGCGAGGAGAGTTGAAATCTTGTCAACTTTATGGTAATGAGCTATGACGCAGTTCGGTGGCAACCGGCGGCAACCATAGACAGTAAAAGAAATGGACACAGCGACCCCATTAATTTCAACGGAGAAGACTGAAGCCCGATTATTGCACTTCCTGTCTGATGGCTGAGCGACTGCGCAGGCTCAAACTGAGCTTGACGACAGTCTGACAGTTGTAAATCTTCTAGTAGCTGTGCCAAGACAAATCTGAAATCACCTAATTCCTCAAAAACGTTGTTGAAATATTTTGTCCCGTTGCTTTTATGGACTCTCTATCTATGGGCTTCTCCCTTGACTTTATGCCTCTATGTCCCCCCGATTGCCTCATAGACAGTAAAAGATTGCCTGCGAGCTTCTCCTCCTGTCTATACGGTAATGTCTCTATTGTGCGACAGAAAGTCGCGTGGTTATGGCGCAATCGTTAGCCTATTTTTACAAAAACGGCTTCTACGGGGCCATAACGTAAGATACAAAGTAATGGAGCCTTTTATACATTGTCTTGTTTCTTTAGAAATAAATAATGGACAAATGAAGTCTTTGGACACCTCAGATGTAAAGTTATTCGCTGTCAAAGTGACGCCAAAATGAATGGGAGTCAATGGAATGCTAAAAGCAGGTGAAGTTCTGCTACAATGGCGGCTCCCGCGAGGCTTCAGTTTCCGGCTGATGGATTACCCCCTTCGCGGCAACGAATCAGAATGTAGAAGTGCTCCGTTTGAGAGGATTCCAGAGAACACAGTCCTGTAAACTTTGGTTCCGACCACATTAGCTCCCAAGCAAAAAGAGGAGAGGTTGATCATTTGAATTTGATAAGAAGGCACGCAACACTATTTATAGGCAAGATTTTCACGCTAATACACTTTTTTGTAAATGTAAATTAGAATATAACTTAACCATGAACACAAAAGCCACACCACACACATGGCTTTTAATTGGTTTATTTTGTTAGCAAACATGTCACTATAATTGTTAAGTTCTTTCCATCGAACAATTTTCTGCAAAAATAACGATCGACATGCTTGTTTGCTTTGCGGCCCCTTAAATGAAGTTTTAAAAAAGAACAAGCATTTGATCTACGTCAGAGCATCAGAGCGTCCACGAATCTTTCCACGGCTTCGCTGGCAGGGCGGCGAGAGCGAATTTTGCCGCTCTCGCCGGCGGCGGTGTGAACGCACAGTAAGAGACTGGTCAAAAATCATTATAAGCACAAGTTTTGTGAAAAAATATTTAGAAAAAAAATATATTTGATTTAGTACAATGAAATTGTACTAGGTCAAATTAGGTCAAATTAAAAGTCAATAAATACATTTTGTTACCTAACCCTAAATTTTGTTTTAATATTTAAATAAATTGTTTTTAATTGACTGAACACTCTCAGAAAATGTTGTACAAAAGTTGTCATTAGGCCGGTCCCCTTTCAAAAGGTATTCATATGTACCATTTAGGTACTTATATAAGGTACAATTATGCACTCTAGGGGTAAATAAGGAACAAAGGTGTACCTTTTGAAAGGTTAACCAGTGACCACTTTTGTACCTTTTTTCTGAGAGTGGAAAATCTATAGGAAAGAGGAAATTTTCCTTAACAAAATGTTTGAAAAACCCTGGTCTAGAAGACTATCTGAAACCATCCCTGTCATCTGTCTTTCTCCAAGTCTTAATTAAGAGATGAGGGAATGAATTCAGCCCCTGGTGAGTAAATTAGGACCTCAGCAGGAGTCTGTGGTTCTGCCTAAGTGGACACTTCCTTATTCTGGGGTTCAAACTTAGCCATCCTGATCCCATAATCACCCTCAAGTGACAAAAACCATTCATTTGATTGGCCGGATTAAGTCTTTATTCCGTCCTTTTTTGCAACATCACAGTGACTACCAATGACCAAAATTCCCACAACTGGTCAACCAGTCCGAGTTGTGCAGAACCCAAACATGACATCTTCAGTATGGAATGAAAATGTTATGGTTTACTTAGGTTAAGACTTAAGCAATTTCCTGATGCTTGAAGTGCAGAAGCAACTTTATGGGAAAGGAAAGTCATTAAAGTAGACGGCAACCCAACTGATTTAACCCCTGGCTCCCCCCAAGTTCTTCTCAGGAAGCTCTCGCTGCTTTGAAGTGCTGGCGTACGCTGGAACCAGCAGGATATTTACCCACAACTGGTGTGCTGTTTTTGGGATGAACCATGTGGAAAGAAAACATCTCTCTAAAGACCTGGGCAGCACACCTGCATTTCTCAAAGCCACAGGCGTGCGGCTCCGGTGTTTGGCTTTGTGCAGCGCTGGCTGGCATTTGCACCCACAGTAAGAGACTGAACAGCTGATGCAGAGGAAAAACTGGCAGATTGGCCTGAAATCAGAAGAAGAGGCAAAAGTGTGGAACCTCAAAGTGATTCGCAGACACTCATACAAGAGTCCAAGTTTACTTAAATCTGTGGTCAAACTAGACAGGAGCTATACGATCACCACAAAATGCAGTGGTCAAACTGACCACTAGGGCCATGGGCACAATTGCTCATGGCCTTCAAATGTGCACACACACAAAGCACTCCACATGAATACAAAGTTAATAACTTGGAGAACACACCACCTCAAATATAAATTGGTTCCTATAATTCCTGTCTCAACCCTCTGGTGCTGTTCGATCAAAAAAAACAAACTTTTAAAGAATTTTTTACTTCATCGGAATGGCACGAAACTTGGCAAAGGTTTTGGCACTCGCTGTGTGAAAAAAAAAATGAACACAACTTGTTTAGATTTATGGCTTTGATATTCCCACAGTTTTAGAGTAAAACTTGTTTTGGAAAATGTATATTTAACAAAATATTTTAAAAAAATAACTTCAGCAATAATCTGCCAAGAAGAGACCAAACTTAAGTCTGTGCTCCAAAGCCTTCAAGGTTTACAACATTTTAAGTTGACAGGTAATAAATGATTCATAACTATACCCTAAATATAATTTAGTAACATAAAATCTGTAATACTGTAATACGACACCTACAGTACAAGCAAAAAGAAAACATTAACAAAAAGGTGAAGGCGTGTGAGGCAAGATTCAGGAATAAGGTGTAATTTGGGCTCTCCACTTGAGTACTCTGCCATGCTAAATGTGAGAGAGGGATGAAAAACATGATCGAACTAAAATATAGTCCATTCATTTCACTGAAATAAAAAAATAACACCAGAGGGTGCTTTGGTAAGCAAGTATATACACCAACATATCCTCAGCTAAAAAACTATAAAATTATCAGATATTAGAAATATAATTACCTAATAAATTTAACTTGGCTAAGTGTATACTTGGAGTTGGGTCAAAACAGCAGGAATATCCTTACCGGGCCTCAACAGTTCAAACATGGCAGATATATTTCCACCTTGACCTGGCCCTTAAAACATACCAGGAATTCTTGTATCAGACTCAAAAGACTGAGAAACCACAGTCACATGGGTGCTAACGTCTATGAATATCTTTAATATAAACCTTTGGTCCACTTTTAATAAACTTTGAAACAATAATTTTGACATTTCTTCATAACTTTAAAAGCTAAATTAAAAGCTTTTTAGCTAAATATTTCATATTTGGTATGTTATGAATAAAATATTGCATATTTTAATAATAAAATAGAAATACAATACAAATTTCAATAAAACAGTATCTATGTTCGCCAACTAGAAAACATTAGCGACAAATCAGCGCAATTTGCAACAAGAACATCACAGAAAATATTTCAATGCATGAACAAGATCAATTCAATTAAAATTTTTAGTAGCAGTGCAGCACTGGGCTGAAATTTTCACAATCGGTTGATCTTAATTGTTGAGCATTTCTTTCTTTTCGCTGTATTGCAAACGTACCGAACCTTGACACCACTGTGTCGTATCGAACTGAACCGTGAATTTTTATTACACCCATTACAGATGTTGACCTCAAAGTTTGCCTTGATTGTTCTACGTTTACACTTTTACATTGCACACATTTTGTAACATTTTATTTAAGTTCAAGAGTTTCTTTAACACTTACTTTTTTATCTGAATATAAAAATATTACAGTTGTTTATGACCGGCACATTTGTCGACGCCGTAGAAACTGAGGTAAGTTAAGTGTACATTTATATTTCATTATACACAGGGCTTTTTCGCCATATATTTGTTTGTTTGTTTGTTTGTTTGTTGTATATTTGTTGTTTTCTGGGGTATTTGTTTGCTCAAAATACAGTACTTTGCTATTATTCGTATTTTACAGTGTAAGGTGATTTCGGTCTTTCAATCATTAGTTTTTTTAACGACTAAAAGTGGTACTTGAGGCCCACTTATTGAAACCATTCACTACCAAATCTTCAGACCAACTGTAATTTATACCCAGTATCCAATTGTAAACAAACTTTTTTTGTGTGTAAAAAAAAAAAAAAAGGTATTTACTGTAGATACATCATTTAAAACTGGTACTTAATTTGGTAATCACTGATTACCCACACCCCATTATCATGAGCGAAAACACTTATGCATTCAGTTAGAAATCAAAACTCAATGTTTTGAAAAACAAAAAAAATTGGCACCTTTGCATTTCTGCTGGTTTTAGAAATTATCAGTATACTGAATATGCATAGGAGCCAAGTCACCTTTATTTCTATATTGCTTTATACAATACATGTTGTTGCAAAGCTTAACAATAGGAACACATTCATATTCTGCTGTAAAACAGCTCTAACAAGACAATAGTGTCAATATACAGCTCATGTCAGTTAGTTTTGATGTATTTATTTGATGTTTGCTTGTAGAGATACTATGCAGTCACACCATTTTTAAAATAATTAAAATAGTTTTGAATGAAGTGTTTGCCTTTGCAAGAGATGTGTGAAGTTTTGCGTGGAATGTGTGTTTTTAATGAGTTTATTTTATAGAATGGAGCCTAAATTCAGGAGGAAACCTGAAGGGAGTCTTAATATATGTGACTCCTGGTCTCGGGCATTCTCCCCAGAAAAGGTTTTGGAAACTGCAAGGCGAGCTGTAGTTCACCAAGGTGAAGACCCAAGCAGAGAAAAAAAAAAAAAAAAAAAAAAAAAAAAAAAAAAAAAAAAATCGCACATTCCTGGCCAACATACAATGCAGTTTGGGGTCTTCAAAGGTCAGACCTTTAAGTGGGTTTTTCGTTTTTACATTTTATCTATTTTTGTTAACATTTTATTTAGTTTTTGACTGCTAAAACTAATATAATTTGTTGTTTGCCTTAATAACGTGGATAAATAAATAAAAAACAGTGGTTTAAATTCAAACTTTTGTCTTAAAAAAAAAAAAGGTTATAAAAATGTCAATAATTATCGATACCAAACGATATGAAACATTATATCGTGATAATTTTTTTAGCTATATTGCATAGCCCTATAATACACCACCATGTAGTTTCAAACAAGTATACTCAAATGTGAACATAAGCATGAATATTTGTAAGCAACCAGACTCCTGTTGAGAAGTAAGGGGATACATCAAATCTCCATAAAATAAGTGGACCCTAATTTGGGCTCTCCACTTGAGTACTCTGCAAACCTGAAGGTGAGAAGAGGAATGGGGAACAAAAACAAGCCAGGACCTCCAATCCAATTAAAGTCTGTGATAGCAAGTCAAACAGATAAGAAGATCAGGGGGAGACTGAGATCAGTTCTTACCGGGACTCAAAGACAGAACTAGACATGTTGAACTGCAAATGGGGGATTTTCTGGAACAAATAACCCTACCAAGTACTGACTGTATTCTTGTAGTTCAAACAGTACAGCATGGTGCTAGCAACGCAAAAGTCATGGGCTCGATTCCCAAAGAATTCATGAGGTAATAAAATATACCTTGAGTATACCTTAAAGTAATAAAGTATACCTTGACTGCAATGTAAGACGCTTTAAATAAAAGCACCTGCCAAGTGCATAAATGTAAATGAATGGAGACTGTAATAATACACTGTACAAGCAAAAAAACATGCACAAAAAGGTAAAGGCATGTAAGACTCCGGTATATGGTGTATCTAAAGCAAGGACACAATGGTCATGGCCTAGCCCAAATTTTTATTTATAACACCACATTATATCTGCAACGCAAATACCAACATGCTTTGGCATTAACGTACAGGGTTCTGGATGCACTAAAAGGGTGTTTTGCTGAGGGCAGAGAGACCAAGAGGAGGGCCTGCAGGTGTTAAAGTCTGAAGAAGAGTAAATATTCAAAGACGTTTGGTCTTTCTTCTCATGCCAGAGATTCAAAGCATGAATGCATGGCTGTTCTACACCTTTCATCATAGAACAGCATTTACCTCAAAAGTCCCCATCAAAAAAGCATTTGATGTTCCAAACAAGTATTAAAAAATAAGTGGTGGGGATATTCAAGCCAGGTTAGTTTAAGCCAGTGTGGCTTTGCTGTTTACATTCCAGTCACATTTAGTTTCTGGAGACTAAAGAAGAAGAAAAAATGGAAAAACATAAAAACAAAAAAGTATATTAATATTATACAAATATATGAAAAAAATATGTAAATCCTCAGCTAAAAAAATATACAATTATCAGATATTAAAATCATAATAAATGTAACTTGGATACACAGGGTGAGCAACTTCTGGAACCATAAATAGACAAGGCAGTAATATTGTGCAGCTGTTGAGACCAGGCTGAAGCTCTTACTCAGCAAATAATCAATCTAGATAATTATAAAACAATGCAGCAGACAAGAGGCATGTCAGACTGCCGTAACTGACTGTGGCTTACAAACTTCCATATGAATGGCTTAACCCACTAGACAGATAAAGGTCTCTGCAACTTAATTAACTAAAGAACTTATGACCCAACAGAATGGCTGGAAATCCAATACTGATTAATTAGGCCTGGATTAGCAAGATTTAATGGTGTGGAGTGTAGGAAATACTGACTGTCCTTTAAATATTTGATTGCTGCTTGCTTCATTTCATTAAACGAGTCATAATTAACAATTCCTAAACCCTTCCTCTTTTTAAAGGCTCATCTAAAGTAGCATCATGCCTGAGGAGAAAATTGTCATTTTTTTATTTTATTTTAATTTACACACACACGCACAAACAGAAGATATAGAAGATAGAACTGAATCTGGTTATAAGAAAAAAATTACACAAACATTCACAAGGTCCTGAAAACTCTTGAATATCCATGCTCAAAGACTCACAGGATTAGTTATGAACACATCCACTTTTGAAAGAGAGCCTGGGTTTCAGAGGTGGAGATTCAGGAAGCTGCTTTGCTTGGCATCTGATCTGAGAACATACCGTGATTCTCATGCCCTCAGATCCTGTCAGCGCTTCTGAAGAGAGGGAGCGAACCCAGATCTCAACCCTCTGCAACATTAAAGGGGCGGTCACTACACTTTTCTTGTTCCACTGACTACCATTCATACGTATACAAATGCGTCAGACCGGAAACGGAAGCTCATGCGAAAGGTTTAGCATTTCGCTGCGTGCCAAAGTTCCAAGTTTGATGGATGGATGGATGGATGGATGGATGGATGGATGGATGGATGGATGGATGGATGGATGGATGGATGGATGGATGGATGGATGGATGGATGGATGGATGGATGGATGGATGGATGGATGGATGGATGGATGGATGGATGGATGGATGGATGGATGGATGGATGGATGGATGGATGGATGGATGGATGGATGGATGGATGGATGGATGGATGGATGGATGGATGGATGGATGGATGGATGGATGGATGGATGGATGGATGGATGGATGGATGGATGGATGGATGGATGGATGGATGGATGGATGGATGGATGGATGGATTTTTAAGAATGGCCTCAGAATCCCAAAGTACTGGTCACTATTATGAATTATGGCGTCTTGAGTTTCTGCCCATCAGTTATAGTGTTTACAAAACAAAAATAAAAACATCACTGAACTTACTTAAGCTGGACTGTGACGCTATTTTCTTCTGGAAACAAACTTTGTTGCATTATTTTCCTGTTATCTCTGTAAAGCTGCTTTGAAACAATCTGTATTGCAAAAAGCGCTGTATAAATAAATGTGACTTGACTTGACATGAGGGTAAGTAAATGATGACAGCATTTACCTTTCTGTACAAACTATTCAACAATATCAATGTTCATTTATTGGCAGCACAAAGCTTCATCTGAGAGTTCTACATTCTAAGACTCTGCTCATAGGAGAAACTCACTCAGAAAATGAGAATTCCAGTCTATCTGCAACAAAAGCAATTTAGAATTTATTTAATCATTTTACTCACTTTAAACTTGTATTTTGTGGACCGCAAAAAGGAAATAAAGACTTTAATGATCTTAGGAGGAAGGCAAAAGCGCTAACCGGAGATATATTGTAATTATGGTTTTGCTATGGTCTTGGCTCCCAGAGGAACGATTTCTATGCTAAGTCTACAAATCAGCATTCAGTCAAATAAACAGGAGAAATTGTACCAGAGCACAAGGTGTCTACTGAGAGACCAGACTCATTAAGACTCTTGTACATAAATGCTCGAAATTCTTCTGCACATCTAGACCGTACCTAAAAGAGGGCTATAGCTCATCACCAGTGCTGGGTAGATTACTTACAAATTGTAATCAGTTACAGATTCCAAACGACATGAAAAAAATTATAGTTAACATAATGCATCACATTGCACATTTAAGGTAATATAATAAGATTACTTTTAGATTTCCTTTGACCTAACTTGTTCATCATATTGATTTGTATAGGATAATCTTGTACCATATTGATAAATACAAAGAAAAAGAATAATATATATTCAATTCTTTGCTAGCAACAACATGAAGTGGATTAAATAATATTTTACGTCAGGGTTTCCCAGACCGAGGTGTGTGATGGTACTGCAGGGGGTTTGTGAGTTTAATGAAAAGCTATTAAGCAATTAAATAATTTTAAAATGAAAACAATCAAAATAAAGCACTTACTAAAACATATTCTTAAAGGGTTAGTTCACCCAAAAATGAAAATTATGTCATTAATGACTCACCCTCATGTCGTCCCAAGCCCGTAAGACCTCCGTTCATCTTTGGAACACAGTTTAAGATATTTTAGATTTAGTCCGAGAGCTTTTTGTCCCTCCATTGAAAATGTACGTACGGCACACACTCTTTGTCCAGAATGGAAATAAAGACATCATCAAAGTAGTCCACGTGACCTCAGTGGGTTAGTTAGAATTTTTTGAAGCATCGAAAATACATTTTGTTCCAAAAATAACAAAAACGATGACTTTATTCAGCATTGTATTCTCTTCCGGTTCTGTTGTCAATCCGCGTTCACGAGGCCAGTGACGCTGCTGACGTAAGATGCTGCTGACGTGTTATCTGGTGCGTCCGTGTATTCGGGTTCAAATAAATATGTCTGGTTAAAAAAAAATGCAAGTCTTCCCCTGTGTCGAAATCCTTAGACATGTTTGCGAAGATTGTTTTGTTTACAGCGTGCGTCTCCCTCAGACTGTAACCGAAGCTCGGGCGCACCAGATAACACGTCAACTCGTCTTACGTCAGCGGACTCATGAACGCGGATTGACAACAGAACCGGAAGACAATACAATGCTGAATAAAGTCGTAGTTTTTGTTATGTTTGGACCAAAATGTATTTTCGATGCTTCCAAACATTCTAACTAACCCACTGATGTCACATGGACTACTTTGATGATGTCTTTATTTCCATTCTGGACAAAGAGTGTGTGCCGTACGTACATTTTCAATGGAGGGACAAAAAGCTCTCGGACTAAATCTAAAATATCTTAAACTGTGTTCCAAAGATGAACGGAGGTCTTACGGGCTTGGGACGACATGAGGGTGAGTCATTAATGACATAATTTTCATTTTTGGGTGAACTAACCCTTTAACATTTTTAATTTATGTACCTGCATGTCATGTGCTAGTAGACAACAGTGAGTGAACTGTTGATTCAATGTTAACATTGACCTAACTAAATCTCAGGGTGTACTTCAAGTAAATATATTAGATTAAAGAGGTTCAGCTGACAAAAAAGTTGGGGAATCCCTGCATTGCATGTATATATTAAATGACATAAACGTGTACATTTTAATGCGTCTGAAAGACAAAAGCCTTTCAAAGACAGTAATGGGCTACATTGTTAAATGACTCACTGAGTGATATTTCAAATAATAATTAATGTGTTTGTCAGGAGTTGATTATATGCATTGTTGCAATGTTTAGAAAACACTTAAATCTCTAGTGATCAAATGCTCATGACTAGTGGCTTGTCTGCGTGTGCAGTTCAACAAACCTGGAAGACCTTCTGAACGTATAAGCAGAAGGCTTTTTATAAAGGAAAATTTTAAAGATAAAGTTAAAATGATTTATAAATAATTTACTGCCATTGTGAGAACAACGTGTAATCATGTAATAAATAAAAAAGTAACTGAAGTCTGATTATGAGTATTTTAAAATGTAATATAATCTAATTAAGTGCTTAATTTTTGGAATCTTGGCATTCAACTTTTAGCTAACCCTAATCAACACCATCTTGAAAAACTTGCCATCTGTTGCTCTTTGGGACTACAAGAGGTAGAATGAGAGGTAGAATATCTCTGTCTCAGTCAAATAATACACACACCTTGACTGGTGTTATAGTTTCACAACTCACTTTGCCACTGTAGGTGCTCCAACACATTGGCTGAATTCAAATTGACTAAAAAAAAAAAAAAAAATGAAAAATCTAAAGGAAAAGATAAGTTTTTCATGACAAATCTTAAAGTGCCCCTATTATGCTATTTTAAAGTTTCCTAATGTTGTTTTGGAGTCTCCTACAACAGGTTTACATGCATCAAAGGTAAAAAAAAAAACTGTTTAATTTTCTCATAATATACATTTGCACATCACCACATTTTCAATGATTCTCAAACGACTCGTCAGATTAATCAATCTCTCTAAATCCCTCCTTTCCGTGAGCTACTCTGCTCTGATTGGCCAGACAGCTCAGTCTGTTGTGATTGGTTAACCGCGTACAGCGCGCGCGTCGAAAACAAAAACGCCCATTGCCATAACAACGTCAGCTCTGCGTGTCCTGAGGCTTCCTACACCGTAAACTAAACACAGTAATGAACAATGACGTCGATTTTACCATATCAATGTGAGCGTAAGAGTAAGTCCAATGATGAAACACTGGAAGAACTAGTTATTCAACCTGAACCTCCATCGCAAGGACGACTTGAGCAGGACGTTTCTCAGTGATACACTACTTAGTTTGAGGTAAATTATGAGATGTTGCAACTGTAATTCCTCAGCATCAGCATTAACAAGTGCATGTCCATCAACAAACCGATTATTTTACTTGTAATAATTAATTTACCGAGTATTTTTCTAATATATTGTGGTGAACACGTGGAAACTGTATCAATAACAGTGCATGTATGCAATGTATACATTAGCCGAGCTCTAGCGTGAATGACTGATGTAACATAAACGTTGGTAAAACAAATCTTACTTCATGCTTAATCTTTCAGTTTTAGGTAATAGAGGCCCACAGCTGATTAGTAGAAGTATTTCAGTAAGACAGTAATAATGTGAGTTAACTAGTTAGCAGGAGACCTACACAATATAAAACTCAAAACTAAGTATTTTGAACACCATCTTTCAAGAGTAAGCGGTTTGCGAATCCTGCATTGAACTACGAGATTTGAGAAGCAGTCATCAGTAAAATAAAGGGAACACAGCAAAAGTTTAGGATCACACTGCTGCGATATTGTGGTAAAGATGAATTTTAAACACTGATTCTTCACATGCTCGTCCTTGGGCAGTGAAAAAAAAAGCTGGCTTTACCTTCACATTGTAGAGCACAGCATCTTCTCGACATGATGCTGTCCAGTATCCACAGGAGCCAGCTACCGGTTTAAAGGGGTTTCAAGTTTCCCTGTTGTCTGCGCGCGCAATAAGTGGGGGGGATATAATAAATATGCTAACATTTCGTCTTGACGTCACAACGAAACGGCTTATGACTCATTTCAAAAACGGTTCATTTCATTGACTCAGAGTCGACTCTTCCTTTTGAAAGACAATAACTTTATATACGGTGCACTTTCAGATTTAAAACTTTGCAGGATGTTTTCATTCACTTAGAGCTATGTTGCACACTACATGAAAGGTCATTTTAAAAAATCCATAATAGGGGCCCTTTAAATGTTATTTCAAAGTTGAAGGAAAAAAAGTTAAAAAAGACAGACAAAGCGATAAAAGACAGAGCGATAGATCAACAGAATTATAAAATTACAACAATAGACGGACAGATAGATAAATGTGAAGACATCACTGTTTAAAGTATATTGTACACCACTGTATACTGCCCATTTGTGGACAAATTATCGAACATCTAGCTTACGGAGGCATAGTGCAAGTGAGATGTTTGTAAGTGTGGGAGTTAACACATATAAAGCTGTGTTACGGAATCTTATGTACAAATTTATTTGCCGACTTAATGCTTCTAAAAATTAGATTATCATGGGTCTTTCAAATATAAGGTTTAGCACTACACGATATCAGTCTAAATTGTGGAAACACTGGTACTTGTGTAATTAAAAAAAAAATTTTATTGTTGTTGTGTTATATTTTGGGTGCGTTTTAAAAATTGGACCCTGAGTCTGTGATAAAGTTTTGATTGATGATTGATAAATGGATGGCCGGACAGATTGATGGATGGATGAATGGATGGATGAACGGATGGATGGATGGAACGATAGACAGAATAAATAACAGATAGACAAACAGATATGCAGATATGGATAGACGGACAGATAGAACGACAGATAAAGTGACATGGATGGATGGATGATAAAACAATAGACAGAATGAACAGAGACAGATATATGGATAGACGGATAGATAGAACGACAGACAGATCAACAGATAAAGTGACAATGATAAATGGATGGATGGAAAAACGATAGACAGAATGAACGATAAAATGACTGACACACAGACCTACTGTCAAGCAAATTACTGACAAGATATCAAGGCAGTTGGCTTCTATTTCAGCAGCCACCTTTTCAAGTGACCCTTAAGACCTCGATCACCTGGTTCAAGTCTGCATGATTAGTATTTGATTACTAAACTAGGCAGGTTGATCTCTAGGAGCAGGATGGGCATCCCTGTCATTGGAGAACCTGACCTGGCTGTGAGTTCGTGCACCGTGAGAACTTTGGCCCTGAGTATTTGTAACCGGTGAGCTTGACCGATGTCATTCCAGCAAGGCTCACTCCTGTTCGCTGAGTCATGTCAAAGCAGCTGGCTGAATGCATCTGTCAACACTGATTCCCTTAACCTGACACGATCCTTGTCTGAAGTTTACTAAGACATATTATTTACAGTGCAGAGTCGAGAGCCATACAGCACACTTGGGCATTAACATTGACTTTGTGGGTGGAAAAATCAGTCAATGAACTTGTAAAACCGATTTAAAAATGGAAATTACATTTTCCTGTCAGGAGCAACACAATGAAAAAAGAAAACATTAGCCTACACTTAAATTCCAGTAAGAAGGCTGATGAATATATTGATAATACTACATTTGAAAAACTTGACTCTGCATTAATATTCTATTCAGAAATCACATCTAATCATGCCATGCATTTTAATACTCAATATGCATTAAGTGGGGGGTTTTATCATGCAACTTCATGTGAGCTGTTAAAAGTTCAGAGACACCATGAAACATGCAGAGACATGATAACATTTCTAGTAAGTACAGTGAGCAGCTGATGGTTTTTAACAGGGCACTGTGGGAATTTTTAGCATGGAAATATTTCAGTAACTCAGGAACCGTTTTGACAGCACTAGAAACGGACGAGTAGTGCAACAAATGCTGATTGAGACACAACCTTTAGGTACTACCCTTAAAGTTCTTTGTGGTCAAATTGCACTTGTTGTTTAAGAATTTTCCATGCAAAAATAATTTGTGGTTATCAGGGTCAAAGGATACCTAAAGAATGTCCTGCATAAAGCACACTATGGGAATTCAAAGAGTCAATATAGCAACCACAGCACCTGGTTGCTCATCACAATACAAATATTTACCATAGTAATTACACATACAGTAATCTATTTCTGCCAAAATACCAAATTAATCATATATTGTTGCTTCAAAAACACTGGTCAAAGCAAGTAGGCTAAATAAATAAACACGATGACATAAAGATTCAAAGAGTTTCCAAATCTGAGGAAAATCATGTAGGCTGAGGGTTCCTATGATTTTAGGCTACAAGACAAGCAGATGCAATAGGCTAATTGATATGTTTGGCGGCAACTCTTTAATATGCAAAATTCAAAACAGGAACATCCATAAAACATTGAGACAGTTCCGTCACAGTCAAACAACAATATCATTTGCAGAAAACGCTCTTCACCAAGATGACAAACGACAGCCCGTTACGTTCACACTCACCTGTAGCAGGTGTTTCCGGCACCCATTTCAGCTGGCCGATCTGACGCACCTGAAACGCCGTTTTCACCTCGTGACAGCTGTGAGCGCGCGCGGCGGACAGTGTCGCGAGCTCCACCGCGAGCACCGCAATAATCCAGCTGACATTCACGCGTGACATGACGGCATTTCAGTGGAGAAATCAGTGGGGTGGAATTGCTTATCTCTGATCAGTAACTGGCTGCAAAATGTGTAAAAAGAAAAGAGGAGAAAGTCGCCCGTGTTGGACTTTCACATGCTGCACCGGCTGGATGAGTCCTTCCTTCCCAAACCGAGACGGGAAAACAAGCGCCCCTGCGTCCCGTTCACTGAGAGTGTCACTGAATTCATTCAGCATGTGGAATCATTCAGAAATCTCTCTCTCTCTCTCTCTCTCTCTCTCTCTCTCTCTCTCTCTCTCTCTCTCTCTCTCTCTCTCTCTCCCCCCTCTCTCTCTCTCAGAGTCAACAAATTGTCTACTCAACATACATTTTACTTTTTAAATAATTTAAAAAGTCTAGAAATATACATTTATATTTCCATCCTGACTTTTTTTCCCCATGTCTCAAAGTACTGTATTTTATATAGGATAATATTGCCAAAGCCTCCTTACATTATCTGCTCTAATTATTGAAATGATTGCAATATTTGCAATCTTATTTATATCAACTCTAATTCTAGAATTTAGGTAATTCTAAAATCATGACAAAACACTGACTGCCTCGTGTGAGGCTCGAACTCACGACCTTCAGATTATGAGACTGACGCGCTGCCTAACTGCGCCAACGAGGCTGCTACAGAAAGGAAGTAAGCGCTTGTCACAACCGGTCACAACGCTTCTAATTGACTTATAATAGTTTCTAATTATTTGTTGGCGTCGACTGTGATTGGTCATGAAAGTTTTTGAAAGCGGCTTGGACGAAGTCATTTTCGTTTTTACCTGCTAATGTTATTCAGTGTTTGAATGTTGGTCATGCCCACAACAACACTGTACTGCATAATCCTAGTTGTGTCAAATCCATCCTTTATTTAAAAATAAAATCACCCTCTTAAACATTATTATTATTATTAAAAAGGGGTTGTGTCTGATTACGACGGTGTAATCTGAATGTTCACAGGTTAGATCGATAGACATAATAGAGAACAGATACATAATCTCTATTATGTCTATGGGTTAGGTTAGAACCCTTTTGTCTGGTTAGAACCACAGTCTATGGTTAGAACCTAGAAGTCTATGCTTTCGTGATGAATTGTCTCCCTCTGCCGGGAAACCAGTTTACTCACTACTCTCAACCTTTTTACAGATGCTCTCAACCAGAAAGTTGATTTCGTAATCAATACAGTTGTATGTTATGCATCAAATGCACAATAATACCACATGTATAATACAGCATTCATATGTGTGTTTGCGTGTGTGTATGTGTGTGTGTGTGTGTTTATTTGTTTGTTTGTTTAACAATGAAATATGATTTGTGCAAACTCCATTTATTATATCTATCTATCTATCTATAAATTACAGGAACGTCGGTCTGTCTGTGTGTCTGTTTTTTTTTTTTTTTTTTTTTTTTTTTTACAGTCTGGTTATAACGCATAGCTATGTCTCGAACCGTTAGTCCGATGGATTTCAAACTTGACAGGTCGATCTGCCTTTGGCAACTTCCCCTGAAAATTAGTTGGCAACAGTGGACAGGTGTCTTGCTACGGGCACGAGTAAGTGCAGTGCCAAGTTTGACGTTGTTTGGATTAGAAATGCAAAAGATATCGTTAAATATATCGGTAGAAGAAGCACTTAGAAGGTTTGGGGTTTAAAAATAAGCATTCTGACATAAACACTCTGTCAGCTAAACATGAAGTCAGCTACATTGTTTACTTCTGAATATTATATTTTACAGGGTTCTCAAGTTTTATCAAAAGCTTGGAGTGAGATCACATGCGGTTAGGGGAGGAGCCTAAGGGGAGGAGCCCCAAGGGAGCCCCGCCCACCCCCAGCCCCCAATTTTACCCATTGTTCATAATTAACCAGCACAAATTGAAATGATAACAATTGGTAAATCTGATAAATGACAGAGCAATTCATCACATCAAATATACTCTTTAATGTTATATTTCAAAATTACAAAAATATAACAAATTGCTCCAAACTGTTTGGAAAAACAAATCTTTTTGCATTTTTCCCTGACATCTTTGAAAAATACAAATGCAATGCCAATGATTAATGTATGTGACAGGATATAAAATATTACCCAGAGCACTCTGCTTTAATACATAGCCTTAATGTAACTAGAAACAATATTAATACAGTATAATATATAATTTAAAATAAAATTTAGAAATACATCTTCATTCCTTCCCATAGCCACTAACATTTAGACAAAGTAGTTGTAGAGTTTTTGACTGCATCAATAATAATGTATACGATGGGCTATATATTAAATGTTCTAGTCTAAAAATGTTAGACCAGCTTTCTTCCAACTTACCTTCTCCATCACGACCTATGATCACGACGTGTGTTTGCGCCATATTGTTGGTTACCTAGTAACGAACTTACGGTGGCCGAGAATGTGTGTGCGTGTGTTCGCGCAATGTCACGGTGGCCGAGAATGTTTCGTCATCTTCCGTGTGTTTGCGCATCTATGTTTCCTAGCAACGAACGCAATCTGGCCGAGATACGGACGCGCTGGCGGCAGGAAACTTCACTTTGGGCCTCGTATACAACGTTATATAAAGCTTGCAGGACAACTTGTTTGGCATTGCCTTTTCAGCGTGAGAAATACAAGGTGTGGCGTGTGAGCGTGTGAACTGGTTGAATTGCGTGTGTCTCACGGCCAATGCGTGAGACTTGAGAACCCTGATTTTATTCACGGCTATCATTTGTAGTAGCCTATTCACAAACTGTTTGCTCAAGCGTAGCGTTTTTTCGGAGTTCACTGTGTAGCTGCTCCCTGAATCTTGTAGTTCAATTTTCCATATTTGTTATGTCATTCTACCATGCACAAATAAAAATGTCACTGAACTTTTGCTGTTTAATTGTAATAATGAGCACTCAAACACACCAAACCAACAATTACTAAAAACACACACAAAACTGATTTTGCACGGGAACTTTGCACTAGTATTATGAATTCCAGCAGTCTCCTTTCCCCCATAGACTTCATGCATTGTGCATTGGCACACGTAATTAACTTGAAAAATAAGTTGCATGTAATTGCTACAAAATATTTTACTTATAAATAATTCAAATATTACAAATAAATTATGTTATATATTTATTCCGTCTATTAAACGTTTTGGAAGGACTTTTATTTTAAAGTGTCGTCAGTTGTCATTTCGACGCAGCTCACACAGCACCATTTAAAAAACTATCGTCTCGCACGCACACTGACTCATGCATTCAACGCGCGCGTCAAAGAGTTTGTGTTCCTCTCTTTAAAAACCTTTTCCAGGAGTGTGATAGAAAAGCTGTCGTCCTTCACATATTTGATTAATGGCGTTCATCATGATGAAAAAGAAAAGATTTAAGTTTAAAGTGGATGTGGAGCTGGAGGAGCTGTCATCTGTCCCGTTTGTGAATGGAGTTCTGTTCTGCAAGGTTCGACTGACGGACGGTGGCTTTTCAGAGGAGTCTTCGAGGTGAGACAATCGCAAGACATGCTGGATTTGTATTATATTTTATTATTTTAAATGGCAAATTTATGTACAAAATATAATAATAATGTAAAATAATACATTTGGTTATGAGTCTGAAGATATTGTATGTTATGAGTGATTAAGAAGAGTGTTAATGATTCATCTTTTTATTAGCTTGCCTGATTAATATCGAGATATTAAAGAAGCAATGTAGAATAGATAATTTTGTTATATAGAGAAACGTGGCAGGCGGTATGAGTGTTTTACATGGAACTCAACAGGTCGACAAAAGTGGGCAGTGTCTGATTAGCAATTCCTTTCCTTCCTCTAACCGTCAAGGCTGGACTTGCTATAGCAATAGTGTGCATTTTACAGAATGGTAACATTCCATATCTGTCGGAATGCCAGACGTTCCTCCTTTTGAACACTGCAGATAAAGGTTTACTTCATTGCCTTGGCATTAGTGTTACTGTGTTTTCAGGACAAACAAGGGAAGAGCCTTTTGAATGAGTACAGTACAACACTGACACATACAATGTCAGTGAGAAAAACAGCTGCAGGAAGCATTATTCTGAAATATGCAATACAGAATGTACAGTCTTTCATAACCAGAACAAATATGACGTAACAGAAACTGTAACAAGCTAATCCTTCCCCTGCTTGAAGACATTATTATAAAATACCTTTTCTAAATCACTTTCCCTAATAACACAGCCGTCATGATGTGGCTTATAGTGATTTTCTTGTGTACAAAGACTGTCTGAGAGATTTTTTTATCCGGTTACACGCTGTATTCTTTCTTCCACTGATACCTTTTATATTTGTAAAAAAAAAATAGAAACATATCTTTGTTTATTAAATAAAAACCTTTTATTGCATAAATTGTGCATGTATGTACAGTTGTTTGTTATGGTTATTTATATAGTGCATCTTTCAAAGATCTATCTATCTATCTATCTATCTATCTATCTATCCTTTTGCTTGTCTATCTATCCTTCCACCTGTCCTTCTGCCTGTCTGTCTGTCTATCCATCCATCTATCTGTCTGTCTATCCATCCATGCATCCACCTATCTATCCTTCTATTTACCTGTAGTTCTATTGTTTTATCGTGTTATGTCTCACTATTTTTCTTGTGGTTTCTTCTGCAGAGAGCCAGTTCTGGTGAATTGTGTTAAATGGAAGAAAAGATTCTCCTTCTTATGCAAGTTGTGTGCTAATGTAGGGACAGGGGTGCTGGAACCTTGTGTTTTTCGCATATCTGTAAGAAAGGTATGATTTAACGATTGTACTGATTCTTAAATTGGGCTCTGAGAATAAACATTTTCGTTCTTTTCTGTGTTTCTGTTGGATTGGATAAATTTTGGTGTGTTCTTTTATTTTATGAAGGAGCTGAAAGGTGGGAAGACATTTGCAAAGGTAAGCTCTGTTTATCCGTGGATTATGGCAACGTTTTCTATCAGATCACTGGCACTGATACGATGTGTGTGTCACACAGCTTGGTTTTGCTGATTTGAACTTGGCTGAGTTTGCCGGTTCAGGAAGCACCACACGGCGCTGTCTATTGGAGGGATACAACACCAAAAACACACGTCAGGACAACTCTATACTGAAGGTATAAAGACATATATATATATATATATATATATACTGTATATATTAGGACAACTTTATAATGAAGATGCACACACTGAGATTTTGAGACAGTTGCCCTCTTTGTCTTGAGATCACATGCTCTCTATATTGTATCCTTTCGTTTATCATAAATATGCAGTTGCTAGGGGGCGGGCCCTCTCAGATCTGTGTGCGGTGTTGTGTTACTTCATGTTCCTTTTCATGTGGGTTATGTCTGGCATGCTCCGGCCTGTGTTGAGCTGTGTTTTCCAATCCACAATCCCCACCTACGGCTGGAGCTGTTCACAGCGCCCCCAGAATTCCACAGCCCAGTATCCTTCCACCTCCGCCTGAAGCTGTTCGGAGAGCAAACTAAATTCCACAGGCCTTCACGTTTATATCTGTAGAGATCCATGCACACCTTTGAACTTGCATCACTGCAGTCTAACAGTTGGAAACATACATGTTGCCATATTTATTATAGAAGCCAAGATTATTATAGAAAAACTCATGTGACACAGAGCATTACAGTTATTTTACCATGTATGCAGGAAGTTCCTTGTTGAAATTTTCTACTTTTTTCTTTTTTCGTATTGGGTTTGCTGGTAAATGGTACCATTTGTTGGGACCTTAAAAATTAATTACCACCCAACAATGGTTCTCATGTACCAAACATGCATGTTCTGTTTTAGCTTAATTTTCTCTCTGTTTGCTCTGTTCCTGTTTGCTTGTTCATATTAGTTCCCATATTAGTTTCCAAAATTAGGTTACTCATTCATGCTCTAGTTTGTTGCGATGGTTAATCACGATTATTCTAGTTCCCTTTGTTTGTTCCTTTTGTTTAAGCCCTGAGTTTCCCTAGTTCATTTGTCCGTTATCGTCGATGTTAAGTGGTTGTGTTTCTGTTATCTCCTAAATTTAGGTGGTGGATATGAATAAATACTGTTTTGTTTATCTACTCCCACGTTGTGCGCTTTCAACATAATACCAATATGTATCAGTCATGAAAAAGTAATATATCTATTGCTTAGGAATTATGCAAAAAAATTAATCTTAAACCCCTTTGACTAAGCTCTGTGTTTATTGCTTTTAGAAAACAGTGTCAACTTTGTACAATATATTTGTTCATTCATTAACTAATGTGCATCTGGGATATTTTACAGTAGCTTCAAACATGGCTCATCCAATCAGATATTAGAGCCATGACTATCCTTCATGAAAATACAATTTATCACACAATACTCCAGTATTTGATGTTTTCAGTGGGTTATGGGTATTAATTAAATATTCAATCTGCTACATCTAATATGTGTATAACTGCTCACCACCTGTCTCTCTTTTTCTAGGTGATTATCAATATGCAGCTAATGTCGGGTGATCCCTGCTTTAAAACGTAAGTTGTCCCTTAATTTAAATTAGGAAATTTGGAATTTCATTCCAAATGAAATTTAACGAGTTTAATGAGGCGTAATGAATGAGAAAAAGCCCATGCTGGGGTGCATTTCCTAAAATCATCGTTAGCCAACTATGGTTGCAGGTTCCATTGAACTCTGTTGGTAACGATGGAACTTGCGACCATAGTTGGCTTTGGGAAACGTACACCTGGTGGAGATTTGCTGTTAACCCAGTTAGATCAGTGCCAAACCAGCATGAAATTCATACTGGTCTAAACTGGTCTTTTCAACAAGATATTATTGATATTACATTGAGGAACCGAGCGGCTTAGAGAACCTTGTTGATGTGGAAATTCAGGCACAGCTGTCATGATGCTTTGATGCTGTCGTGTGCAGATGCCAGTATGTGAGTTTGCGCCAATGTTCTTCCGCAGTGAAATACGTTTTGTCTGACACCAATATCTGGGACCGCATGAACACAGGAAGTCTGATTCAACCACTTCCTGGTAGCTTTTAGCCAAACACACAGGTGTTTTTTTTCAGTGTCTGCAGCCTAAAACCTCTGAAAATTAGGTTTGGGGTCTTTAAGATTTCTTTTTGAAAGATATTAATTATAATATTAAAATAATATTAACTTTTATTATTAAATTGATCAAAAGTGACAGTAAATGCTGTTCTTATGCATGAAAGAATTCTGAAAGAAGTATCACAATTTCCACAAAAACAGTTTTTAACATTGATAACCATAGGAAATGTTTCTTGTGTTTAAATGTTATTCAACACTGGTAATGGCAAGGTTGTTTGTAATAGAAAATTACATTTATTATTTGTAATGTCAATAATTAACTTTTTTGTTTTGAAGTTTTCTTTATTTATTTCAATGCTTTATCTCTTTATGCTTCTCTGATTCTGCTTAAATAGACTTGAAGCACTAAATTTGGTATGGTTTCAGATTGGTGTAATTGTGCGGAATGCGTTTGCGTGTATGTTGAAATAGTTGACATTTATGCTGACATTTAGTGGGAGATAAATGTGTCACCTAACACAGCACCCAGACACATTGAAAGATGTGCTTCCATGTTATGCAAGCGTGCTGGCACACAATCGCGTGTGTGTGTGTGTCATAGAAAATATCATTAACCTGATATAAAATATATTTACCCACTTGAAATGTGCTTCAGTGAGAGTTGTATCATTCCTTCACAGTGGATAGTTAGTTGTCAAAAATAGTCATACGCACTTATAAATCAAAGTGTTTGGTGGTGTTTCCCTGTGAGTATGTGTTTATAAGAGGTGGGATCATGTGTGTGTGGGAGTGCTCATACTGCGCCTGAAGTGCTTTTAGCTCTGGCCTGGTATGTCATAGTTTTATGTCACTGTCAGTTTTAGAGGCACTAAAACCAGTGACATGCCAGATTAGTACTTAATAGATTAATATCCTTCTAAAATCAGTGGTTTATGGATTATTTGTTCCCTATACGTTACATGACCTGGCTGGGTTCAGTTTATTAAAGGAATAATTTGCTCAAAACATTATATTTTGTCATCATTTACTCACCATTATTTATTTATTTTTTTCAACCCTTTATGACTTTGAACACTGGAGAAATTTGAATATTTCCATACTTTTAAATGCAGTTACATGCTGTTCAGTTAAACGATTCAGAGATTTTGAGCTGCAGAAGATGCAAAAATATCTTAAAGTATCAAAAGCTGTTTGATATATTCATTGTCTTGAAACATTGGGCTTTTCTTTACACCCCTTTAATTAATGAGAATAACCTCTTTTTTGAAAAACGCATTAGTAGTGCTTGCATCACTATTGTTATTCCTCTTATTTATTATTATTCTTCTGGACAAAACTTCAGTATGTAACTCGTGCCGCTCCGTTTATTGTAGACCCATGAATGAGGTGTCAAATCATGTGGCTTATTGAGGAGAGGTGTGCTATGACTTAATTGGTCATACGATGTTCATCCAGCGGGCAAAAAAGTGGGCGAAATAAAATCCCATAGATTTACTTTAGCCATAAGTTTGTGAGATTGTATCTCCGCATCAGAATGCCAATTTGTGGTGGGATCAGAACATTGTACAGACAAGTGGGTGGTCTCTTTTGACTCAGACTGGCAAGTAGTCTTTAAATATCACCCTGGCAACTGTCTATCCTAGCAACCATTTAGAGCACCCTAGCAACCATATAATACAATTAATTGGCTGTGTCTCTGCAGCAGAACAACATAGAGACTCAGGGATGGGTTCTTTTGATTCAGACTGACAGGTAGTCTTTAAATATCTCACTGAAAACTGTCTGACCACGCCCTAGCAACAATTTACAACACCCTAGCAACTGTATAACAGCATGAATAAGCTGTATCTCAGCATCAGAACATCATAGAGACAAAGGGGTTGGCTCTTTTGATTCAGGAAGGCATCCGTTCTGTCTATTACTATCACCCTGCTAACTGTCTAGCCACTCCATAGCAACCATTTAGAGCACCCTAGCAATGTAATAGCAAAATGAACACACCATATCTCAGCACCAGAACATTGCACAGACTTGGGAGTTAGCTTTCTAGCAATCACGCAAAATACCCTATTAACTGCATAGTGCCAAGTTTTGCCACGGCAAGCACAACTCACATTTTCATTTCCGTCTAGTTTTCATTTATCAATCCTGTCATTTTCATAAGTAATGTTTATATATATATATATATATATTTTTTTTTTTTTTTTTTTTTTTCGGTCCATCAAGACGGTCTATCCAATTTGTTTTGTTTTTTACATATTCTGCTTTTGTATTTTCTCCATTACTTTTTTTTCCCTCCTGATATTGACCTTTCAAAATATTGAGGCTCTTGTATAAACAATTGGGAGCCGGGATGTAAGAGTCTAAGGGACAGATTTACTAACAGCTTGCATCAGCGCAAACTCTTTTTCAGCGTTAAAAAACTAGTGTCAGGATTTACTTAATACACGAGGTGAAAAATTAGCGCTGAAAAGGCGTGGACAGGGTTATTGTTTTTGTCTGACCTTATTGCGCATATGCATTTGTAGGAGTTTCCTTTTCAGACGCAAAATTTGTGGGAGGAGAGTATTTAAATGAATCATGCAATGAGATTTACTAAGGTTTACGCTAGTCAATTTACTGGTGTTTGCGCCTTTATTTATCGCCCAAAAAAAGCATGTCTTAAACCAGATGCTACTGTAATTGGTTGATTGCGTGCCGGCTGCGTCTGTGTTCATTAATTTGTGTGTCGTCAGTGGATCACGCGCAGAACTTTCGGGTCTTTTATGGGATTTTGCTCTCCCGCTAATTTGCCCTGTTTAAAACATTAAAATAATGTTTTGTAAAAATATTAAGTTTAAGTTATATTATGTGTTTTTTGTGTATGCAAAGTCTTTTTCTTTTTTTTATGTTTTGTTACGTTTACATGTCTTTAATGGTGACATTTTCTTTATTCTTCCAGGCCTCCATCCACGTCAATGACCATTGGTTTTCCAGGAGACACAGAGACATGTCTACATGAGGACAGAAGAGGAGAGACACAGAAAGCAACTCTTATCTGTACAGGTACCTTGACAATCCACACACAGAAAAAAATCTACCACTTATATATACTACCATATTTTACATTACATTTAAGTCAGTTTTTGCTGCTTTCATTTTTTGTGGAAACTGTGACAAACTACCATTCAAAGGTTAAGTAAGATTTAAATAAATAATTTCAAAATAATACTTTTATTCAGCAAAGGCACATTAAATTGATCAAAAGTGACAGTAAAGACATTTATGAATAATGTAAAGATTTTTACTTCAAATAAATGCTGTTCTTTTGAACTTTCTACTCATCAAAGAATCCGTTTCCACTAAAATATGAAGCAGCATAACTGGTCAACATTGATAATAAGAAATGTTTCTTGAGCAGCAAATCATCATGTTAGAATGATTTCTTAAGGATCGTATGACTGAAGACCGGAGTAAAGCCACTTTTACATGGTGTTTGCACATAAATATGGGTTGGCAGTGTGTACACAACCACCCTATATTGATAAAAATCCACCCAGTGCTTTTTTTTTTTGGTGTTTTGTTGTTGGATGTAAGAATGAACATAGTGATAGCCTCATTTACTCTCGTTGTTACTCGAGGATGGATCAGTACCAACTGTTCGTGATCCAGCCTACCGTCTCTGGAGCGATAGGCCTAACGTTACTGATCAGTGATCACGGCAGAAATGAAAGTGAGAGCGCGCACTTTATTACAATTCATCTGAGTTAGGCTATTATACGGATATAAAGTTTACCAGTTTATTAAGTACCCCCTGAAAAGGTGTGTATATATTTGTTTTCTGTTAGTTGTAACGAGTGTTTTGTGTAATTCGCTGTGTATGTTGATAATAATGAAAGGGAGAGAGCGAGCGTTTATGGATAAGACTTATAATGCGCACTTCTTAAACTGTGTTTATTCAGCTCTTACAGTGATTTTCTGGAGTAAAACTGACGCCTCATCTTTTGTGTGATGTACAATAAACTTCATTGAACTCATCAGTATATATTTGGCCATCATTCGGACGGGGTCCGCTACAGCAGGCTTGTATTATTAGTGGATAAAAGCAGATGACAAATACGTTATAACCATATCTCCATACAGCATATATTCTCTGGCTCTGTGGGCATTATTGTCAGAGTCGGGTCGAAATGAACACCACTATTGAGAGTTTCTGTTTTGATATTATTATTGTTCCGTGAGATGAGATTGTCCTGCCACTGAGCGTGAGCTAGTGAGGCTCCGCCCCCTGTGTCAGCAGCAGCAGCTCATTTGCATTTAAAGGGATACACACTAAAACGGCACATTTTTCTCAGCCCCAAAAAGTGACAGTTTAAACATGTTTTAAAAAATGATCTGTTGGGTATTTTGAACTAAAACTTAACATTAACACTCATCATCAGACATCAGAGACTTATTTTACATCTTGTGAAAAGGGACATAATAGGTGCCCTTTAAATTACTTTATTTTTACCGACCAATATTACTTCTCTGGTAGTAGCTTTGGTTTGGTCATGCCATGGTTTCCCACGTATACTTAGAGTAACATTACATTAAAACAGAGGTAAGATAAAGGACCTGCGCCTGGACACGACGACAACGCAGTCCTGAAGTGTCAACTAGTCTCTCCCCTGTGAAGGCCTCCTTCCCTTCCCTTTACCTCTGTACAGATAAAACGTTGTCAAAATAGTTCTTGTTCACATGGCTACTCGGAAGCCATTCATAATTCTGTATTATACATTTTTAAGGTCAGACAAGTAATTTGTTTAGGTCAATTTGTAAAGAAAGACTACACGCCTGCGCACATATATATATTCAAATGTGCATACCTATTATAAACACATAATACGCATGTGCACGCCGTCAACGTTTTCACAGGTTTCCATTTTTAAAGCTTGCGCAGAGATAAAAAATAATAGTAATAATTAGGGATGTCCCGATACCACTTTTTCACTTCCGATACCGATGCCGCAGCTTTGGCTATTTGCGATACTGATATTAATCCGATATTTTTATTTTATTCTATTTTATTCTTGAACTAAAACTAGGCCTAATAAAATATATGGAAGCACTTTGCTCAATTAGCAACCGTAAAAACATCTCACTCAAATGGAGAACAAATACTTCTCCAGTATATAGTCCACAACAACAGTTGATTATGAAAGACTGTCACCCTTTATTCAAACACTACAAAAAAACAAAAACAAAAAAAAATACAGGCAGGCAGGCTACTTCAGTAGGCTACTTAAAGCTACCAACAGGTTTAAAGTTAATCATTAACAAACTTTAAAATTACCCATTGATCCGTGTACTTTTGCGTCCATTCGTTTTTCCTTTTTAACCCGTAAAACGAAAAAATAACGGTTGTTGTATTTTTAAAACGCAAAGTTGAACACCAAGATTTTAATAGGGCTTGGGCGCCGCGTTGCATTCTGGGACGTGGCGGCCATCTTGACAGCTATACGAATGTAAACATACAGCAAGCCGAACGAGGAGAAGCAGAGTTGAGAGAAAGAAAAGAAAATAAATATGTTAAAACACCTAAAAGGATGTGCAATTTACCGCGATAGGTTATCTAGGGAAGCCAGTGACCAATATGTGGACAAAATCGCCATTATAAACGGTTTGGATCCTTATGAAATTTCACATAAAGAGTGGAGCACCGACGAGGACTTGCTGCCGCAGTTTTGTATAAACGACATATTCAGCTACCTTGTTTGTGGTGTGAGCGCCTACACCTCTGAACAGTTCCGAAGCTACAAGGCATTGGAGTCGCATGTTCAGTTCACTAATGGATGGGTTCAGGAGCTGCAGATCATCATAACGAACAGTGGGAATGCAGTAATCCGGACAAAGGTAAGGTGCGCTCCACCTAGCTGCTAGTTTAGTAACAGTTAGTGCTAACAACCATTCACACATGTAACGTACTTATAACTATGTGTTTCAAAAGTGTAGTTAGTAGCTGTTTTAAGCAAAACTTAAGTTAGTAAGCAAAACGATGCTTAGGGCAAGGGGGTAGCAACAGGACAATAGTACAGAGACTGACAGGTCAGATGGAAGGGCTAACGTTAATGTTATGAGAGTATTAAAATATGGGATATTTTACAGGAAAATACTAAAACGGGAAGACAGTGGGAAAAGAGCTCAAATACGTGAGAAATCCGGAAAAAACGGGAGGGTTGACAGCTAACGTTACTAACTACAGATTTGAAACACATAGTTAAAAGTACATTTGTTAGCACTAACGGTTACTAAACTAGCAGCTAGTTGGAGCACATCTTAAAGTTATTTTTTGTCCGGATTACTGTGTTCCCACTGTTTGCCGACTCTTTGTTGGGAATTTCATATAGATCCAAACCGTTAAAAGTGCAGATTTTGTCCACATACCGGTCCCTGGTTTCCCTATTTAACTTATCCTGGTAAATTCCACATCCTTCTAGGGATTTTAACATCTTTTTTTCCTTTTCTTTCTCCCAACTCGGCTGCTTCTCCTCGTTCGACTTGCTGTATGTTTACATTCGCGAAGCTGTCAACATGGCGGCCACGCCAAGTAATGACGTCACGACGCCCAAGCCCTATTTGAACTGTATGCACACCAAAAGCTGCTAAAAAAATAAATATTGACGTAAGTTATATATAAATAAGTTATTTTCTGTATGACCAGAAATGAGAGAGTATTTTAAGTTGTTTCCACTGTTGAAAGGAAAACGGAAGTGTTCGCGGCCGCACTCCGTGCCATGCAGTGCGCGCTCCACACTCTGCACACACACTTGCTTGGATATGCGTCAAAATCCTGTGTACCATACAGTTTACAGCCTACGGTTTATAAACTGAGGAGACAGATTGCAAAACCGTGTTTATAGTACACCGAAGGTAGTGGGATGGAGTGTCTGTTGTGAGGTTAGGGGGCACGTCAGCCAGAGATGTGTGTGTGTGTGTGTGTGTGTGTGTGTGTGTGTGTGTGTGTGTGAGTGAGTGAGACAGACTACTGCCTGCTGAACAGAGGATCGCCGAAAGAAGGATCTGAAGTGCCGGTGTTTCGGCTACAAAAACCCGCCGAACTGATCCGAAACCAGCCCAATTTTTATCCACCCGCCTTAACCCATTTTTTGCCCGCAAAATAGATTGCAAAACCGCCCAATATGCGCCGCTTAATTGGATGTCGCAGCAAGGGGAAATGCTATATTCAAGTATTGTTGGATAGGTATTGGATCATATTTTTTCTCTCCTCCGATCTCCGATCTAGCGTTCTGGGCCAGTATCGGCATGATACCGATGCTGTGGATCGGATCGGGACATCCCTAGTAATAATTAGGGCTGCAACTAACGATTATTTTCATAATCGATTAATCGGACGATTATTTTTTCGATTAATCAATTAATCGGATAAAATTTCAATTAGATTTTTTGTTTATTACAACTAAATAAAACCCTTAATCATGGTATTTATGTGTAAAAGTGTACAAAAGCCACACATTGAGTTTTACTCATATCAATATTTGCATTGTTTTTAATGATAATTGCTGATGGCAAGTTGACAACCATGAAAAACAAAAAAATCTAAATTATATACAACATTGTTTTAACATAATTTTTGTTAAAAACTAATTTACACAGACATGTTCAGATGTGAAGATAGAAACCAAAAACATGTAAAGTACATAATTCATTTAATTTTTATTTAAGATTCAATTAATTATAAGGATAAATTGCTAAAATAAATATAGAAAGACTGAAAAAAAGCGTGTGAACGTAGTAGAGCCGCAGTAGATCGCGTTTGTAAAACAATTAAAACTTAATAGAAGACAAATGCTATAAAAAGAGAACGGAATGGAGACGCAGCAAACAGGCTTGATTAAAAGGACAAGAAAATGATGCATTAGTGCACAAGCATTCGCTGAAAACCACTGACTACAGTGACTAAAAAACAATCTTTTACTGCTGCTGTTAATAACTGCCTTTATATTTAGTGTTTCACTTTCTAAACACCGTTTTAATTTAGCCTATTTCTGCGTAGCGCTATTTTAATCCATCACTTATGTTGCGAGCGAAATGATTGCACAACCTGATGCCCGAGACAAAATACAGACATCCCAAGTCTCCCGGAAGTTCCGGGAGTCTCCCGCATATTGATAGCGGCTCCCTGATGCCCGCAAATTAGTTCAAACTCCTGGAATCTAGAGCGTGCAAGCAAGAGAGCGCATGCGAGACAGAAGAGAGTGCTCCAAAGTCCAAACTGTGTAGCGCGCGCACGACAGAGCGGCACAGGGAGAGAGACCTTGCGTGTGTGTGCGTGTGTGCCACATCATGATAGGCCTGTTTCAACCAATCACCAGTAAATGCTCCCTGTGACGTAAACAGAGCAACTAATCGATAATGACATTCGTTGACAACGATTTTCATAATCGATTATTATCGATTAGTTGTTGCAGCCCTAGTAATAATAATTATATATATACCTATTTCAAGATTTGTGTTCTCGAGCCACCAGGCACTGTTGTTGTACGAATGAGCGGGCCGGAGCGCGTTAAGGGTTTTCTGTTAGAACGGTGTCGTGTAAGCGGCCCCTATGTTTCTTTAATTTCCTATTATTACTGTAAAGCTGCTTTGAAACAGTCCATATTGTTAAAAGCACTATATAAATGAAGGTGACTTGACTTGACAGTGAGAATTTGCATTAATCGCAGTTCACACCTTTTGAGGATCCTTTGAGGACAGGATGGCATTTGCATGAAAGACCCACCCTCCACTGTAAGCAAGATTTCTCTGAACCCTTAAAAACTTTATTACCTTTTGTTTTACTTCTTTGGGTATGAGACATTTGTACCAGTCGCACTGAGACATTTCAAATGATACCAAACATGTGTAGTATTATAATTGTTCACCATATAAAGTTTTGGGTGAATTTTAGGTAATCTCAGCATGAGCGAGAAGAAGATATGGGGGAAAAGGAGTGAAGGGAAAGAAATGTAAAATAATACAATACTGAGCTATTTGACTAGGCTGATTGACTCAGTGTGATTGCGTCTTGGTTGGGGATGCTAGTTTCTCAAGAGAGAGTTACAATTTTAATTTCCTTTGTTTTCTCAGGGAGTAGCCCTCTTTTCCAGTTTTTCCAGTCTTACAGTGAGAGAACACAAAACGTTTGCAAGAGTACACAAAAACAGTGAAATATAATTTCTACACCCATCTCATATTTTTTCCATCACCAGGGCACATCCCTACTCTTGAGTAAAGAAGACCAGTTCGCATTTCAACCATCCCAAAATTGACAATGATGCTAACAATCCACTGAATTTTATCTTCTAGAAAACCCAGGAAAAAGTGGCTTAAGTCATGGTTCTGTTCCAGATGAAGTTGGAAAGTGTGGCCACTCAAGAAATGCCAGTTACGCCAGCCAGCAGTCCAAGTTATCTGGTCTGTTCATTCACACCAAATGTATTGCTTTTCTGTTATTCTATTATACTTTGGCCTTTTGCATAATATTGCAGGTCCTTCTAAAAAAATTAGCATATTGTGATAAAGTTAATTATTTTCCATAATGTAATGATAAAAATTAAACTTTTATATATTTTAGATACATTGCACACCAACTGAAATATTTCAGGTCTTTTATTGTTTTAATACTGATGATTTTGGCATACAGCTCATGAAAACCCAAAATTCATATATTGAAGTCTACCTTCAAATAATTATGTTCAGTTATGCACTCAATACTTGGTCGGGAATCCTTTTGCAGAAATGACTGCTTCAATGCGGCGTGGCATGGAGGCAATCAGCCTGTGGCACTGCTGAGGTGTTATGGAGGCCCAGGATGCTTCGATAGCGGCCTTAAGCTCATCCAGAGTGTTGGGTCTTGCGTCTCTCAACTTTCTCTTCACAATATCCTACAGATTCTCTATGGGGTTCAGGTCAGGAGAGTTGGCAGGGCAATTGAGCACAGTAATACCATGGTCAGTAAACCATTTACCAGTGGTTTTGGCACTGTGAGCAGGTGCCAGGTCGTGCTGAAAAATAAAATCTTCATCTCCATAAAGCTTTTCAGCAGATGGAAGCATGAAGTGCTCCAAAATCTCCTGATAGCTAGCTGCATTGACCCTGCCCTTGGTAAAACACAGTGGACCAACACCAGCAGCTGACATGGCACCCCAGACCATCACTGACTGTGGGTACTTGACACTGGACTTCAGGCATATTGGCATTTACTTCTCCCCAGTCTTCCTCCAGACTCTGGCACCTTGATTTCCGAATGACATGCAAAATTTGCTTTCATCCGAAAAAGTACTTTGGACCACTGAGCAACAGTCCAGTGCTGCTTCTCTGTAGCCCAGGTCAGGCGCTTCTGCCGCTGTTTCTGGTTCAAAAGTGCCTTGACCTGGGGAATGCGGCACCTGTAGCCCATTTCCTGCACACGCCTGTGCACGGTGGCTCTGGATGTTTCTACTCCAGACTCAGTCCACTGCTTCCGCAGGTCCCCCAAGGTCTGGAATTGGTCCTTCTCCACAATCTTCCTCAGGGTCCGGTCACCTCTTCTCGTTGTGCAGCGTTTTTTGCCACACTTTTTCCTTCCCACAGACTTCCCACTGAGGTGCCTTGATACAGCACTCTGGGAACAGCCTATTTGTGCAGAAATTTCTTTCTGTGTCTTACCCTCTTGCTTCAGGGGTCAATGATGGCCTTCTGGACAGCAGTCAGGTCGGCAGTCTTACCCATGATTGCGGTTTTGAGTAATGAAACAGGCTGGGAGTTTTTAAAAGCCTCAGGAATCTTTTGCAGGTGTTTAGAGTTAATTAGTTGATTCAGATGATTAGGTTAATAGCTCGTTTAGAGAACCTTTTCATGATATGCTAATTTTTTGAGATAGGAATTTTGGGTTTTCATGAGCTGTATGCCAAAATCATCAGTATTAAAACAATAAAAGACCTGAAATATTTCAGTTGGTGTGCAATGAATCTAAAATATATGAAAATTTAATTTTTATCATTACATTATGGAAAATAATGAACTTTATCACAATATGCTAATTTTTTGAGAAGGACCTGTATATCATAATATTGATCAGTCTGGACATCCTTGTAGGCTACAGCACAGGTCACTCGCGCTCCTCCAGCCTGACGGAGCTCTCGCATAGGAGGAACTTGTCTGCGGGAAGTGCCTCCACTGGAATTGGCAGCCTACCAGAGCCCAGTGAGGTCAGAGAGTCCCGCACACCTTTGCCCCAGGACTTAGCCACACCGTCACACAGTGGGATCACAGCCAACAGGTATGCTTTAGCTCTTCCTGAAAAATGTTTTTTAGAGTAATATTTAAATGAAGCCATTAACAAAGTGTGTATGTTTTTATTTCAGGCACCCTGTAAAGCAGGACTCTGTTGAGTCTCAGCTAAAGCGAATGGACGCTACCAGAGTGGATGCTGATGATATCATTGAGACGATCCTACAGGGTCAGGACTTCAGCCGCAGCATACTGGATTCTAGTAATGAAGGTATTAAAAAAAGATTTTACTCGCTCAGGTTTTTTTTTTTATATATATATATATGTTTTTGAAAGTCTCACCAAGTTCACAAAGGCTAAAAAATTCAGTGTTATTGTGAAATATTATTACAATTTAAGACAACTGTTTTCTATTTTAATATATTTTAAAATATGTATCCCTGTGATGGCAAAGCTGAATTACTCCAGTCTTCAGTGTCACATGATCCTTCAGAAATCATTTTAATATGCTGATTTCTTAAGCTATATAAATAAGCTACATTTCTTATTATGAATGTTGATTAACACTTGCTTCTTAGTTGTTTGTGGAAAGTGATACACATTTTTAGGATTCTTTGATGAAAAGAAGGTTTAAAAAAAATAGCATTTATGTAAAAAAAATAATAATTACATTATAAACACAAATAAACAAATTAACAGTACAAATGGAGTTTTAAGGTACCAGGGCTACATTATGTTTTGGCAGGGAAGGTACACATACACATGCACATATAAAGACAGAAATAGGCCTACTTCTATAAATATATTTTGAATGGCCCTGAATTTTTTTTTTACATTTGAACATCATTCCATAACAGCAGGCTGTGTGAAACAACCAATGGCGGACACACACACAAAATCATATTGTGTATGACCAGCTCGTGCAGAGCTTTACACTACACCACAGAGTGTTCCACTGTCCCATAGTAGGTGCAAACTGCATTCAGTAGACACAAACTCTATAGGATAAGGAAATTCTGAGTTGTGTTTTACCGCAGATACACAGTTGCACTAATATGCACCACATTGTGGTTTTGTAAAATGTTTACTATGGTTACTGCAGTCTCAAACAAACAGATGATTGAATTTCCCTTCTTCTCTCTCTGACTCATGGATAGACCTCAGAGACAGCAACATTAAACCTGCAGCTGCCACAAAAACTTCTCCTTGAAACCACCAGAGCGCTCTCTCTCTCTCTCTCTCTCTCTCTCTCTCTCTCTCTTTCTCTCTCTCTCTACCTCTCTACCTCTCTCTCTACACACACACAGTCAAAGCAAAAATTATTCAGACACCAGATATAATTTGTGATATTTATTCAGGTCAGAGACTTTGACCTGACCATGTTTTGCTTAAGTGTTTTTTCTTTAATTGCTAATGCGACCTATTTACACCACAGACTGAACAAAATTAAGCATTGCTTGGTAATTGGTTGACCTAAATTGGTATTATCTAATTGTGTACTTAAATTTAACAGCTGACAGCTATTCAACCTAATTCATTTGTGAGACAGTCTAACAGAAGGATGGACAAAACCAGTGAAATATCAACTGATTTGGTAACTCTATTGAGACTCTATTAACTCTATTGAGTTATTGTCATATTTTATTACCATTTTTTAAACTATTGTGAATAAACTGTGATAATGTGAGAAATGTTGAAGATGTCTGAATAAATTTTGGTTTGACTGTTTGTGTTATTATATATATATATATATATATATATATATATATATATATACACATATATATATATATATATATATATATATATATATATATATATATATATATAGCTTTTAATGTTTTTGAAATAAGTTTGTTGTTCTCCTCAAGGCTGCATTTATTTAGTAAAAAATACACTAAAAACAGTAATATTAACTGGTTTCTATTTTAATATATTTTTAAAAATAATTTATTTCTGTGACGGCAAAGCTGAATTTTCAGCATCATTACTCCAGTCTTCAGTGTCACATGATCCTTAAGAAATCATTCTAATATGCTGATTATATACGCATGTACATAAATGTTGTGTATGACCAGAATTGCTTCAAATTGGTGCTTGTTCATTCAAAAGTTGATGCTGTAATGTTAAGACATTGCTATGTGGTTGCTAGAACTCTGGATGGTGAAAAATTATACTGTGACCCCTAAATATGACTCAAGTTCCTTCTTCAGTGAAAGTATAAGAGAAACTTTTGCCCATTTTAGTGTCCACCATTTGATATGATTTTTAGTCTAAATATTTGTGTTTATATGTGTTGCAGAGGAGGGTCTTCGGCTGTTTGTTGGGCCAGGAGGAAGCACAGCACTGGGCTCTCAGCACACCAGGTGAGATAATATTATCTAACATCCCTGCCGCAAGGTCACCACAGCAATGGGCATCTTCTGCTTATGCTGTCCTCGTGTGATACATGTTCATTGTGTTTCCGTTATGGGAAGCATATTATTGAGAGGTATTATGGTAATGTAATTTTGTTATGGTGGTAATGCAATTATGTAATTTAATATAATGTGTATCTTTCTCTCTTTCTGTCATTCAGGGTTGGTGCTGGAGCTTTTGAACAGGTGGTTATAAAACGCTAGACTGAACATCCATGGTGGAAGGTGATGTAATATCCTGTGTCAAAGGAGAGGACAGCAGTTGTCTTCAATCACAAGCAGCAGTTCTATACTGGGCTCCTGACACATTCATGGGCTCTAGGGATTTGTGACATCAATGCTCCCCCTACTGGTCAAGCTCTGATGATGGACAAAAGCTTTGCTTAAGCTCACAGTAACAGGAAATGCTTGGATTGGTACATCTACCAAAAATAGATGGTTATAGGTCTCAAGTTGCTTAGAACCACTGGTGTAATCGAAAAGGTGTGTTGCAGTATTTCAGACCTATTTTATTATTATATATATATTAGACCTATTATTAGTATATTTAATATACTACTGATTTCAGGCAGACTTGGAACTTTAAATCATATTTCTGATAAAAGTCTTTTTATCCAAATTAGTTTTACAGGCATTCTCTTTCCAGTTAAGGAGAGATTCAGAAGACCTGATTCAAGATCCTGTTTTTTTGTTTGTTTGTTTTTTGTTTTGTTTTTTGTTTAAAAGGGTTTGAAAATGTGAGAGATTTTATAGTTTATTATTGCAAGAATTTGTTTAAAAAAACATGCCAATTTTAAAGGTTAACAAAAAGAACTGTTTATCAGATTTCATATTGTAGATTACAGAGCTGTACATTTTTTGTTAGTTGTATATAAAGAAAACGTGGATTTCATTTATGTTCTGGTTTTTCAGTTGTAACAAAAAAGCTAAAGTAGAGGGGAAAAAGAAAGAAATATCTGATGTTTCGAATAATAAAGGTCATCATGTATATACCTGAAGGTTTCTTAAATACTGTTTAATATTTTTTGAATACTGCCTATAGAAATCTCAAAAAGTACAGCCATGAACGTCTTTCCCTATATTTACCTGATTTGTTTTATTTTATAATTATTTTTGCATAAAAGTAAATTATGTAATTAAATGGCAGCAGGAAATGTCAGTCAAAATTCAGCATGTAATATGTTGCATTTTAAAAATGCATTAGAGAATAACATAAATGTTGTTTTACAAAATAAAACCGTTATATAAAGTATTTGGTTCTGTAGTTTTGATTTGTCATCATATTGCTGATTTACCTGGCAGTTGTCTTTTTGCACATCTGATGGCTCAGCTGAGTGATTTTTTAAAATGAATTCACACTTATATTATTTATTATATAGAATTAAAATACACTCCACACAATAAAGATATATTATAAACAATTAGAAGTACATTAGTGTACACAAGTCTTAACCTTAATGGGCAAGAAAATGAAATTTAGACCATTACTGCCACACAACACCAATAGTATATGGAAAAATAGAAGTGCCTTAAACTATTTCTTTTTATTTTTATCAGATGTACTCTGGATGTACTAAGACATCAGGAATAAGCATGGGTACAAGCCATGTCGAACCACGCTGGAGGACTGTGTTGCCCAGTCTTTTGTAAAACATCCTCCTAGAAAATGCAATCAACTTTTTCTCTAGCGTGTGGGCGAAACTTTTTCTTTTGAAATTGTACTACATAAATATTTCATCCATGGTTTAAACGCATGGAACAATAGATGATTTTTACTCGCAGTTTTTTTTCACAAACTTCTTACTTTTGGTAAGGAGTGTTTCACTGTGACACACATGGCAACCCACACCTTTGCTTCCATTTCCGCCGCCCCTCTTCCGCGCGCCATCTTGTCCCCACAATTCAGCGTAACAGAACGCTTCGCGTGCGTCTTCCAGCATTACAGAGAAACACAGTAAAAAACTATCTAAAATTTATTCGAATGAATTAAGATACGTCGGCCCGCCACTCGCGCGCCTCGTTGGACGCGTTGTAGATATATTCGTTTAGGGTAACGGTAGTTTTATTTCGTTTTGTATTTTAATGGCGTTGTGAAAGATCTGCCATGGCGGTTAGTCAGCAGCAACAACAGCAGCAGGCCGTGAGCAAACCGGCCGGCGGGAAACACGGCAACGTTTTGCCGCTATGGGGCAACGAGAAGACTATGAACCTCAACCCGATGATCCTGACAAACGTCCTGTCGTCTCCCTATTTCAAGGTGCAGCTGTACGAGCTCAAGACGTACCACGAGGTGGTTGACGAGATTTACTTCAAGGTGGTGAAACAAACCTGGGCCGATGCGCGTGAAGCCCGCGGTTTACTTTTCTATTTTTTTTTTCATATTATTGATGCTTTGAGTATATGCCTCTTTTGTTGTTGTTTTTCTTTTAGACTTAAATATGTATTTTGTAATAAACGTCTTTAGCTTTGTTTACCATTATGTGAGCTAAAGTAGACCAGTGTTAGGCCATAAAGGCTAACTATGCTAACTAGTTCAAATGTAGCTACATAAATGGCTAGCTTCCTCAAATTAATCTTTTGTCATCAACTCAACCACATGTTGTTCAAAACTCGTATCACTGACTTTCTATATATATTATAGACCTTCGATATATAATTGACCGCTTCAGTCACCATTTAACTAACGTTAATTTATTTGTTTGGAAAAGCATTCAACGAAAGTGAATAGTGACTGATAACGTATTTATCGAGCCAGAAAATCACCATAGCAACAGCAGTTTCTACAGTTAAGAACAATAACTGTAGTTCACATCAAGAACAATAACTATAAAGATGGATAACTTTATTTTGGGTCGACTCCATCCGACGATAACGTTTTGTTTCATAAGCGCGCTCTGCAGTAATGTCGTCTGCCGCTTTAAATTCTCGAGAAATTCAAATTCAGTATTCAAATTCTCATTTATATGTCTTTCATTCATACATTTAATTAAAATGTATGTCTTAATGTTATTTAACGTTACTCACCCTCAAGTTGTTCCAAACCTGTATGCATTTCTTTATTCTGCTGAACACAAAAGATACTTTGCAGAATGTCTGTAACCAAACGGTATTTTATTCCCAATATAATGAAAGTCATTGGCACCCATCAACTGTTTGGTTAAGTTACTTATGTTATACAAAATATATTATTTTGTATTCAGCAGAAGAAAGAAATTCATACAAGTTTGGAACAACTTGAGGGTGAGTAAATGATGACAGAATTTTTGGATGACATGTCCCTTTAAAGGAGTCATAACCTAGTGATACCCACGCTCTATTATAGTCTTTCAGGCCCTTCTAAAAAAGAAAAGTGGAAAAAAAATAAACACAGAGCTCCTCTGACCCTTATTTCTGAATGCATTATTGTCTCGCGAGATCTGATGCGATATTTTGGCTGTCGTGGACGGTCATTTTAATAATGCAAATGAGGGGCGCGTTGATTGGTGGCAGGAAGGAGGGGGCTTGATACCGCATGACATCATGGCGCAAGTTGTGAATGAACCCTAATAATGTTTTGTGGTATATTGTTTTCATAATTACATTTAGCAAACAGTTTTAGGCACTGAGCATGGACTCCTGTACCGTCACTACTGTAGTGTAAAACAAAGTGGAAAGATGTGGCTAGCATTCGTAGAGTCCATTCCCCGTGTTTACCTCAAAGCTAACGTTACATACAATAGCCGCATTAGTAGTTAGCTGTTGTTTGTTACACACAGTAACTTAGAGTAATAAAAACACAGTCTTACCGTTTCAATTTCAGGCAAGTCCCTGATTGTTGGAATGGCACCTTTTTCCAAACGTAGCTTCGAGGCCAACTTCGCCTGATATTGCCCCAAATTTGTAAAGGATTCCTGTTTAAAATGTTTAGCGCAGACACCTAACGTTGAGCCAGTTGATAGGGTTGTTGGAACGGCGTCATTAAAAATGAATTTCATCCACTGGTCCCTGGTAGTTTGGTCCGTTTTTGGTAGAGAAAACACATTTGAATGTTGATTCTGGCAGTCAACCACAGAGCAACTCACGTGTGCACTACATTAATGCATTTTTCTTGACTGAATATGAGGGGGAGAGGGGCAGGGCGGGCTTCCTGCAGCATATGTCTGCGGTGTCCATATATGGTATATCCTGCCCCGTCTTGACGTCAAGTCGGGGGAGAAATTAAAATCTCGTATTTGAGTGCGCGTGCACGTGGGCTGGTTTACGAACCCTGGGGTAAACAAACGCTTCACTTTTGAATATCGGCTTCCCGGCCAATGTATAATCGTTAGGCGATCATAACATGCATTGATTCTCGTGGAAAAGTGAAAATTACAGGTTATGACTCCTTTAAACTGGTTGGCTGTCAATGTTTTATCCTTAATCAGCTGGAAAGAAAATTATTATTAAAGTGATTTTAATATCATTCCTCTGTCGTCCTTGGTACTATGAACTGCTCTTTATTTTTACTAAAACTGATAACTTAGCATTAGCCAGTACTGCAACAATAAATAAAATATTCTTAGGTCTTTTCTATTATAATGATTTTCCACGATTATGGTTTTAAATTATATGTAAGTAAAATTGTTTGTAATTTTAATATGATTAGCTTCACTAGTACACTAATACAAGAGTTTGTATTAATTTTGAAAAACAAGTGTGGTTGGATTGATGTGATTTTGGTGATTATTTAGAAGAGTGGTGATTTGAGTTGTATAATATAGTTTTATCCAGTTTATTGCCAGGTTTGAATGCATTTTAATGGTTAATCTGATATAAATGTCTTTATCAGGTCAACCATGTGGAGCCATGGGAAAAAGGCAGCAGGAAGACAGCGGGGCAGACGGGAATGTGCGGAGGGGTAAGTAGAAGTACGTGCCTTGAGACCTCCACAACTTCATCCTCCCATCCTCTTCGTCACTTTGATTAACTAAAGGGAGAGATTCGCTTGATCTAAACATGAGTCTAGCTTTAAATCTTATGATGTTTGTCCTGCAGGTTCGAGGAGTTGGGACGGGTGGGATCGTGTCCACTGCGTTTTGCTTGCTGTATAAGCTGTTCACACTGAAACTGACACGCAAACAAGTGATGGGACTCATCACCCACACAGATTCGCCCTATATCAGGGCACTGGGCTTTATGTACATCAGGTATGACTCGGATCCACCTCCGATGTTTAACATTAACTGAGTTTCTTTGTTTCAGGAATTTATTTTCAATTGTCTTCGTTTCTTAATATTTAGCTTTTTAACACTGCCATCAGTGCCGTGGAGGGTAAACTCGTGGCCTTTGCTAAGGAATATGTAGAGCAGAAGAGCCCAAAATTCTCTGAGTCAAAATCTGTTAAGTGGTAATGAAATGTAACGCACCATGAAAAAATATATCATCTTTTATTGGAAAATTAAACATTTGATCTAACTTCGATCAATGCTTTAATCTTTTAAACAACTGAGGCTGAAGAACAAATTTATACTTGAGTGCGTTATGTATTAGGCCCGTTATTGTCTCTGACAGACAGCATGTTGAATCCCCCATTTTTCTCCCTCTTATCGGAAAGACTCATTCAAAACATCAGATAGTGTGGGTTTTCCAGGAAATGGCGTGTACACGCTGGCCCTCTGCTTCTCGTAAATACTAACGTGTATTGTGCACGTTATTTTTTGACAGACATCGATGTCGTGATATTCAAATGATGTGGATTTGAAAACAGAAGGAATCGTAAGGTAATAATTATTAATTTCTTAGCCGGCAAATATTCGGTTAAGTGATTGCTTCCCATGAGTGTGTTATCTCGAGGATTTTAGTTCTGATATTCCAACCGACAGCCAGACTAAATTTTTGACGTACACGATACCGTGCATAAGGGGTGAAATTTGTTTGATTTTTGGTACTTTTCAAATGTGCTGGAGACGTTCTAAATGCTTTTTGAGAAGATTATTATTATTCTTTTACCAAATGAAGTTTATCATGGCTTAAACTACATTACACAGACTGACATGTTTTGCTTGTCAATTTTATATTCAGCTATCGCAAGTTCATTTTTGTCCCAGGAAAGGAGTTGTTTAATGCAAAAGCTGTTTTTGTGGTCTCTTATATCAAAAACCTTTTATTTAAAATGAAGATCCTGTTGTAAATAAGTCAAAATCACTTTTTAAAACTGTTTTTCCATTATTACCCCTTAGCAGATTTTGACTCCTATATGAGATGATAATTTAGGTCATGGTACATTGTTAGTTCGGATGGTGCATATTTCTTGGTTTGACCACAGCACGCCCCAATGAATATACCCTTATCATGTCATATGTGTATTTCAGGTATACTCAACCTCCTCCTGACTTGGTTGACTGGTATGATGAGTTCCTTGACGACGAGGAGGTATGTCACCACGGGTAATGCCTTAATCTCTCTCTTATTTCTAATGTACATAGTTGTAATCAGAAAGCTTTAGGCCATATGCTGATTGTGATGCACATTGCTGTCCTTCAACCTTTGACCTCATTTGGCTTAATGTTCCCTATAAGATACACAGTTAAATCACAAGCAAATTCTTTGCAAATGGTCCCTTGAGCTAGATGTGAAGGTGGTTCCTCTGTGGTTAAATATGAATTCAGTGATTGCTTGCCATATTCTCTTAGCCCAGATAATGGCAGTCTGTATATGACACTATGGCTCAATGATTCATAGAGATTTCTATTTGATTGTAAATATCAGATATCCATTACTGGGTTCTGGCTCATCTCTCATGCACCTGCACACCCATAAATTATGCATTTAGTAGTATATTATCCATTTAAAAAAAATATTCCAGTAAAGGAGATCTTATTCGCATTGAGCAAACATTGCTGCCAGGCATGATGGTGGTTATGTGACTCTGGCTGACTGCCCTGTTCTCTCTCCCAGATGGCCCTTGTGATGCGGGTGGATTGGATATAGGGTGTGCTCCACACTCTTGGCTGGCGTTCGTGAGTGCAGTTAGAAAAGCTCACCTACCCACTCCACCCCTTCACACTCACCGGTGCATCATTTATGTCAGCTGACCTGCAACCTCCTCAGCATCGCACCTATTTTGAGTCAGTACATAGTAAGAGACATTGTGGAAGTTAATTATTTTAAGCTCATGCAGTGGTTTGAACTTAAGTATTGATATAATAAATTATTTTCTTAAAAAAAAAAAAAAAAGTAATACAGACAGGCATTAAGTTCCATTTAAAATCATATGCATTTAACTGTTGACATGAGACCAGCAGGCTAGAAAATGCCTTTTTATTCTATATGAGGAGGATTGGCCATTACATGACCAGATTTATATACTCGTGAATAAGTTATTCATACAATGGCATTACTTTTGTGTCCATGCTGTTTATTTGCTATCATATAGTCCAAAATGACAGTGAAACAAACAAAAAACAACAAAATTACTTTAAATACTGAATATTAAGTCAGGTGAGAGCAGAGGTGAAGACTCAGTATTTGGTCATCACAAATTAAGCATTTTATACAGGACAGTTTACAGTGTAATGGCTTTAGGGGTCTAATCATTAGCGTTGTGTTACCAGAGGCCATGCGATAAGTGCATGTCTAAGTTTGTGGTGTTAATTGTTTTCCTTCCTCTTCCTTGTCTCTGTGATCAGGAGTTGGACGTGAAGGCTGGAGGAGGGTGTGTAATGACGGTCGGAGAGATGCTCCGCTCCTTCCTGACCAAGCTGGAATGGTTCTCAACATTGTTCCCACGAATACCTGTTCCTGTGCAGAAGGCAATTGACCAGCACATGAAGAGCCGACCACGTAAACCCCTGCAAAAAGATGAGCAGGAGGAGGAGGAGGTGGCGGCAACCGATTCAGCAAGGCATGGAGATAGGCGCCGTTCCAGGTACAGTCTTTGTGTGTAGGTGGGCTGAGATTATTTGGCTAACCAGATCAGCCATGATCAGTGTTTGTCCTTGTGTTTGATCGATCCCCAACCAGTTTTAATGGTATAAAGTTTCGAAAAAAGCACTTGGGATAGGATAAATGTATTCGTAAAAGGAAGCAATTTGTCCCAATAATACCAGTAATTTTGGCACAGATGCATGAAGCTACTTTTTTACCACTGATGCTTTTTATTTATCTTTTTTGTTCATTTTCCTGCCATTTTCTCTATCATACTACAGATATAATGAAAATTCCTAACTCAAGTCTAAATAATTTTGTGTTTAATGGTGGTAAATGTCTGGCATCTGTATTGTAACAATTGACGTCTGTTTGTGAGAAGTTTTTTGGTGTAGCTACTCTGGCTGTCATGTGTTTTGCAGTTTTTCCTTTTTTTTTTTTTTTTTTTTTTTTCTCATGAATTTGCTCCCAGTATCAGGTAGAAATATTGTAGATTTGTGACTAGTCTTCAATCTCATTTGAGTTTACATAATTTAAACAGTAGCCCAAAGTTTTGTTCACCATTTTAGATTGTAGTTCCTTTTGAAATGAATAAATTAATTTCTACTATGAGTTCCTTAGCTACAGTAGATACTGTCTATCATATCTTGTAATATTATAATGTAAGAAATATTATTGATTTTACAAAATTACCCCACTCTCTCCTATTTGACAAGGTGTCTTGTGTATGTTCAATGATTTGTGTTATGTGTGTGTTAAGGACACCTAGGAAAAGTCAGAGTCCCAAGAGATCCCAAAATCGATCCCGGAGTCGCAGCCATCACAAAGAAAAACATGGTGCCAGCTTCGACCGTGAACTGGAAAGAGAACGAGATCGTCAACGCAAAGAAAGGGAGGGAAAGGACCGGGATAGAGACAGGGACCGGGAGAGAGACCGAGATAGACGACGTTCCAGAACACCAGACCGAACCACAGAACATCGACACAGCCGTAGCAAGGAACGACGTCGGAGTCTCAGTGCGAGCCGGGAGAAGCGGAGTGAGAGGAAAGACAGAGATAAAGAGAGGGAGGCAGAGAGTGAGAGAGAGCGTAGTCGCAGGAAAGACAGAGAGCATCATAAAGATCGGGAGAGGTCAAAAGACAAGAGAAGTAAGGGAGAGGGAGAAGAGCGGAGGCACAAGGAAGATAAGGAGGATAGAAAGCACAGGGAAGAAAAGAAGACCAAGCGCTCGAGGAGCAGAAGCAGAGACAGGAAACACAAAACCGAGCGATCTAGCAAGAAACGCTCTCGCTCAGGCAGCAAGAGCAGGCAGGAAGTAGGGGAGGAGAAGAACAGGAAGCGGGATCATAGCCATAGTAAGGAAAGGTCACACAAGCGCAGTCGCAGCAAAGAGCGCTCGCACCGTCGAGAATCCAGCAATGGACGAGAACATGTAAAACAAGATCGCCACAGTCCCGAACCAGGTGAAAGAACAAACAGTGTTCGAGCGGAGTCTCCCTGATCCAAGTTTGTCTCCCATCTCCTTTCTCAGATTCCCTCTGTACCTTTATTCCGGTCCCTCTCTTATTACTTCATGTCCTTATCTATAATCCTCTTGTGCACCAATTGTGTTGAAGTAAACAAAAAGAAAAGCCTGGATTTTTTTTTTTTTTTTTTTTTTTTTTTTTGCACTATTATCCGCCAATTGTGTAGATATTAAAAATGTCATTTTCTCTCTGTTGCTCGTTATTGATGTCTGGACTGAAAATGGCATTTTAAAATCCTTTTTTTAGTCCATTTTCTCCCCCAATTTGTTTTCAGGATTCTCAAAAATGTCTTTGTACATAGAGCTCAGAGAATGTTTTAAATTTCAACAGAGTTGACCAGAGTTAAGTTTGTGCACAGGCTGCTAAAAGCTGTGCTGACATTGCTGTTTGAATTCATTGCTCTGTTGCATCTCGTTTTCTAATAAAAATTCTTGTATGAAACAGAATTGCTCAGTTGTGTTTATTTTTAATGTAATTAAGCAAAAGAGTCTAACAGTTGGGGTTCTGCAAGTAAAAATGTAATATTTTGATAGTTTGCGCTAACATGTAAACCTTTCGAGACAAACCTTCCGTGATCTTTCAGGTTGTTAAATTAAGACGTGCTTTGTGGTGATTTCAACTTTATTTTTAAAAAGATAATTTTCGATTTTGTACAGGTGCTGGTCATATAATTAGAATATCATCAAAAAGTTGATTTATTTCAGTAATTTCATTCAAAAAGTGAAATTTGGATATTATATTCATTCATTACACACACTGATATATTTCAAATGTTTATTTAATTTAATTGTGATTAAAACTGACAACTAATGAAAATCCCAAATTCAGTATCCGAAAATTAGAATATTACTTAAGACCAATACAAAAAAAGGATTTTTTTGGAATGTTGGCCAACTGAAAAGTATGAGCATATACAGCCCTCAATACTTAGTTGGGTCTCCTTTTGCCTGAATTACTGCAGCAATGCGGCGTGGCATGGAGTCGATCAGTCTGTGGCACTGCTCAGGTGTTATGAGAGCCCAGGTTGCTCTGATAGTGGCCTTCAGCTCTTCTGCATTGTTGGGTCTGGCGTATCGCATCTTCCTCTTCACAATACCCCATAGATTTTCTATGGGGTTAAGGTCAGGTGGGTTTGCTGGCCAATTAAGAACAAGGATACCATGGTCCTTAAACCAGGTACTGGTAGCTTTGGCACTGTGTGCAGGTGCCAAGTCCTGTTGGAAGATGAAATCTGCATCTCCATAAAGTTGGTCAGCAGCAGGAAGCATGAAGTTCTCTGAAACTTCCTGGTAGACGGCTGTGTTGACCTTGGACCTCAGAAAACACAGTGGACCAACACCAGCAGATGACATGGCACCCCAAACCATCACTGACTGTGGAAACTTTACACTGGACTTCAAGCAACGTGGATTCTGTGCCTCTCCTCTCTTCCTCCAGGCTCTGGGACCTTAATTTCCAAAGGAAATGCAAAATTTACTTTCATTAGAGAACATAACTTTGGACCAATCAGCAGCAGTCCAGTCCTTTTTGTATTTAGCCCAGGCAAGATGCTTCTGATGATGTGTCTTGTTCAAGAGTGGCTTGACACAAGGAATGCGACAGCTGAAACCCATGTCTTGCATACGTCTGTGCGTGGTGGTTCTTGAAGCACTGACTCCAGCTGCAGTCCACTCTTTGTGAATCTCCCCCACATTTTTGAATGGGTTTTGTTTCACAATCCTCTCCAGGGTGCGGTTATCCCTATTGCTTGCACATTTTTTTCTACCACATCTTTTCCTTCCCTTTGCCTCTATTAATGTGCTTGGACACAGAGCTCTGTGAACAGCCAGCCTCTTTAGTAATGACCTTTTGTGTCTTGCCCTCCTTGTGCAAGATGTCAATGGTCGTCTTTTGGACAGCTGTCAAGTCAGCAGTCTTCCCCATGATTGTGTAGCCTACAGAACTAGACAGACCATTTAAAGGCCTTTGCAGGTGTTTTGAGTTAATTAGCTGATTAGAGTGTGGCATCAGGTGTCCTCAATATTGAACCTTTTCACAATATTCTAATTTTCTGAGATACTGATTTTGGGGTTTTCATTAGTTGTCAGTTATAATCATCAAAATTAAAAGGAATGAACACTTGAAATATACCAGTCTGTGTGTAATGAATGAATACAATATCCAAATTTCACTTTTTGAATGGAATTACTGAAATAAACTTTTTGATGATTTTCTAATTATATGACCAGCACCTGTATGTGCTGTACTGTACTACCCATAATCCTAGAGTGAGACCTGAAAAGTTGCTATGCTATTACTATGGAAGAGAGCAAATCAGTAAGACTAGTGGCTACCTATTCCCATGAAACATTGTCAAGTCAAATATATTTATATAGCGCTTTTCACAATACAGATTGTATCAAAGCTGCTTCTCAGTATCAGTCAAAACAACTTAACAATGTTTGTTTATTACTGGAAAAAAGACATCCAAGTTTGGTAGAGCTGATCAATGCTATGATTGGTTAATTAATTTGAATATCCCCAACTGAGCAAGCCAAAGGCAACAGTGGAAAGGAACCGAAAAACTCCATCCAGTGACCTAATGGTGTCCTAACACCCCATCAGATGACCCAATGGAGAAAAAAAAAAACCTTGGGAGAACCCAGGCTCAGTCGGGGGCCAGTTCTCCTCTGGCGTTTATGAACTAGAGGCCGAATTTACAGTAACTGTAAGATAAAAAATTTATATGAATGCCTGGCTAAATAGATGCGTCTTCAGTCTAGTTTTAAATTGGGAGAGCGAGTCTGAGCTACGAACAATATCAGGAAGGCTATTCCAGAGCTTCGGAGCTAAATGTGAAAATGCTCTGCCTCCTTTGGTGGATCTGGATATCCTAGGAATGACCAGAAGCCTCGAATCTAGTGATCTTAAAGAGCGTGATGGATTGTAAGGCGATAGAAGATCCGTTAAATAGACTGGAGCTAAACCATTTAGAGCTTTATAAGTCAAAAGCAATACCTTGTATTTAATACGGAACTTTATAGGTAACCAATGAAGTGATGATAAAATCGGTGTTATATGATCATATTTTCTTGATCTAGTAAGAACTCTAGCGGCTGCATTTTGGACTAACTGTAGCTTGTTTATTGAAGATGCAGGACAACCAGCTAATAAAGCATTACAGTAATCTAGTCTCGAGGTCATGAATGCATGAACTAACTTTTCTGCATCAGAGACTGATAGCATATTACGTAGCTTAGCAATGTTTCTAAGGTGGAAAAAGGCAGTTTTTGTAACATATGAAATATGCTTTTCAAAAGACAGGTTGCAGTCTAATGTAACACCCAGGTCTTTTACTGTAGCGGATAAAGTAACAGGGCATCCTACTATGTTAAAGTCGTGCTTTGAAAGGTTTTGTGGACGGTTTTTAGAACCGATAAGTATTACCTCTGTCTTGTCTGGATTTAATAAAAGAAAATTACGCGTCATCCAATCTTTTATATCTTTAACACAATCTGTCAATTTGGATAATTTAGTGTATTCATCTGGCCGTGATGAAATATATATTTGAGTGTCATCAGCATAACAATGGAAACTAATTCCATGTTTCCAATATTACCAAGTGGCAGCATATATATTGAGAATAATAAAGGGCCTAACAAAGATCCCTGCGGCACTCCATAGTTTGCCGAAGTTATAATCGATTTTTCTCCATTTAAGTAGACGAAATGGTAGCGGTCAGATAAGTATGACCTGAACCAGCTTAATGCTTGTCCTTGAACACCAGTGTAATTTTGTAGTCGATCTAAGAGTATTGTGTGATCTATAGTATCGAACGCAGCACTAAGATCAAGTAAAACTAGTACTGAGATACAGCCTTGGTCCGAAGCTAAAAGTAAATCATTTGTGATTCTAACAAGCGCAGTTTCAGTGCTATGATGTGGCCTGAATCCAGACTGAAACTTTTCATAGATGTCGTTTTCTTGCAAGAAAGAGCCGAGTTGAGCGGACACAACTTTTTCTAATATTTTTGACATAAATGGAAGATTCGAAATGGGTCTGTAATTTGCTAGGTTATTTGGATCTAATTGTGGTTTCTTAATAAGAGGTTTTATAACTGCCAGCTTGAACGTTCTTGGAACATGACCTAAAGATAAAGATGAGTTAATAATATTGAGAAGAGGCTCTTCCACTATAGGTAACACTTCTTTCAGTAGTTCAGTTGGTATAGGATCTAATAAACATGTTGTTGTTTTAGATGAAGTGATAAGTTTATTTAACTCCTTTTGTTCTATGGTTGTAAAGCATTGTAATTGTTCTTGCGGGGTGATAATTGCGGCCGAATTATAAGGCGTGAGCAAAGATCGAACGTTTACGATTTTGATTCTGATGCTTTCAATTTTCTCGGTGAAGAAGTTCATGAAATCATTACTATTAAACTGTAACGAGGTATTTTGTTCAGACGACGTCTGTTTATTTGTTAGTCTAGCCACGGTATTAAATAAAAACCTTGGATTATTTCGGTTGTTTTCTATTAATTTGCTGAGGTGCTCAGCCCTGGCCGTTTTAAGTGCCTTTTTATAAAGTAACATACTGTCTTTCCACGTGATTCTAAAGACCTCTAAATTAGTTTTTTTCCATTTACGCTCTAAATTACGGGTTTCTCTCTTTAAAACATACGTAGTATTATTGTACCATGGTGCTATACTTTTTTCTCTGACCTTTTTTAATCTAATGGGTGCAACAATATCCAATGTTCTAGAGAGAATGGTGCTCATAGTGCTAGTTAGTTCGTCTAATTCTTCTTTTTTGTTGGGTTCAGGCAGCAGCTGAGACAGATCAGATAAGCGATTTGAGAAATTATCTTTGGTGGATGGACGAATTGTTCTACCTGGTCGATAATGTGGCGCAGCATGACATATTACAGCAGTGCGTAATATGCAAGTTACCAAGTAGTGGTCAGTGACATCATCACTTTGTGGAATGATATCTGTATCGGTTGGATCGGTTCCATATGATATAATTAAATCGAGTGTATGATTAAGACGATGAGTTGGTCCGGTGACGTTTTGCTTGACCCCGAAGGAGTTTTATAAATCTGTAAACGCAGCCCCTAACGCATCATTTAAATTATCTACGTGTATGTTAAAATCTCCAACAATTAATGCTTTATCGACGTTGACCAAAAGATCTGATAGAAAGTCAGCAAACTCTTTTAGGAAATTGGCGTAAGGCCCTGGAGGTCTATATATACGGTAGCCAATGCTAGAGATAATAGGGATTTTTTTTAGCACAAGGACTTCAAACGAATTAACGAGTTTTCTGAGTAACATTGAGGATATCTCTGTAGATTGTTGCAACACCGCCACCACGACCGATCAGACAGGGCTCATGCTTATAACAGTATCCTGGCGGAGTAGACTCATTTAGACCGAAATAATCATTTGGTTTAAGCCAGGTTTCAGTAAGGCACAGAACATCGAAATTATTATCTGTGACCATTTCATTTACAATAACCGCCTTAGGTGTGAGCGATCTAATGTTTAGAAGACCTAGCTTTAGAAATTGTTTTTGTTCACTAATAGCGAGATTTATTGTTTTAATAACAATTAGATTTTTTCTAGATCCCGCAGTAGATTTATTATTTGATCTTAGTAAACGAGGAATAGACACAGTTTCTATGCAATGTTCTACACTAGTATTAATATCAATTAAATTGGTACGGTAGAGACTGTGATTTGGATTTTTGGTTACTAATCAAATGGTATATTGTGAATGATGTAATCTAGTCAGTCCAACACTTGAAATTACTTGAACATGTATTAAGTTTTTTATTGAACCATTATTTCTGAATCAGTTATGTCTGTTACATTGGTTAATAATAGGATGAGTAGTTAATTCAGAGATGTTTAATACCTGTTAGCCAGCACGAGGACGCCTACACACTTAATCGTTATATGTTTAAATAGTTCAAAGTTACTATCAGATTTAATGTTATTACCTTGACAAACTATACATCATGAAAAATATATATGACTCAAGTTTCAGTATTTGACCACTGTTTTATTCTGGGAAACTTATAGTGACCGTTATGAATTAATTTGTGTCAGGAGTTAATGAGAAAATTAGTCGATACCTTTAATATGAATTATAAGCGTCAGCCGCTCCCATTAAAAAAAAAATAAACATGATTGCAACGATATATGATTTATCGGTGTCCTTTGAGCCATGTCAGGTATTTTCATAATAATATACTATATTTATAATGTAATGCTAAGATTTTATCCTTGTGTAGGATACTATAAAATAATATATTTTCTGTCTGATTTTTTTTATCCGAAGCCAAATCAGACCACAGAAGGTTATTTAAAATACTCGACTTGCGTTATAAAGTAAGTTTGGAGCAAAAACATGGTTTTAATCTCATAAATTGTCGTGTATTGATGGTGTGTTAAGCTAACATGCTACCTAGCCCTAAGATGCACCTGCCACCTAGCTGTTATTTTTACGAAAATTTTTAAATAGGAATGCTTACTGAAATGTTTCTTTTTTTCAAGAAGGGCTTTTGATACAGTTTCAAATGTGAAGTGAGAACTTTGATAAAAGAAATATGGGATTGAAACAGCATGTATTAGGTTAATACAGTAGTTAACAGTGATTTTTTTTTTCCGCTCAGAATAGGTCACTGTTGTGTCCTTGTCAGCTCATTATAATAACATTCATTTTATTGGAACAGCAGGTGTTTTGTGTATGGTTAATTTATTTTACATGTGCTTTACATGTCATAATTTATAAGACTGAATACATGGAGAAATGCTCTTTGTCTTTAATAACTTGACTCGTATACAAAAACAGGAATGTGTATATAGGCTTTTTTAAATATTTGGCATTGCATAAAAGTAAATCCTTCAGCCAGAGAAGAAAATAAACATTTTGAAAAACATTTTAAAAGAAACCACGTTAATCTTTTACCCAGTCAATCTATTCCACCCATAAATATTGTGGAAAAAATTAACCTTCAACTGGAATATATGTAACATGCAAAAGTATCAAAGAGTTTAGAGAATTCTCAAAGGCAAGAGTTTGAGTGCGACGAGATGCATTCACTCAGAGTTGGGCAGGCCTAGTGTGGAGAGAAGGTGGTTAATACTAGCAGGCTTTTCGATTTGTTTGAAACTTTTCTTAAAAAACATTTTAAAGTGTTAAGCAAAGCTGTTGTGGATGAATCTTTAAATGTAAACAGTTGTCAATGGAATCACTCAACTGCATGGTAAAGGAGTCTGTGAGGGATAGACGTACAGTTTTTTTTTTTTTTTTTTAAGGAAGTACAGTGTTTGTCCACTGGAAGAGATTTTTCATTGTTTATTCAACTTAATGATCAACACCAAAGTAGCACACCAGACTGTATTTCCTCCCTCATGGTCTAATTTTCTTTAGTTAAGTTGAATATGCCATTTTCCCTAACTACGCTTATTACTCCATTTTGAGAAATGATACAATTTCCATAAAATGTTCTTAATTTTCTGTTGTTATTGAGCATCAACTCACCTTTCTGACTTCAAGACAGGTCTCACCTCCTGCGAAAGGCTGTCACTGCCAATTGATGAACATGGTCAAAGGTTACAGGATTTTCACCAAAACAAGATACATTTTGACAACCCATGTTTCTACTGATCTGGTGTTTCATTATTTGTTACTTGTACCACTTACCTAAAACAGGCACTGAGTCTTCACTTTGTCCAGCAGCATTGTGGGCAGTTACGACAATGTGACCGCTACTGAAACTGGTGATGGAGCAGAGGAGCTGTGAGGTCATGCAGAGTTTCATCCTCCCAGAGGAAGTGACCCCATACGCGGTGTAGTTCGTAGCAAATAAAGACTCATGCCATGCCACTACTGCCGATGATGCAGAGAATGTCACATTTAGAGGGGCACAAGGTACTGGGAGAAAGAAACAAATGAACAGATGAGTTATGTATGTATTTGCACTTTAAGCATCTTCATTTCCCATTTAAGAATGTAGGAAGGTAGTGCTGTGATGATTAAACACTGTGCACCTGTGGTTCCAGTGACCGCAACAGACTCTGCACTTGAGGCGGCAGAGTTCCTCGCCCTGATGGTTGCACTGTAGGAGGAGCCACAAGGGAGGGGCATCTCAAAGAACGTGCGACTTGTCCAATAGGAGGCAAGGTCAAAGAGTGCCTGGCTGTTCTCCTGAATGCTGCCCTTGAGTCCAAAGAGGTATTCAGAATTAGGGCAACTCACAGTAGACCAGGACGCCCTCAAGATCTGAGTGTCATTCACTACTGTACGAGGGACAACCCTCAACCCAGTTGGAGGACAGGGAGCTGAGGGAAAGAGATGGACAACAAGACTTAAAACCTGTTTTCCCAATGGGGATCACAAAGCAACAGAACCAAAATGTTAGCATCTGTCTCTACAATGGATTTGCCTGTACTATACTCTTATACTCAAATTTTGTGTAAGTTGCAGCTGTTACGCTTTCACATTTGGTCTGAACCTAGAGGTCCTTTTCATGTTATATCCGATTTGTAGACACATCTTCAACGTAAGTTGCTGCTACTAACCATTTAAGATAACGACTAGGTGACTAAATTTAGTTTTGCAGCTCTTTTTGTAGATCTTTGAATATCTTGTAATCCGTCATCAGAAGCCATTCACATCTGCAAATTTGGCTAAATTGCTTTCATACTAATTAACAACTATACTATAGTGGACTTTAACTGTACTCCAGACCTCCCTTTTCATGCAAATTTGGGTGAGGTTCTTTTGGTGGACACGCAAGTACAGAAAACATTCCAACCAAAAGAATCGAACGTTGATGTCAAACAGATTCAAGTCTACTTTAAAAGTACTAGTATGAAACACCCTTAGGGGACATCTCAAATACGTGCAGACAGGGGCGCCGTTTGAAATTTTGGGCCCTATGAAAGAATATGAGGTTGAGCCTCCTACCGCACCCATTCCATTAATAAAATCGATCTCTGGGGCCCCAAAAGTAGGTGGGCCCTTAGAATCGTCCTAACTTTTCCCCCCCTTAGCGGCGCCCCTGCATGCAGATCAGTTCAAAGAAAGCAGATAATTGTTGTACCTGCTCCACCAATTTGAGGTTTACTCAAGGAACTGTTGCAGGTGCCATCTGTTGCCTGCACTGTAAAGTTGTACACGGTGCCACACACTAAGCCCATCAAAGTACAGGAAGTCTCTGTGTTCTGGCAGTAGACCTTTGTGGCGTTTTCTGACTGGGCTATTCCCACGTAGGCCACTGCCCCTGTACTCCCCACCCATGACAAGGAGGCACTACTGTTCCCGCATTGTATGTTTGCAGTTACATTGGTTGGTTCACATGGCACTGCAGAATAAAGACATCGCAATGAAAGTTAGTACAAAGTAAAAATATATGGATACATAATTTAAAGGAAAAGAGTTTGTCACTCTTACCTGTTTTGAATGTGACATTAGTACTTGGCAGACTGGTGCAGTTCTCATTACTGGCTAAAACGGACACGTTGTAGGTGTTGCTGCAGTGCAGGTCAGTTAGGGTGCAGTTATTGTACGATGTATTGCATGTCTTTAAGTCTCCATCTCTGCTGACTGCAGTAAGCAGGTATGACTGTGCCACGTAAGATGGCTCCCATGATACAGACACAGTCTTAGACTGACAGTCTGTATAGGCCTGTACTTGTAAGGGCTGACAGGGCGCTGCAGACGATCAAAAGAAAAATGAGAACAACCTGAATATGGTGCAATGAAAGCACATGTAAAATTGATATATATATATATATATATATATATATATATGTGTTATAGATAGATAGATAGATAGATAGATAGATAGATAGATAGATAGATAGATAGATAGATAGATAGATAGATAGATAGATAGATAGATAGATAGATCGATCAAGGGTGTCCATTCTTCTCTGGGAGGACCACCTTCCTGCAGAGTTTAGCTTCAACTTTAACCAGGCAAAGAAGGTCAACTCTACGAGAAGGTTGTTCTCCTGGAGCAGGATTAGAAACCCCTGGTTTATAAAGTGCAGTTGCAATTATTCAACTAGAAATGTCCCACATTGCAGATGTTATGTTGTATCAAGTGGTTGTTTGCACTTTATTATGTGACTTCTGTTCTGGGTGGTTGTTCACTGGTTAGGTCAAGAGCCCATCCCCAGATGTCTATGATATTCTGATCCCTAGATATGTCTCAGATCTCTTCTTTAATGCAATTCTAAGTTGTTGTTTTTTCACTCACCAGGTAAAACCTGAGTCATATCACCTAGGAATGACATAGCAGCTTTAAGGCTCAAATCCCTAACCCCCAAGTTGGAGCAATAATAGTAGTGATGGTGGCCTTAACTATTTGGACATATAACGCACTTTGCTGATGAAAAGCTATTGATTACTAATGGCTTGCTTTTTAAACTCATTGTTTTACTAGGTAGGTATAACAATATTGATGGTTGTACCAGTTCTGATCTTGTAGGGTGGGCTGCGAAGGCTGCTGCATTGGTTGGCCGAAGCAGCCACAATGATGGTGTACTCTTTTCCGCACTGCACATTGGTAAGGTTGCAGGAAGAGGTGGAGCTATTGCAGGAAATGAAGGCACGGTCTTGATCCTCTGCTGTGACAATGTAGAGGGAATTTCCTCTGCGTGCCCTCTGCCACTGTACCATGATAACAGTACTTTGGCATTCAGCCACCACCACGATGGATGACAAGGCACAAGGTGCTGGAGAGAGAGATAAATGTTAAATGGACTACATTTATATAGCGCTTTCAACAGACCCATGGCCACCAAAGCGCTTTACATATTGCCTCACATTCACCCATTCATTCACTCATTCATACACCGACGGCGAATGGATAACATACATTAAGACTAAGAGACCCAGGGTCTCAAATGAGAGGGCTGAAGTTCTCAGGTGTACTTGCCTGTCTCCAGCTGAAAGCTGTTGCTGGGTGGGCTCAGGCAGGCAGCGTTTGAAGCAGTGACTTGGAAGGTGTAGCTTTTTCCACAACCCAGGTCAGGCACATTACAGGTGGAGTTTGCGCTGAAACAAGTGGTATTTTGACCGTCGTCCCCAACAGCCAGTACCGTGTAAGATTCTGCACCCTTATCCACTTCCCATGATACCCATGCGGAGTTAGTGACACAGTCCACGGTACCATTAACCCCCTGTGGTGTACATGGAGCTGTAGAGAGAAGAGGTTAGACATAAAGTGCATAAGTATGGATATTGAAATGTATCTATCCATCCATCCATCCATTTGTAATAGAGAGCATTCTTGTGTTAGTGTCCAACCTGAGGCGATGTTGAAGCCACTGCTTGCTTGACTCTGACAGCTGCCCCTCAGTGCCACCACACTGATGTTGAAGCTCTCTCCACAGGGCAGATGTGTGATGGAGCACTGCGTGTTTGTGCTGTTACAGGAGGAAATCACACCAGTGCTCTGGGACTCCATTTCCACTCTGAACTGGCTGGCATCCACGGCTGGGCTCCAGCTCACCAGCACAGACCCTGAATCACACTGCACATTTGCAGATACGTTGTGAGGTGGACATGGAGCTGAGAAAAGAGAGGAACCAATCTGTTATTAAACGGGTGGGGCAGTACCAAATATTTCAGCAGGAAATGATAAAAGGTAAACCAATAAATCAATGATGGTATACTCCTTGCCTCACTACACATGCTATACAGCAATGTTACAGCAAGTTAGCATACCTAATCATTTCACATGCAAATTCGTAACACAATGTAGAAGTCTTGAAGGTACAGTAGCTTGTAAAAGTTTTTGCATTGTGGCATTATTTTCATGACAATGATGTCAGTTTTCTGTCAAAATTCTCATTCCCACAATTCTCATACTTACAACTGATTTTTTTGTAGTTACTCTAACTGTATTACAACATTTTAAATTAAATCATTTTTATTTAAATAATATTTTGTTTTTTTGCATTACAGCAATGATAATTAGGAGAGAAAATGTGCTTAATTGCTCTGAAAATAATTGTAAAAAAAAATGATAATAAAGAAATAATAAAAAAAAAACTAATTAAGGCTAAAAGTAGACTTCACTTAAACAAAATATATTTTCTTATCCAGATCATATTCCACCTCAAACTCAAACATGTTCTTTAAACATTTTATGAGGTTTACCTTTATGTTAGAGAGGGGTTGAAAAATGGTAAATCTAAATTACAACTGCTGCTGGTGAAAGAAAGTACACCACGCTGGTGAAAATACTACAAAATGTTTAATTAAATAATACTTGTTAGGCCTTTATATATATTTGGTTGCTAACTAAGTTGTTAAGTTGACATACAGTTGTCTTTACTTGATAAAGTAAAATCCTCACACACGCACCTGTTTGCACTTGAGACATAGTACTCTTCACGCCCCCGCAGCCACTGGCCATTGAGTAGACAGAAACATTATAATTCTGACCACACTGCAGTTCTTGCAGATTACAGGAGGCAGTGGTGGTGTTACAAGAGTAGGAATGGCCATCATCAGACACGGCCACAGCCATGAAAGCCTCCGCCCCTTTGGCTTGTACCCACGCCACAGACACAACACTACCATTGTGGATGTCGCAAAGCAAAGATGTCTGAACATTGCTAGGTGCACATGGAGCTAAATAGACAGAGAACAGGGACCATTTTAAATGACATTCATTATTAGTATTGCAATGTTGATAATCATACACCTGCATGGCCATTTTGTTTCTTTATATGTCTTTTGAACATATGACAGCAGATTAGAATATCCCACATCAGAAACTGCATTAAATCTGAGCTCTGTCATCAGGTGCACAACAGAAGCAGTGGACTCACGTGACTGCAGAGTGAGGTATGTGTTGCTGTTGTCACATACTCCATCCATGGCAGTGACGGTTAGGTTATATCTCTGGCCACAGTGGATTCCGGATAATGTGCAACTGTGGTCAGAGCTTGTGCAGTTGATGCGATGTCCGTCAGAACCAGCAGCCTGGACCATGTGATGCGTGAGGTTATCAGTGAGCTCCCAAGTTACAACAGCAGAGTTGGTGTCGCAGTTGAGCAGGGCGCTAGCATTCTGTGGCTTACAGGACACTGAAGTGAAATGAAATATTAACAATTACCATAACTAAATAATTGTATACTTTAATTAGTACTAACACCAGTAACTGAGAATTTTTTCAATTTTTTTGGTAACACTTTATTTTACAGTGTCCTTGTCACACTTGCATGTAATTACTGTATTAGAAACTATAAAGTATGCATTATTACATGCAACTAAACAAAAACCTAATCCTTACCATAACCCTATAGTAAGTTCAATTATTATTACTCAGTACTTAAATGTATAGTTACACTATAACATGTAACTCACTTTTTTATTGTTATTTTTTTCTTAGGTACCTGTACTCAGCACGACTGGTTGGCTCGGGGCAGTGCGGCAGCTCCTATCACTCGCGCTGACAGCCAAACTATAGTTCATCCCACAGAGCAGGTCTGAGAAGACACACGCTGTTCCAGTGCTGTTACACACTGAAGCATAGCCACCGCTACTCCAAGCAACTGCAGAGTAGGAAACGGCACCCACGCTTCGATCCCAGGATACAGACACATCTCCAGTCGTACAGTTTACTCTGCCCTGCACATGACCAGGTACACATGGCACTGCAAAGAAAAAAGTTTGACAATTAAAACTTGACTTACATTGTTAGAATTTTTATTCAAAAAGTTAACCAACAGTTAAGTTGGTGTCGTAATATTTCAATACTAAATTTTGATTTTGTTTGCATGCTGAATAATTAATCTTTTTTTTTTTCATGGAGATAAAGGAGGCAGCAGAAGATTAAAAACTTGAGACTGTACCAGTGTTTATTTCTAAGATGGAACCTCCTGATGTGTTGCATTGCTGGTTTACTGCAATGACGCTGACATTGTACGAGGAGCTACAATGCAACGTTTGCAGTTTGCATTGCTGTGTAGTCGTGTTACAGGTATTTATTGGACCTTCAGGTCCCGCTGCAACGACCAGGTAAGACGCCGCCCCGTGGCTGACGTTCCATCTTACAGTTATTAAATTAGACGAACAGTCCAGCTCAGACACCACATTCTGAGGAACACATGGAGCTGGGAGAGAACAGAACAGGAAAACCATTTGAGGTCTGAGATATGGGACATTCTCAACAGACTATATAGAAGTCAAGCCATCAGTGTTTCTGTATTACCTGTTGACAGGTTAGCAGGTGAACTCTGTGCACTTCTGCATTGCCTGTTAATGGCTTTGACAGTGATCTGGTACTGTTGACCACAGAGCAGCTCTGATAGGAAGCCACTGGTAATGTTGGTACTGAATGCCAGCGTGTTCCCATTCCCACTCACTGCTTCCACTGCATATGTCTCAGCTCCAGCACTGGAAGCCCAGCTCAGAGTGCCCAGCCCCGTGCCACAGTCCAGGATGGGCGTCAAAGCTTGAGGAACACATGGGGCTAAAGAACCAGAAAACAGAACAGCGTTGAAACTTTCATGAGGTTTGTGCTTACTTGCATAAACAAGACCAGAACATGTCTGGGTATTATGAAAGATTTACTATAGCTTTTATTTCAATATTTGGTTTGTATTGAACTTTAGAAAATGTAATAATAATAATATATAATCAGAAGTTATTATTTTTCTCTTGCGATGAAAATTATTTTCATATTTATATTTTTCATCAGTATCCATGTCTTGTTTTCAACTAAAAACATCTATACATTCTTAAATAAGATAAATCCAGCAACCTAAATTTGGATAGAATTGCCTCAAAAGTATTTAGAGACATTGTATGAATTTCATTGCTAAATATCAAACCCTAGAATCTGGCCATAATCTGCAAAAAAATGTGCTCCTTGTTCAGAACTAATTTTACTTTTCTTAATAATTTTTATGATTATTTTTTTACCAACTGATCCACAGTCATTTTTTCACTGTTTTACTGTATTTTCAATCAAACGAATTATTCCAAACTTTTGACAATATATATGGCTTTAAAATGTAAAACATTTATTTTCTAAAATATTTTAAATAAATGCTAGTGTCAAATGAATATTTTTATCTAATGCATTTATCTAATACACATTCATATATTTTTTTAATTACATTTAACTGACATGTAAATTGTAAACATGTAAATTAGTTTTAAACTACTCATTCATCCTACAAATGCAAACCCTTGGTATATTTATCATTACAGTGTCTTACCCATGTGTATGTAGGTGCTGTTGCTACGTTTACTCGTGCAGCGGCTGTCATTGGCAGTAACTGTGACGTTATAGACTTCACCACAATGCAGGTCCTCCCAGGTGCAGCTGGTCCCATTAGTGACGCACAGGTGTGTATGTCCATCATTACCTGTTGCTGTGGCAGTGTACATGTTTGCCCCATCGCTTGAGCCCCAGATGACAGAACCCACCTGGTTGTTACATTCCACATGTGTCACGAGATTATGGGGTGTGCAGGGCGCTGGATCACAACACATTACAAAGGTAAGTCAACCCATTTCATACAGTACTGCCTCAAATAAAATTGATAAGCAGAGCAACAGGAATATAACAGGAAATCACATACAATGTGTGTGTAATATTGTGGATTTTGTTGAGTGCGCAGCAGTTTTATGTATAATTTCAGGGACATACCGAGTCTGAAAACTGCAGGGGCGCTCAGTGGGCTGTCGCAGTAAGCTTCTTGCCCTTGGACAGTCACATTGTAACTTTGTCCACAGAGCAGTGACACAGACAGGCTAGTAGAAGTGGTGTTAAAGGCTATGATATATCCCAGACTCCCTGTTGCCGTCACAATGTAGGATGACACCCCTTTGGCATTTGACCAGTCGAGCGTCACTATCTCACTGTTGCATGACATGTGAGCAGTCACATTCTCTGGTCTGCAAGGGTCTGGAGAAGTGAAGGGGGATTGTTATGTTGTACCAATGTATAGAGTTATTCTATAATAATTTAAATAAATAATAAAAGAAAAGTATTAACAGTAAAATAATAAATAAATAAACATTGTTATTATTAATAATAGTAATAAAAACAATAAAATATAAATCTAAAACCAAATTTTTAATACTCATAATTAAATCAAATATTAATAAAAATGTTTAAACATAATAAAAACAAAAAATAAGTCCGGTTGGGAATTGAAAATCAATTCCAATTCTGGAATCGGATACCTAAGGTAAAAATAATCGGAATCATCGGAATTGATTAATCATAAAAAAACTGGGTAATAAAGCACAGAGTGTGAGAAGGGTGTGTGGCTTCCACTTTTCTTTTCTTTTTTTGATAAAAGGATTAAAGGTTTTGTGAAGGGTTTTTTACACAGCATAATGCTATACCTGTGGTGAGGTATACAGGTGCGCTGGCATTGCTTTGGCAGAGGCCGCTGTAAGCGGTGACAGTAAAAGCGTAGGTCTCTCCACAGCCCAGATTAGAGAAGGAACAAGTGGAGGAGGTGGAGTTACAAAGCTCCTGGCGTACTCCTCCTGCACTGAGGGCTCGGGCGGTGTAGAAATCCACTCCTTCTCTCGCCTCCCAATACATCACGGCCGTGTTGTTGCCGCACACCTTATCGACTGCCGCCCGCAATGGCACACAGGGTCCTGCGGAGGGGTCACAGAAAGGTCGGACCATAATTAGCCTAATTAACTTTTACCCCCTTCTACAGTGTAATGGATTGCAAACTCACTGGACCGGAACGTGGCATTGGTGGCGGAGGTAATTTCGCACTGCTGGTTCGTAGAGGTGAAGGTGAGGTTATAGAGTTGTCCACACTGCAGGGATAAGATGTTACAGTAGTTCTGTTGGGATGAGCAGGAGAACCTTTGGCCTCCTGATCCCAAAGCCGTCACAGTGTAATTCTCCGCCCCAGCCATGATGCTCCAGGACACTAGAGCTGAATCTGTAGCACAGTCCACGATGGCGGACACACTGGCAGACAGACATGGTGCTAAAAAATATAGAAGAATATTTTTCAGTACTTATATCCTTTTTGCTAGCACGTTTTATTTAACAGTTATGTACAATCTCAGAAAAAAGGTTAATTGGGGCTCTTTATTGAATCTTAGGGTTCTTGAATCAATTTTAATGCCAAAAAGCTTTGTGAAATGTCTTAAATGATTGCATTTTTCTACTGATAAAGTATGTTTACAAGCTGTTTAATGTATATCATTTAATAAAAAAATAATTAAAACAAAATTAATTGAAACTAAATCCATTAAATGATCCCATGATGGGAACCACTAAAATGTTCTATATATGAAGCGCCTGACAAAACCCTTTGAATTTCTAAAATCCTTTTATTCGAAGTGCATGATACCCTAACATTAAAGTGAAATGCTGAGAAACAGTTAATTCTGAAATCTGATTTGTTTCTGAATGCATTATCCAAAATAATAAGACAGTAATCCGGAACATGGTAATTTCTGATTTAATTTAGACTTTTTAAAAAAAAAATTATTCAACCTTAAGTACTATATTATACTGTATATTTTGGGTACTAGGTTTTTTATTTGTTTTGTCCTTACAGACCTGATGTCATGTTGACCCCTATGCTGTCAGAGCTGTTGAACAACTCTCCGATGGCACGGACTCTGACATAGTACACTATTCCACAGGTGAGATCAGGTAAACTGCAATATGTGCGATCTGTCCGACAGGAAGTGGAATGACCATTTTGCCCATCCAGGAACGCAATGTATCCCACTGCAAACTGGCTAGGCTCCCAGGAAACCGTTGCATTGAGGGTGGCGCAGTTTATGCTAGCTTTGACGTTCTGAGGAGGACAGGGTTCTGAAATGACACAAATGTTACACAATACTATAATACTGCTTTAAAAGACTTAGAATGCAGTACACAAATAGTATGGATTACTTATATTTGTCCCTTTTTTAGCTCAGAAAAGAGCAGCTCAACAGAAGAAAGTGATTCAGGTTTGTTATTTGTAACATCATGAGTAATGACAGAATTTGAATTTTTGAGTGAACATTCCTATAAAGTCAGTGGTCACATGACTGACCCGTCTTGATTGGATCATAGGTGGCAGTGACATTGCAGGCACTGTTGCGAGTCGTCACGCTGATGTTGTAGATCTGGCCACAGCTCATGTCTGGCATGGTGCAGCTCGTGTTAGAGGTCGCACAGGTCACTGTCAGGCCCTCGGGGGTCACAGCCATCGCTGTGAAGTTGGCGGCACCTTTAGTGACATCCCAGGAGAGCCGAGCGGTGGAAGGACTGTACTGCGCTGTCAGATGCTGAGGAGCACACGGACCTGTAATGGTATGATTACAGCTTAGTTTTATTCATTAAATATTTTAAAAAGCATAAAATAATCTATCATAAGCCTCATGTACACATTTTGTAGTACAATTAGTCACTTTACTGTATATATATTTTTTAATTATATATATAATATACACAGTCAAACCAAAATTTATTCAGACACTTTCAAAAGTTCTTACATTATCACAGTTTATTCACTATAGTTTAGAAAATGATAATACAATATGACAAGAACTTGTCAAATCAGTTTATATTTCACTGGTTTTGGCCATCCTTCTGTTAGACTGTCTCACAAATGGATTAGGTTGAATAGCTGTCAGCTGTTAAATTTAAGTACACACTTAGATAATACCAACCTAGGTCAACCAATTACCAAGCAATGCTTAATTTTGTTCAGTCTGTGGTGTCTAAGGTCGCATTAGCAATTAAAGAAAAAACACTTAAGCAAAACATGATCAGGCCAAAGTGTCTGAATAATTTTTGGTACCAAGAATTTTTGGGTATAATATGTCCCATTTGACTTTATTTTGCTATCCAGTGTCCTGCACCCACTAGTAAAAATAATAGAAGATGATCCCTGGTGTGTGAATCATTTTTGGTTTGAATGTGTTTATATATATATTAGTAAAATAGTTGAATGGAGCGGAAGGGGAACCCGCTACTTCAGTGGAAGTTAGCAAAACCAAATCTCTTACAAAACTGGCAAACGCAAGCAAATCAGATTCAGTAAACCTCACCTGTGATCAGGGAGTCAGTCATCTGTGCACTGGAATTGCATGTGGATCCCAAAGTCAGTACGTTCACCATATACTCATTGCCACACTGCAGGTTGCTCAGCTCACAGTGCGTGATGGAGCTGTTGGATGTACAGCTAGTACTGTTGCCCAGCGGTGCCAAGGCAGAGACACCGTATCCCTGAGCACCTGCACCGTACTGCCATGACACAGTGGCTGTTCCTAGCTGACAATCCAACACTGCCCTGATGGAGCTGGCTGCGCAAGGAACTATGGGTAAAAGTCGAAGAGAAACTGAGAATGTTAACATTTAATTGGAGCACAGTGTTCTTCATATGCAAACATGGCAAACAAAGATTGAAATGTTCAGAAGTTTGGCGTTACTATGATTTTTTAATGTGTTTTTATGTTCTCTTATGACCAAAAATACAGTATTATTATGAAATATTATTGCAATTTAAAAAAAACTGTTTTCTATTTTAATATATTTTAAAATGTAATTTATTCATGTGGTGATGGCGCAGTGGATAAGACACATGCCTTTGGTGTGAGAGACCCGGGTTCGAATCCACTGTGAGACACCAATGTGTCCCTGAGCAAGACACTTAACCCCTAGTTGCTCCAGAGGCGTGCGACCTCTGACATATAGCAATTGTAAGTCGCTTTGGATAAAAGCGTCAGCTAAATGAATAAATGTAAATGTATTCCTGTGATAGCAAAGCTGAATTTTCATCATATTTCTTCAGTTTCACAAGATCCTTCAGAAATCATTCTAAAATGCTGATTTGCTGATCGAGAAACATTTCTAATTATTATTAATGTTTTGCTGCTTAATTTTTTGTGGAATTTGTAACATTATGAATGTTTTTACTGTCACTTTTGATCAATTTAATGCATCCTTGCTGAATAAAAGCATTAATTTCTTTAGCAAAAAATAATCTTACTGACCCCAAAACTTGGAACAGTAATTTATCATGAACATTTTCTATATGCATAGAATAGTCAAATGAGCATGTACAGAACACAGTAGTCTGGGTGCAGTGTCCTACAATGCAAAGCGCTCGACTTCATCCAGACAAACTCTTGACTCATTAATTTTGTGCAAAGATATTTTTCACACAAAAAGAGATTTTTCGCATCTTTCCGAATCTTTTCCAAAATCTTAACCAAATTCCACTCCCTGAATTAAATGTGCACTGCAAAGGAATCAGGTCATGTGACAAGAAAGTAACATACAATTGTTTAAAAAAATGTTCCATAATCCCGTGTATACAGTGTTTACTGAAAGCAGCTACAAACATAGTAATTAATTTAGCAGAGGGTATAGAGAGCATATAGAAAAAATATATGCTTGTATATCTTTAGATGTACCTGATTTAGTGTTCAGAATATAGAGAGTATATAGAACAACATGCTTGTATATGTTTAGATGTACCTGAGTTAGTGTTCACTGTAGCACTTGGAGGGCTGCTGCACAGATTATCTGATGCCGTCACATTAACGTGGTACAGCTGACCACAACTGAGCCCTGTCACGTTACACTGCGAGCCTGTAGACTGGCAGGTGGTGGAGACTCCATTGCTGTCCTGCACGGTGGCTTTGTACTGTTGTCCTCCTGCACTGGATGTCCATGATACCACTAAAGCAGCTGTGAAACAATCCACGGTGGGCACGACATTGCTTGGGGTGCAAGGCACTAGAATACAAAAAGCAAGAAAAAACATTTTAAATTTTGAACCAAATTGAATTTGATTACATTTTCTAATTGAGCAATGGCATTCTTCAGCTTTTAAAAGAATCATGATGTGAAATAGAAAATGAACTGGTTGGGTTTTGATTGTGTTACTCAGTTACACGTTATATTTTATTACCTGTTTGGACCTGAACTGATGCACTGTTTCCGCTGCTACAGTCGCTGCCTTTGGCCTTGACTGTGATCGTATAAGTCTCTCCGCAGGTCAAAGTTAAAAGGTCACAGGAGGTGGAGGCTGAGGTGCAGTTAGCTGAGAGGTCATTAACACTGCTGGCTGTCACTGAGTAAAGCTCCGCCCCTTGGCTGCTCCCCCAGGTTACTTTTGCTATGTTGCTACTACAGGTGACATTGGCCGACACGTTTTGTGGCACACAAGGAGCTGGGTAAATTACAGAAAACAAAATTTTGACATTATTTTAAAAGAATATTCAGAGTCCTGTCCACTTGAATGCTAGATAAATTCAATACGGTGTGTTTTGTGTTGTTTCTACAAAGAAACAATGTGGTAATGGAGCTTGTGATATACTGTGCACTAGTTTACAATTTCTGCATTTAAACACTAGACAAACTTGTATTGTGCAAAATTCTCCACTAGTTAGATAGATGATGTATATAGCTATATGATTATAAGGTTATACTGTAGATGAAATACTTACCAGTATTGACACGACGCACTTCGCTACGTTGCCCATTGCAGTCGACGCTCATAGCTGTGACTGACACGTTGTATGCCTGACCACACGCCAGGCCGCTGATGTTACAGGAAGTGCTGCTGGAGTTGCATGTTTGCGTAATTCCATTATCACCTTCAGCTGTTACTATATAGTTGGAAACAAGGCCACTAGATGCTGCCCAGGAAACAGACGCAGTGTCAGACCCACAGAATAATGACACATTGACTTGAGTGGGAACACATGGAGCTGGAAAGAAAAGATTCAAATGATGTGATGCACAACATTTTAGCGCAATAGATTATCAGATGCCATAAGAAAGGGTTTAAATTAGGGTCTACGCTAATTGCTCTTTGAATTATTGTTTAATGTTATACCTGTGTCTAGAGTGAGCAGGGGTTTAGAACAGGTCGAACAGTTCTGGCCGTATCCTGTAACACTGATGTTGTAGTGCTGACCACACTGAAGTGAGCTGATGTTGCATGAGGAGCTGTTGGTGAAGCAGCTGTGCTTTTGGGTGTCCTGGAAAGACTGCAGTGTTGCATTGGAACTTAGTGTACCGTTGCCTGGTGTCCAAGAAATCAGTGCGGAGTTGGTGTGGCAATCCAGTCTGGCTTGAATGTCAGTATTAGGACATGGTGCTGCAACATGAAAAATTGATAACACATCAAAATGCTGTTGCAAAACTGTATTTTTACATGGTGGATGGTTGTCAGGTTGTTTCCACATGATTTCTATTATGTTCTAAGTGGCTTCTACAGCACATTTATGTGGTTTGGTGGTACACAAGGAGCTGGGTAAATTATATAAAACAAAATGAATATATGTAATATAATAATAATATATAATCAGTAGTTATTATTTTTCTCTTGTGATAAATTATTTTCATATTTTCATGTTCATATGTTTCATCAGTATCCATGTCTTGTTTTCAACCAAAAACATCTATACATTCTTAAAATAAGATAAATCCAGCAACCTAAATTTAGATACAATTGCCTCAAATGTATTTAGAGACATTGTATGAATTTCATTGCTAAATATTAAGCGCTAGAATATGGCCATAATCTGCAAAAAAATGTGCTCCTTGTTCAGAACTAATTTTACTTTTCTTAATCATTTTTGATTATTTTTTACCAACTGATCCACTGTCATTATTTCACTGTTTTACTGTATTTTTAATCAAATTAATTATTCCAAACTTTTGACAATATATTTGGCTTTAAAATTTAAAACATTTATTTTCTAAAATATTTTAAATAAATGCAAGTGTCAAATGAATATTTTTATCTAATGCATTTATCTAATACACATTCATATATTTTTTTAATTACATTTAACTGACATGTAAATTGTAAACATGTAAATTAGTTTTAAACTACTCATTCATCCTACAAATGCAAACCCTTGGTATATTTATCATTACAGTGTCTTACCCATGTGTATGTAGGTGCTGTTGCTACGTTTACTCGTGCAGCGGCTGTCATTGGCAGTAACTGTGACGTTATAGACTTCACCACAATGCAGGTCCTCCCAGGTGCAGCTGGTCCCATTAGTGACGCACAGGTGTGTATGTCCATCATTACCTGTTGCTGTGGCAGTGTACATGTTTGCCCCATCGCTTGAGCCCCAGATGACAGAACCCACCTGGTTGTTACATTCCACATGTGTCACGAGATTATGGGGTGTGCAGGGCGCTGGATCACAACACATTACAAAGGTAAGTCAACCCATTTATACAGTACTGCCTCAAATAAAATTGATAAGCAGAGCAACAGGAATATAACAGGAAATCACATACAATGTGTGTGTAATATTGTGGATTTTGTTGAGTGCGCAGCAGTTTTATGTATAATTTCAGGGACATACCGAGTCTGAAAACTGCAGGGGCGCTCAGTGGGCTGTCGCAGTAAGCTTCTTGCCCTTGGACAGTCACATTGTAACTTTGTCCACAGAGCAGTGACACAGACAGGCTAGTAGAAGTGGTGTTAAAGGCTATGATATATCCCAGACTCCCTGTTGCCGTCACAATGTAGGATGACACCCCTTTGGCATTTGACCAGTCGAGCGTCACCATCTCACTGTTGCATGACATGTGAGCAGTCACATTCTCTGGTCTGCAAGGGTCTGGAGAAGTGAAGGGGGATTGTTATGTTGTACCAATGTATAGAGTTATTCTATAATCATTTAAATAAATAATAAAAGAAAAGTATTAACAGTAAAATAATAAATAAATAAACATTGTTATTATTAATAATAGTAATAAAAACAATAAAATATAAATCTAAAACCAAATTTTTAATACTCATAATTAAATCAAATATTAATAAAAATGTTTAAACATAATAAAAACAAAAAATAAGTCCGGTTGGGAATTGAAAATCAATTCCAATTCTGGAATCGGATACCTAAGGTAAAAATAATCGGAGTCATCGGAATTGATTAATCATAATAAAACTGGGTAATAAAGCACAGAGTGTGAGAAGGGTGTGTGGCTTCCACTTTTCTTTTCTTTTTTTGATAAAAGGATTAAAGGTTTTGTGAAGGGTTTTTTACACAGCATAATGCTATACCTGTGGTGAGGTATACAGGTGCGCTGGCATTGCTTTGGCAGAGGCCGCTGTAAGCGGTGACAGTAAAAGCGTAGGTCTCTCCACAGCCCAGATTAGAGAAGGAACAAGTGGAGGAGGTGGAGTTACAAAGCTCCTGGCGTACTCCTCCTGCACTGAGGGCTCGGGCGGTGTAGAAATCCACTCCTTCTCTCGCCTCCCAATACATCACGGCCGTGTTGTTGCCGCACACCTTATCGACTGCCGCCCGCAATGGCACACAGGGTCCTGCGGAGGGGTCACGGAAAGGTCGGACCATAATTAGCCTAATTAACTTTTACCCCCTTCTACAGTGTAATGGATTGCAAACTCACTGGACCGGAACGTGGCATTGGTGGCGGAGGTGATTTCGCACTGCTGGTTCGTAGAGGTGAAGGTGAGGTTATAGAGTTGTCCACACTGCAGGGATAAGATGTTACAGTAGTTATGTTGGGATGAGCAGGAGAACCTTTGGCCTCCTGATCCCAAAGCCGTCACAGTGTAATTCTCCGCCCCAGCCATGATGCTCCAGGACACTAGAGCTGAATCTGTAGCACAGTCCACGATGGCGGACACACTGGCAGACAGACATGGTGCTAAAAAATATAGAAGAATATTTTTCAGTACTTATATCCTTTTTGCTAGCACGTTTTATTTAACAGTTATGTACAATCTCAGAAAAAAGGTTAATTGGGGCTCTTTATTGAATCTTAGGGTTCTTGAATCAATTTTAATGCCAAAAAGCTTTGTGAAATGTCTTAAATGATTGCATTTTTCTACTGATAAAGTATGTTTACAAGCTGTTTAATGTATATCATTTAATAAAAAAATAATTAAAACAAAATTAATTGAAACTAAATCCATTAAATGATCCCATGATGGGAACCACTAAAATGTTCTATATATGAAGCGCCTGACAAAACCCTTTGAATTTCTAAAATCCTTTTATTCGAAGTGCATGATACCCTAACATTAAAGTGAAATGCTGAGAAACAGTTAATTCTGAAATCTGATTTGTTTCTGAATGCATTATCCAAAATAATAAGACAGTAATCCGGAACATGGTAATTTCTGATTTAATTTAGACTTTTTAAAAAAAAAATTATTCAACCTTAAGTACTATATTATACTGTATATTTTGGGTACTAGGTTTTTTATTTGTTTTGTCCTTACAGACCTGATGTCATGTTGACCCCTATGCTGTCAGAGCTGTTGAACAACTCTCCGATGGCACGGACTCTGACATAGTACACTATTCCACAGGTGAGATCAGGTAAACTGCAATATGTGCGATCTGTCCGACAGGAAGTGGAATGACCATTTTGCCCATCCAGGAACGCAATGTATCCCACTGCAAACTGGCTAGGCTCCCAGGAAACCGTTGCATTGAGGGTGGCGCAGTTTATGCTAGCTTTGACGTTCTGAGGAGGACAGGGTTCTGAAATGACACAAATGTTACACAATACTATAATACTGCTTTAAAAGACTTAGAATGCAGTACACAAATAGTATGGATTACTTATATTTGTCCCTTTTTTAGCTCAGAAAAGAGCAGCTCAACAGAAGAAAGTGATTCAGGTTTGTTATTTGTAACATCATGAGTAATGACAGAATTTGAATTTTTGAGTGAACATTCCTATAAAGTCAGTGGTCACATGACTGACCCGTCTTGATTGGATCATAGGTGGCAGTGACATTGCAGGCACTGTTGCGAGTCGTCACGCTGATGTTGTAGATCTGGCCACAGCTCATGTCTGGCATGGTGCAGCTCGTGTTAGAGGTCGCACAGGTCACTGTCAGGCCCTCGGGGGTCACAGCCATCGCTGTGAAGTTGGCGGCACCTTTAGTGACATCCCAGGAGAGCCGAGCGGTGGAAGGACTGTACTGCGCTGTCAGATGCTGAGGAGCACACGGACCTGTAATGGTATGATTACAGCTTAGTTTTATTCATTAAATATTTTAAAAAGCATAAAATAATCTATCATAAGCCTCATGTACACATTTTGTAGTACAATTAGTCACTTTACTGTATATATATTTTTTAATTATATATATAATATACACAGTCAAACCAAAATTTATTCAGACACTTTCAAAAGTTCTTACATTATCATAGTTTATTCACTATAGTTTAGAAAATGATAATACAATATGACAAGAACTTGTCAAATCAGTTGATATTTCACTGGTTTTGTCCATCCTTCTGCTAGACTGTCTCACAAATGGATTAGGTTGAATAGCTGTCAGCTGTTAAATTTAAGTACACACTTAGATAATACCAACTTAGGTCAACCAATTACCAAGCAATGCTTAATTTTGTTCAGTCTGTGGTGTCTAAGGTCGCATTAGCAATTAAAGAAAAAACACTTAAGCAAAACATGATCAGGCCAAAGTGTCTGAATAATTTTTGGTACCAAGAATTTTTGGGTATAATATGTCCCATTTGACTTTATTTTGCTATCCAGTGTCCTGCACCCACTAGTAAAAATAATAGAAGATGATCCCTGGTGTGTGAATCATTTTTGGTTTGAATGTGTTTATATATATATTAGTAAAATAGTTGAATGGAGTGGAAGGGGAACCCGCTACTTCAGTGGAAGTTAGCAAAACCAAATCTCTTACAAAACTGGCAAACGCAAGCAAATCAGATTCAGTAAACCTCACCTGTGATCAGGTAGTCAGTCATCTGTGCACTGGAATTGCATGTGGATCCCAAAGTCAGTACGTTCACCATATACTCATTGCCACACTGCAGGTTGCTCAGCTCACAGTGCGTGATGGAGCTGTTGGATGTACAGCTAGTACTGTTGCCCAGCGGTGCCAAGGCAGAGACGCCGTATCCCTGAGCACCTGCACCGTACTGCCATGACACAGTGGCTGTTCCTAGCTGACAATCCAACACTGCCCTGATGGAGCTGGCTGCGCAAGGAACTATGGGTAAAAGCAGAAGAGACACTGAGAATGTTAACATTTAATTGGAGCACAGTGTTCTTCATATGCAAACATGGCAAACAAAGATTGAAATGTTCAGAAGTTTGGCGTTACTATGATTTTTTTATGTGTTTTTATGTTCTCTTATGACCAAAAATACAGTATTATTATGAAATATTATTGCAATTTAAAAAAAACTGTTTTCTATTTTAATATATTTTAAAATGTAATTTATTCATGTGGTGATGGCGCAGTGGATAAGACACATGCCTTTGGTGTGAGAGACCCGGGTTCGAATCCACTGTGAGACACCAATGTGTCCCTGAGCAAGACACTTAACCCCTAGTTGCTCCAGAGGCGTGCGACCTCTGACATATATAGCAATTGTAAGTCGCTTTGGATAAAAGCGTCAGCTAAATGAATAAATGTAAATGTATTCCTGTGATAGCAAAGCTGAATTTTCATCATATTTCTTCAGTTTCACAAGATCCTTCAGAAATCATTCTAAAATGCTGATTTGCTGATCGAGAAACATTTCTAATTATTATTAATGTTTTGCTGCTTAATTTTTTGTGGAATTTGTAACATTATGAATGTTTTTACTGTCACTTTTGATCAATTTAATGCATCCTTGCTGAATAAAAGCATTAATTTCTTTAGCAAAAAATAATCTTACTGACCCCAAAACTTGGAACAGTAATTTATCATGAACATTTTCTATATGCATAGAATAGTCAAATGAGCATGTACAGAACACAGTAGTCTGGGTGCAGTGTCCTACAATGCAAAGCGCTCGACTTCATCCAGACAAACTCTTGACTCATTAATTTTGTGCAAAGATATTTTTCACACAAAAAGAGATTTTACGCATCTTTCCAAATCTTTTCCAAAATCTTAACCAAATTCCACTCCCTGAATTAAATGTGCACTGCAAAGGAATCAGGTCATGTGACAAGAAAGTAACATACAATTGTTTGAAAATGTTCCATAATGTGTTTTACACAATTTTTTGCCGTGTATACAGTGTTTACTGAAAGCAGCTCCGAACATAGTAATTAATTTAGCAGAGGGTATAGAGAGCATATAGAAAAAATATATGCTTGTATTTGTTTAGATGTACCTGAGTTAGTGTTCAGAGTATATAGAACAACATGCTTGTATATGTTTAGATGTACCTGAGTTAGTGTTCACTGTAGCACTTGGAGGGCTGCTGCACAGATTATCTGATGCCGTCACATTAACGTGGTACAGCTGACCACAACTGAGCCCTGTCACGTTACACTGCGAGCCTGTAGACTGGCAGGTGGTGGAGACTCCATTGCTGTCCTGCACGGTGGCTTTGTACTGTTGTCCTCCTGCACTGGATGTCCATGATACCACTAAAGCAGCTGTGAAACAATCCACGGTGGGCACGACATTGCTTGGGGTGCAAGGCACTAGAATACAAAAAGCAAGAAAAAACATTTTAAATTTTGAACCAAATTGAATTTGATTACATTTTCTAATTGAGCAATGGCATTCTTCAGCTTTTAAAAGAATCATGATGTGAAATAGAAAATGAACCGGTTGGGTTTTGATTGTGTTACTCAGTTACACGTTATATTTTATTACCTGTTTGGACCTGAACTGATGCACTGTTCCCGCTGCTACAGTCGCTGCCTTTGGCCTTGACTGTGATCGTATAAGTCTCTCCGCAGGTCAAAGTTAAAAGGTCACAGGAGGTGGAGGCTGAGGTGCAGTTAGCTGAGAGGTCATTAACACTGCTGGCTGTCACTGAGTAAAGCTCCGCCCCTTGGCTGCTCCCCCAGGTTACTTTTGCTATGTTGCTACTACAGGTGACATTGGCCGACACGTTTTGTGGCACACAAGGAGCTGGGTAAATTACAGAAAACAAAATTTTGACATTATTTTAAAAGAATATTCAGAGTCCTGTCCACTTGAATGCTAGATAAATTCAATACGGTGTGTTTTGTGTTGTTTCTACAAAGAAACAATGTGGTAATGGAGCTTGTGATATACTGTGTACTATAGTTTACAATTTCTGCATTTAAACACTAGACAAACTTGTATTGTGCAAAATTCTCCACTAGTTAGATAGATGATGTATATAGCTATATGATTATAAGGTTATACTGTAGATGAAATACTTACCAGTATTGACACGACGCACTTCGCTACGTTGCCCATTGCAGTCGACGCTCATAGCTGTGACTGACACGTTGTATGCCTGACCACACGCCAGGCCGCTGATGTTACAGGAAGTGCTGCTGGAGTTGCATGTTTGCGTAATTCCATTATCACCTTCAGCTGTTACTATATAGTTGGAAACAAGGCCACTAGATGCTGCCCAGGAAACAGACGCAGTGTCAGACCCACAGGATAATGACACATTGACTTGAGTGGGAACACATGGAGCTGGAAAGAAAAGATTCAAATGATGTGATGCACAACATTTTAGCGCAATAGATTATCAGATGCCATAAGAAAGGGTTTAAATTAGGGTCTACGCTAATTGCTCTTTGAATTATTGTTTAATGTTATACCTGTGTCTAGAGTGAGCAGGGGTTTAGAACAGGTCGAACAGTTCTGGCCGTATCCTGTAACACTGATGTTGTAGTGCTGACCACACTGAAGTGAGCTGATGTTGCATGAGGAGCTGTTGGTGAAGCAGCTGTGCTTTTGGGTGTCCTGGAAAGACTGCAGTGTTGCATTGGAACTTAGTGTACCGTTGCCTGGTGTCCAAGAAATCAGTGCGGAGTTGGTGTGGCAATCCAGTCTGGCTTGAATGTCAGTATTAGGACATGGTGCTGCAACATGAAAAATTGATAACACATCAAAATGCTGTTGCAAAACTGTATTTTTACATGGTGGATGGTTGTCAGGTTGTTTCCACATGATTTCTATTATGTTCTAAGTGGCTTCTACAGCACATTTATGTGGTTTGGTGGTACACAAGGAGCTGGGTAAATTATATAAAACAAAATGAATATATGTAATATAATAATAATATATAATCAGTAGTTATTATTTTTCTCTTGTGATAAATTATTTTCATATTTTCATGTTCATATGTTTCATCAGTATCCATGTCTTGTTTTCAACTAAAAACATCTATACATTCTTAAAATAAGATAAATCCAGCAACCTAAATTTGGATACAATTGCCTCAAATGTATTTAGAGACATTGTATGAATTTCATTGCTAAATATTAAGCGCTAGAATATGGCCATAATCTGCAAAAAAATGTGCTCCTTGTTCAGAACTAATTTAACTTTTCTTAATCATTTTTGATTATTTTTTACCAACTGATCCACTGTCATTATTTCACTGTTTTACTGTATTTTTAATCAAATTAATTATTCCAAACTTTTGACAATATATTTGGCTTTAAAATTTAAAACATTTATTTTCTAAAATATTTTAAATAAATGCAAGTATCAAATGAATATTTTTATCTAATGCATTTATCTAATACACATTCATATATTTTTTTAATTACATTTAACTGACATGTAAATTGTAAACATGTAAATTAGTTTTAAACTACTCATTCATCCTACAAATGCAAACCCTTGGTATATTTATCATTACAGTGTCTTACCCATGTGTATGTAGGTGCTGTTGCTACGTTTACTCGTGCAGCGGCTGTCATTGGCAGTAACTGTGACGTTATAGACTTCACCACAATGCAGGTCCTCCCAGGTGCAGCTGGTCCCATTAGTGACGCACAGGTGTGTATGTCCATCATTACCTGTTGCTGTGGCAGTGTACATGTTTGCCCCATCGCTTGAGCCCCAGATGACAGAACCCACCTGGTTGTTACATTCCACATGTGTCACGAGATTATGGGGTGTGCAGGGCGCTGGATCACAACACATTACAAAGGTAAGTCAACCCATTTATACAGTACTGCCTCAAATAAAATTGATAAGCAGAGCAACAGGAATATAACAGGAAATCACATACAATGTGTGTGTAATATTGTGGATTTTGTTGAGTGCGCAGCAGTTTTATGTATAATTTCAGGGACATACCGAGTCTGAAAACTGCAGGGGCGCTCAGTGGGCTGTCGCAGTAAGCTTCTTGCCCTTGGACAGTCACATTGTAACTTTGTCCACAGAGCAGTGACACAGACAGGCTAGTAGAAGTGGTGTTAAAGGCTATGATATATCCCAGACTCCCTGTTGCCGTCACAATGTAGGATGACACCCCTTTGGCATTTGACCAGTCGAGCGTCACCATCTCACTGTTGCATGACATGTGAGCAGTCACATTCTCTGGTCTGCAAGGGTCTGGAGAAGTGAAGGGGGATTGTTATATTGTACTATTGTATAGAGTTATTCTATAATCATTTAAATAAATAATAAAAGAAAAGTATTAACAGTAAAAAAAAAAATATATATATATTGTTATTATTAATAATACTAATAAAAAAAACAATTATTAATACCAATAATTAAATCAAATATTAATAAAATGTTTAAACGCATAATAAAAACAAAAAATAAGTCGGGTTGGGAATCGAAAATCAATTCCAATTCTGGAATCGGATACCGAAGATAAAAATAATCGGAATCATCGGAATTGTTAAAATTCAAAGGATACCAAACCCTAAAAAAATATATAGAGAAAATGTTAATGTTATTAAAACTATTGTTAATGTTATAAATGATTAACAATATATATATATATATATATATATATATATATATATATATATATATATATATATATATGTGTGTGTTTATATACAAATGTATTATTAATCATAAAAACACTGGGTAATAAAGGGTAATAAAAAATAAAACAGAGTGTGAGAAGGGTGTGTGGCTTCCACTTTTCTTTTCTTTTTTTGATTAAAGGCCCAAGGTTTTGTGAAGGGTTTTTTACACAGCATAATGCTATACCTGTGGTGAGGTATACAGGTGCGCTGGCATTGCTTTGGCAGAGGCCGCTGTAAGCGGTGACAGTAAAAGCGTAGGTCTCTCCACAGCCCAGATTAGAGAAGGAACAAGTGGAGGAGGTGGAGTTACAAAGCTCCTGGCGTACTCCTCCTGCACTGAGGGCTCGGGCGGTGTAGAAATCCACTCCTTCTCTCGCCTCCCAATACATCACGGCCGTGTTGTTGCCGCACACCTTATCGACTGCCGCCCGCAATGGCACACAGGGTCCTGCGGAGGGGTCATGGAAAGGTCGGACCATAATTAGCCTAATTAACTTTTACCCCCTTCTACAGTGTAATGGATTGCAAACTCACTGGACCGGAACGTGGCATTGGTGGCGGAGGTGATTTCGCACTGCTGGTTCGTAGAGGTGAAGGTGAGGTTATAGAGTTGTCCACACTGCAGGGATAAGATGTTACAGTAGTTCTGTTGGGATGAGCAGGAGAACCTTTGGCCTCCTGATCCCAAAGCCGTCACAGTGTAATTCTCCGCCCCAGCCATGATGCTCCAGGACACTAGAGCTGAATCTGTAGCACAGTCCACGATGGCGGACACACTGGCAGACAGACATGGTGCTAAAAAATATAGAAGAATATTTTTCAGTACTTATATCCTTTTTGCTAGCACGTTTTATTTAACAGTTATGTACAATCTCAGAAAAAAAGGTTAATTGGGGCTCTTTATTGAATCTTAGGGTTCTTGAATCAATTTTAATGCCAAAAAGCTTTGTGAAATGTCTTAAATGATTGCATTTTTCTACTGATAAAGTATGTTTACAAGCTGTTTAATGTATATCATTTAATAAAAAAATAATTAAAACAAAATTAATTGAAACTAAATCCATTAAATGATCCCATGATGGGAACCACTAAAATGTTCTATATATGAAGCGCCTGACAAAACCCTTTGAATTTCTAAAATCCTTTTATTCGAAGTGCATGATACCCTAACATTAAAGTGAAATGCTGAGAAACAGTTAATTCTGAAATCTGATTTGTTTCTGAATGAATTATCCAAAATAATAAGACAGTAATCCGGAACATGGTAATTTCTGATTTAATTTAGACTTTTAAAAAAAAAAATTATTCAACCTTAAGTACTATATTATACTGTATATTTTGGGTACTAGGTTTTTTATTTGTTTTGTCCTTACAGACCTGATGTCATGTTGACCCCTATGCTGTCAGAGCTGTTGAACAACTCTCCGATGGCACGGACTCTGACATAGTACACTATTCCACAGGTGAGATCAGGTAAACTGCAATATGTGCGATCTGTCCGACAGGAAGTGGAATGACCATTTTGCCCATCCAGGAACGCAATGTATCCCACTGCAAACTGGCTAGGCTCCCAGGAAACCGTTGCATTGAGGGTGGCGCAGTTTATGCTAGCTTTGACGTTCTGAGGAGGACAGGGTTCTGAAATGACACAAAGTAAATAAGACTGATTCAAGATGAACGCTTTAAATTTCAATCTGCTCCTCACACAATACTATAATACGGCTTTAAAAGACTTAGAATGCAGTACACAAATAGTATGGATTACTTATATTTGTCCCATTTTTAGCTCAGAAAAGAGCAGCTCCACAGAAGAAAGTCATTCAGGTTTGTTATTTGTAACATCATGAGTAATGACAGAATTTGAATTTTTGAGTGAACATTCCTATAAAGTCAGTGGTCACATGACTGACCCGTCTTGATTGGATCATAGGTGGCAGTGACATTGCAGGCACTGTTGCGAGTCGTCACGCTGATGTTGTAGATCTGGCCACAGCTCATGTCTGGCATGGTGCAGCTCGTGTTAGAGGTCGCACAGGTCACTGTCAGGCCCTCGGGGGTCACAGCCATCGCTGTGAAGTTGGCGGCACCTTTAGTGACATCCCAGGAGAGCCGAGCGGTGGAAGGACTGTACTGCGCTGTCAGATGCTGAGGAGCACACGGACCTGTAATGGTATGATTACAGCTTAGTTTTATTCATTAAATATTTTAAAAAGCATAAAATAATCTATCATAAGCCTCATGTACACATTTCGTAGTACAATTAGTCACTTTACTGTATGTATATATATTTTAATTATATATATAATATACACAGTCAAACCAAAATTTATTCAGACACTTTCAACATTTCTTACATTATCACAGTTTATTCACTATAGTTTAGAAAATGATAATACAATATGACAAGAACTTGTCAAATCAGTTGATATTTCACTGGTTTTGTCCATCCTTCTGCTAGACTGTCTCACAAATGAATTAGGTTGAATAGATGTCAGCTGTTAAATTTAAATACACAATTAGATAATACCAACTTAGGTCAACCAATTACCAAGCAATGCTTCATTTTGTTCAGTCTGTGGTGTAAAAAGGTCGCATTAGCAATTAAAGAAAAAAACACTTAAGCAAAACATGATCAGGCCAAAGTGTCTGAATAATTTTTGGTACCAAGAATTTTTGGGTATAATATGTCACATTTTACTTTATTTTGCTATCCTCCCTTACATGAATGAACTAGAGTGTCCTGCACCCATAAAATAATAGAAGATGATCTCTGGTGTGTGAATCATTTTTGGTTTGAATGTGTGTGTGTGTATATATATATATATATATATATATATATATATATATATATATATATATATTTATATATATATATATATATATATATATATGTATATGTATATATATATTAGTAAAATAGTTGAATGGAGCGGAAGGGGAACCCGCTACTTCAGTGGAAGTTAGCAAAACCAAATCTCTTACAAAACTGGCAAACGCAAGCAAATCAGATTCAGTAAACCTCACCTGTGATCAGGGAGTCAGTCATCTGTGCACTGGAATTGCATGTGGATCCCAAAGTCAGTACGTTCACCATATACTCATTGCCACACTGCAGGTTGCTCAGCTCACAGTGCGTGATGGAGCTGTTGGATGTACAGCTAGTACTGTTGCCCAGCGGTGCCAAGGCAGAGACGCCGTATCCCTGAGCACCTGCACCGTACTGCCATGACACAGTGGCTGTTCCTAGCTGACAATCCAACACTGCCCTGATGGAGCTGGCTGCGCAAGGAACTATGGGTAAAAGCAGAAGAGACACTGAGAATGTTAACATTTAATTGGAGCACAGTGTTCTTCATATGCAAACATGGCAAACAAAGATTGAAATGTTCAGAAGTTTGGCGTTACTATGATTTTTTAATGTTTTTTTATGTTCTCTTATGATCAAAAATACAGTATTATTATGAAATATTATTGCAATTTAAAAAAACTGTTTTCTATTTTAATATATTTTAAAATGTAATTTATTCCTGTGATAGCAAAGCTGAATTTTCATCATCATTCTTCAGTTTCACAAGATCCTTCAGAAATCATTCTAAAATGCTGATTTGCTGATCGAGAAACATTTCTAATTATTATTAATGTTGAACAGTTTTGCTGCTTAATTTTTTGTGGAAACTGTGATACATTGTGAAATCATTTGTAACATTATGAATGTTTTTACTGTCACTTTTGATCAATTTAATGCATCCTTGCTGAATAAAAGCATTAATTTCTTTAGCAAAAAATAATCTTACTGACCCCAAAACTTGGAACAGTAATTTATCATGAACATTTTCTATATGCATAGAATAGTCAAATGAGCATGTACAGAACACAGTAGTCTGGGTGCAGTGTCCTACAATGCAAAGCGCTCGACTTCATCCAGACAAACTCTTGACTCATTAATTTTGTGCAAAGATATTTTTCACACAAAAAGAGATTTTACGCATCTTTCCAAATCTTTTCCAAAATCTTAACCAAATACCACTCCCTGAATTAAATGTGCACTGCAAAGGAATCAGGTCATGTGACAAGAAAGTAACATACAATTGTTTGAAAATGTTCCATAATGTGTTTTACACAATTTTTTGCCGTGTATACAGTGTTTACTGAAAGCAGCTCCGAACATAGTAATTAATTTAGCAGAGGGTATAGAGAGCATAAAGAAAAAATATATGCTTGTATTTGTTTAGATGTACCTGAGTTAGTGTTCAGAGTATATAGAACAACATGCTTGTATATGTTTAGATGTACCTGAGTTAGTGTTCACTGTAGCACTTGGAGGGCTGCTGCACAGATTATCTGATGCCGTCACATTAACGTGGTACAGCTGACCACAACTGAGCCCTGTCACGTTACACTGCGAGCCTGTAGACTGGCAGGTGGTGGAGACTCCATTGCTGTCCTGCACGGTGGCTTTGTACTGTTGTCCTCCTGCACTGGATGTCCATGATACCACTAAAGCAGCTGTGAAACAATCCACGGTGGGCACGACATTGCTTGGGGTGCAAGGCACTAGAATACAAAAAGCAAGAAAAAACATTTTAAATTTTGAACCAAATTGAATTTGATTACATTTTCTAATTGAGCAATGGCATTCTTCAGCTTTTAAAAGAATCATGATGTGAAATAGAAAATGAACTGGTTGGGTTTTGATTGTGTTACTCAGTTACACGTTATATTTTATTACCTGTTTGGACCTGAACTGATGCACTGTTCCCGCTGCTACAGTCGCTGCCTTTGGCCTTGACTGTGATCGTATAAGTCTCTCCGCAGGTCAAAGTTAAAAGGTCACAGGAGGTGGAGGCTGAGGTGCAGTTAGCTGAGAGGTCATTAACACTGCTGGCTGTCACTGAGTAAAGCTCCGCCCCTTGGCTGCTCCCCCAGGTTACTTTTGCTATGTTGCTACTACAGGTGACATTGGCCGACACGTTTTGTGGCACACAAGGAGCTGGGTAAATTACAGAAAACAAAATTTTGACATTATTTTAAAAGAATATTCAGAGTCCTGTCCACTTGAATGCTAGATAAATTCAATACGGTGTGTTTTGTGTTGTTTCTACAAAGAAACAATGTGGTAATGGAGCTTGTGATATACTGTGTACTATAGTTTACAATTTCTGCATTTAAACACTAGACAAACTTGTAATGTGCAAAATTCTTCACTAGTTAGATGGATGATGAATATAGCTAAATGATTATAAGGTTATACTCTAGATGAAATACTTACCAGTATTGACACGACGCACTTCGCTACGTTGCCCATTGCAGTCGACGCTCATAGCTGTGACTGACACGTTGTACGCCTGACCACACGCCAGGCCGCTGATGTTACAGGAAGTGCTGCTGGAGTTGCATGTTTGCGTAATTCCATTATCACCTTCAGCTGTTACTATATAGTTGGAAACAAGGCCACTAGATGCTGCCCAGGAAACAGACGCAGTGTCAGACCCACAGAATAATGACACATTGACTTGAGTGGGAACACATGGAGCTGGAAAGAAAAGATTCAAATGATGTGATGCACAACATTTTAGCGCAATAGATTATCAGATGCCATAAGAAAGGGTTTAAATTAGGGTCTACGCTAATTGCTCTTTGAATTATTGTTTAATGTTATACCTGTGTCTAGAGTGAGCAGGGGTTTAGAACAGGTCGAACAGTTCTGGCCGTATCCTGTAACACTGATGTTGTAGTGCTGACCACACTGAAGTGAGCTGATGTTGCATGAGGAGCTGTTGGTGAAGCAGCTGTGCTTTTGGGTGTCCTGGAAAGACTGCAGTGTTGCATTGGAACTTAGTGTACCGTTGCCTGGTGTCCAAGAAATCAGTGCGGAGTTGGTGTGGCAATCCAGTCTGGCTTGAATGTCAGTATTAGGACATGGTGCTGCAACATGAAAAATTGATAACACATCAAAATGCTGTTGCAAAACTGTGTTTTTACATGGTGGATGGTTGTCAGGTTGTTGCCACATGATTGCTATGATGTTCTAAGTGGCTTCTATGACACATTTATGTGGTTTGGTGGTACACAAGGAGCAGAAATACTGTAAAAAATTAATATTGTGAAATAATTAAATATAACTGATTTCTATTTTTTGAACAATATATTTAATCATTTTTCAGTTTACATATCATATCAAATTACTGTACATAATGAATAGCAATCATGTAAAACACAGTAAACCTTTTTCACCCTGTTCTCCCTCCCACCCCAAAGGGAAATACAATAAAAAATAAAATAAAAAAAATATATAATAATGATAAATAAATAAAATGTACAATAATAATAAAAAAAATGTTTTTTTTTTAAAGACACCTAAATCAGGTAAGGAGTGTTTCACGTGTCTATTTAGGAGACCATGATGCTACCCTACTCCCTCAGAACTTGTTCTTGTTGTAGCAGGTTACCAACATTTACATTATGCCTTAAGAAGTTAGTAAAAGGTCTCCAGACATCTTCAAAAGTATTTTGTTTATTTTTGACAATGTAAGTTATCTTTTCCATTGACATGTTTAAGGCCATTTCTTTAATCCACATTCCAATTCTTGGCTCATTGATATTTTTCCAATTAAGAGCAATTGTACGTTTAGCTTGTAAAATACACATGTCTATGAATCTGACCTCTCTGCTCTGTACGGGAGGGCTGGTAGGATATACACCCAGGATAAAAAGCTTAGGATCCAGTGGTAGTTTCTTTGATAATATTTGGTCAATCATATCAATAATACCTTGCCAAAAGGTTCAAGGTAAATTCAAAGGCAAATTCAAACATTTACATGAATTAAACCAAATATTGATCATATTCAATACGATAGGATTATATGTGTTTTTTCTCAGGTATTTGTGGTCTGCTGAATACAGGTATAGGTGCAATGGTAACCTTGGTGTAATAGAACAAGATTCCAAATCCAACCAAGCAGGAGGGCTTTCAGATGAAAAATAAAACATAATTGTACGCAGCTGAGCTGCCCAGTAATACCATTGGATTATTGGACATTTAAGGCCTCCTCGGTCAAATGGTAGGTATAATAAAGATAGACGTAGTCTGGGACGCTTATTTTGCCAAATAAAGTTGGTAAACAATTTCTTAATTCTAGTAAATAAAGATGAGGGAGGGGGTAGGGGAATATTCTGGAACAAATAGAGAAATTTAGGGAGTATATTCATTTTTATAATATTTATCCTGCCAATCATTGAGATAGGTAAAGATGTCCAACGTTCTATTGATGAGGTAACATCTTTCAGAATTGGGTCATAATTTATCTGGGCAATCTTATTCACCTCGGGGACAATTTTTATACCCAGATATGTAAAATTATCTGTTGAGGTGAAGGTAGAAGAAAAATCCTGGCAAATTTCCCTCTCTGATTCATTAAGTAACATTATGGAGTGATTAACATGATTTTGAGTGATTAACTTTGTATCCAGAAATTTTCCCAAAAGTTTCAATGAGATCTAGGAGTGCAGGGATAGATCTGCTCAGGTTTTTCAGGAACAAAATTACGTCATCTGCAAATAGTGCTGTTTTATGTTCCAGGTGACTTTCTCGGATTCCATAAATGTCACTATGCATCCTCACCCTTATAGCAAAAGGTTCTATATTGCAAGGATAAATAATAAAGGTGATAAGGGACTTCCTTGCAGGCAACTTCTAGAGATGTTAAAAGGTTTAGAGACCACATTATTGGTCAAAACTTCTGCGGAAAGCCCAGTACAAAGCAATCTAACCCATTTACAAAAAGTATCCCCAAAGCCAAAACAAGTGAGCACCTCAAATAAGTAGTGCCTTTCGACGCGGTCAAAGGCCTTTTCTGCATCAAGAGAGAGTAAAGCCGTGTCTTTTGCCCCTCTCTGGTTATGTAAAATATTGAGCACTCGTCTGACATTATGAAAGCCCTGTCTACCTTGGATAAATCCAATTTGGTCCTCTCCCACCACCAGAGGTAGCAGCAGGCCCTCCAATCTTCTTGCAAGAACTTTGCTAAGTATTTTTGTATCTGAGTTTAAAAGGCTGATTGGGCGCATGTTTTCACATTTTGTGTTAAGTTTTCCTGGTTTTGGGAGTAAAGTTATTAGGGCTCTCCTCATGGATGTAGGGAGAAGGCCATTCCTAAAAGATTCCTGGAACATTTCCAACAGGGGTGAAATTAATTTGGACTGAAATTTTTTATAAATATCAATAGGTATGCCATCTGGACCTGCTGATTTTCCAGCCTGCATACAGCTAATTGCTTCTACAATTTCTAATTTTGTTATTTCTCCATCTAATGCTCTACTTTCATTTTCTGAAATTCTAGGAATATTAAGGTTTTTTAGAAATAGTGTTTGTTTATCGAGATTACGAGTACCCTCAGAGCTATACAGTTTCTCATAAAATACCCCGAAGGCCTCATTAATTTCTGTAGGGTCTACTATGGTTCTACCGTTTGGATCTTCGATGTAGTTAATAGACCTTTCTGTTTGTTGTTGTTTAATGCGCCAAGCTAAAAGTTTCCCAGGTTTTTCCCCTTGGTCATAAAAGGATTGTTTAAGTCTCATTAAATTAACTGCTGCTTTGTTAGCTGACAATTCATTGTACTTTGCTCTAAGTAGAAGTAATTGTACATGTACATCGTTAGAGTTTGGTTTCTTATTGTAGAGATCTATTTCAAGTTTTTTAATTTTCTCATCTAATGTCTTTATTACCAAATGTGAACTCTTTTTTTTTTTTGAGCTGGTAAAGCTAATTATTTGACCCCTAAGAAAGGCCTTAAATGCCTCCCATCTTATGCTAGCACACGTTTGAGAAGTATTACATATAAAGTACATGTCAATTTGTTTATCTAAAAAATCTATAAATGTGGGGTCTGTAAGCTATCCTGGTTGAAGACGCCATTTCGGGGGATCACTCACAAGTTTAGTATCTGTATAAGTGAGTGAAATAGCTGCATGGTCAGATATTACTATACTACTATACTGACAGTTGTCAATTTTTGAAACAAGTAGTGCTGAGACCAAAAAATAATCTATACGTGAGTGAGTTTTATAAGTGCTGGAATAACAGGAGTATTCTACTGCATTGGGCTTGCCATGCGTCCATATATCCAACAAATTTAATTCTTTCATAAAATGGCTTATTGTCTTCCTCAAACTAGTGTGAGTATTATCCAAGCCTGATGATCTATCTCTTACTGGAACTAACGTGCAATAAAAGTCGCCAGCTATTATGTATTGCCCAGAAAGATTTAACTGATTTCTATTTTAGTGCACAAAAACATTTCTTATTATTATCAATATTAAAAAGTAAAAAAAATAAAATAAAAAAAATCAGGATATTTGATGAATTGAAAGTTCAAAAGAGCATTTATTTTAAAAAGAAATCTTTTGTAACATTATAAATGTATTTACTGTCACTTTTAAATAATGCATCCTTGTTAAATAAAATGATTAATTGCTTTTTTTTATATCTTACTATCCCAATTTTTTGATCGGTAGTGTATATCATAAATTCAATATAACAAGGTTTGATTTAACCAGCTATTTCTCTTACCTGTTATGATGGGTGATCCAGTGCCTACAGAGCTGTTGCATGAACGTCCCTCTGCCACTACTTTAACCGAGCAATTTTGTCCACACATCATGTTAGTGATGTCACATCCTGTTTCGTTGGACCTGCACATATACGACTGTCCATTAGAGCATTCAAGTGTTGTCAAAAAGGACAGTGCTCCATTGCCACGGGACCAGGACACACTCGCTGTGTTGTTGCCACAGTTTATTCTGGACTGGATATTCAGTGGAGGGCATGGGGCTGAAGAGAAAAGAAAATAATATTATTTAAAGGTGAAGTATGAATTAATTTTTAAGATAATATGAGTAGTGCTAGGATGTTGCTATATGTCTTATGTGTGTTTAAAATGGGTTTTACTAGGCTGCTCTTTAATTGTGATGAAAGAATAGACTTTTTCTAACATGCACTAAAGAATTGTGCACAGTAAGATCAGGACCGTGTATTAGAAATTAAATACAGTTGATTTTGATTTCATGTTGACTTTAAATATATAGATATTGAATTGGTAGGACTCATTATTTAGAATGGTAGCCATCAATTTTGTCAATATGCTACTGCACCTGCCGTGACCTGACTGGTCACACTGTTGGAGCTACAGCCGTTGCCCTGTGCAGCCACAGTGATATTGAATGTCTGCCCACAGCCAATTGCAGCGATTACGCAGGATGTGGAGGTGGAGTTACACCCCAGAACCTTGTCAGTAGATTTTGCTTGAGCATAGAAGATCTGCGCCCCGTTACTTGACTGCCAGCTAACTTGAACATCCCCTGTTTGGCAGTCTAAGAACTGACTGACCACAGACTGAGGAGCACAGGGTGCTGGGAGACAAAAGTTAAACAAAGTATTAATTTAGCATGTTTTTAAAGGAATATTCTGGAAACAAACATCAAGTTTTCTTAATAGAAAACAGTGTTTCCCCAGAAAACAGTGTTTATAAAAATGAATGAGAAACACATTTGCGTTAACCCAAGTACATTTGATGTCAGAAAACACATTCCCCTAACGTTTCCCTAACGTTAGTATATGCTTTCCTTTCGGTTATTTTTTGGCAAAATATTTTTTTGCTAGGTAGCAGGCAAGTATGCTGTAGGGATTAAATGTGAAGTTTATTATTTTTGTCAAGGCTGTACTGTTTACTTCAATGCTACACATCCATTGCAGGTTTTTAAAGTGTTACTTTTAATGTGTAATTCTTTTAAACTCCCCCTGTGGTCAAAATTAACCTTTTAATATTGTTTATATGTTTATGTCGTGTTTTTTTAATATGCTTTAAGTCAAATCATGAGGAAATTCATAAGTAAACACCATTGCATAGTTTTTTCTCCTTAAAACTGCAGTGAACCAAAGACATTCTCAAAAACGCGGTTTGAAATCGCTGGTGTTTCTGACGTCACAAACTACCATGTAACCAATCACGTCATGGTGTGATCGTCAACGAGTGATTGAGCTGGTTCAAGTGAGTGGAGGCGGGGTTGATTTACATATTCATAGATCCACGTATATACCAAATGAGGCAAGGGTGTGGAGTTACATTTTAAGCTATTTTAAGGCATGAATACATTTTTTTTCATGAAATTTATTTTTAAAAATGTCATTTTGGTGATCAAAGATGAGTTTTAAGGGATAAAATGATTGACTACAGGGGGACTTTAAGAAACATTTCAAACGTCAAGTAGACAACTATATACTATAGTTTAAAAGTTCTGCATTTAAACACTAGACAAACTTGTGTGCAAAATTCTCCACTAGTTAGATAGATGATGTATATAGCTATATGATTATAAGGTTATACTGTAGATGAAATACTTACCAGTATTGACACGACGCACTTCGCTACGTTGCCCATTGCAGTCGACGCTCATAGCTGTGACTGACACGTTGTATGCCTGACCACACGCCAGGCCGCTGATGTTACAGGAAGTGCTGCTGGAGTTGCATGTTTGCGTAATTCCATTATCACCTTCAGCTGTTACTATATAGTTGGAAACAAGGCCACTAGATGCTGCCCAGGAAACAGACGCAGTGTCAGACCCACAGGATAATGACACATTGACTTGAGTGGGAACACATGGAGCTGGAAAGAAAAGATTCAAATGATGTGATGCACAACATTTTAGCGCAATAGATTATTTGATGCCATAAGAAAGGGTTTAAATTAGGGTCTACGCTAATTGCTCTTTGAATTATTGTTTAATGTTATACCTGTGTCTAGAGTGAGCAGGGGTTTAGAACAGGTCGAACAGTTCTGGCCGTATCCTGTAACACTGATGTTGTAGTGCTGACCACACTGAAGTGAGCTGATGTTGCATGAGGAGCCGTTGGTGAAGCAGCTGTGCTTTTGGGTGTCCTGGAAAGACTGCAGTGTTGCATTGGAACTTAGTGTACCGTTGCCTGGTGTCCAAGAAATCAGTGCGGAGTTGGTGTGGCAATCCAGTCTGGCTTGAATGCCAGTATTAGGACATGGTGCTGTAACATATAAAAAAGGTTAACTCATCAAACTGCAGAATGGTGCTTGTAACGCAAAAACTGTTAGGATGTTGCCATATGTTTGCTGGGTGTTCTGGGAGATTGCTAGGGAGGTTCTTAATGGCTCAGCTGTGTCAAAAGATTTTGAAAAAACTGAAGCCGGTTTGTGGTTCCCAACCCATATGAGCTGAGTTCAAGTACCTGAGACAAGAGTGATAGACTGGCTAGCCGGGCCCATGCAGTCACCATTCACGCCCATGACTGTGATGGAATATTCCTGGCCACATTGCAGGTTTGGGATATCACAGCGTGTGACAGTGTTGTTGCAGGATGCTTTGTACCCTTGGCTGCCTTCCGCCTTTACTGAGTACCAAGTGGCACCAAGTGCACTGTTCCAGGTGATGGAAGCAATGTTGGAGGTACAGTTTAGAGCAGCAGTGACATGGGTGGGAGTGCAGGGTGCTAGATAAGGGAGAGGAGGAAGCTGTATTAAAATAATTAGGCTACATATAAAATTTAAATTAATTTAAACTTACTGTTGAAAAGTTTGGGGTTGGTAAGATTTTAAAAAATGTTTTAGAAATATATCTCTCATGCTTACCAAGGCTGCATTTATTTGATCAAAAATACAGTAAAAACTATAACGTTGTGAAATATTATTTCAATTTAAAATACATTGGTTTTTTTTATATGTAATTTATTCCTGTGAATTTTCAGCATCATTACTCCAGTTTTCAGTGTCACATGATCCTTCAGAAATCATTCAAAATATGCCGATTTGATGCTCAAGAATCATTTCTTATTATTGTTGTATCATGGTTCCAATGCTGAAAACAGTTGTGCTGCTTAATATTTTTTTGTAGAAACCATAAACAAAATGCAGGATTCTTTCTCAACATCATTATTTTTTTTAATTAAAATTAAATAAATAAAAAAATCTAACATTATACATATTTTCACTGTTATTTTTGATCAATTTAAGGCATTCTTGCTGAATAAAAAATAATTCTTTAAAAACAAACTCACCCCAAACTTTTGAATGGTATGTTTGTTTGTTTGTTTGTTTGTTTTTTTCGTTTTGTTTTTTGTTTGAAATGCATGTGGCCCCAAAAATTAATTGGTAAAATGAATGAATGTCATGAAATAACAGTAATTATCAAGTATTTATTTGTGGTTATCAAACATTGTTTAGTGGGTTATGTTCATTGTTAATGTGATGAACATTATATATTTAATATTTGGTTTAAAAAAGGTGAAAAGTGAAGATAGTTTTGAGAAAATCCTGATTGAATCTAATGCATTGAAATTCATACATTTTATGTATTTGAATACATTTTAGGGCCACTTCACAATCACATTATAATTTTCTCAACACAATGTTGTTATGACTAATTTGAATCAGCAAAAGTGAGCATGAGCAGACACCTGTTACCACTGCAGCTCTAGGTTGAGAGCTGCTGTTGCAGGAGGCTCCATCAGCTTGGACAGTCACATTTAGTCTCATCCCACATGGCATAGAGGTCAGCTGACAGGAAGTCCCCGTAGTGTGACAAGAAGCTAAGCGTTGCTGCTGCCCGTCTGTTGCCATTGCCGTGTACCCATTTGCTCCTGCGCTGGCAGCCCATGTCACGTTAGCCACGTTGGTGTCACACTGGAGCACAGTTGTGACATTTTGAGGGTCACAGGGAGCTAAAGGAGATACATAGTCAGCTTCAAAGATCTGTTACTGTTTGAAAATGTGTGCGTGCTCAGATGACTGTTACCTGACTGTATCTGAATGGGTGTGGATGGCTGACTCCTGCAGTGAGCATCATTCCTTGAGACTGTGACGCTGTAGTTGACTCCGCAGAGCAGGTCTGCTGTTGTGCAGTTGTTAAAGCTGGTGATGCAGTTAACCGTGACTCCATGTTCACCCTGCAGTACTGCTGTGTACAGACCCCCCGCCTGAAGGCTCTGCCAGCTCACTGTCGCACGATTCCCTGCACAGTCTCTAGAGACCTCCACGCTGACTGGAGCACATGGGGCTACAAAGGAGAATGTAGGAGATTTACTTTGTGTGCACCAGAAATTCATTTGCTTTACCTTCATAAAAATACCGTTTTTTTACATTTAAAAAAACCTGGCCTCTTTTAATAATCTCCTTTTATTTGACTTTTTTATTATTATTTTGCATTATTTGTTTTTACATTTTAAATATCTGGCCGCTTTTATTTAATCCATTTTTATTTTTAATTGTTATAAAAAAAATTACATTTGAAATATCTTGACCCTTTTATTCATCCCCTTTTATGTTTTGTTTCGCATTATTATTTATATTTTAAATATATGGCCCTTTTTTCACTCTCTTATTTTATTTAGGTTTATTTTACGTTTTTAAATATTTGGTTTTGTAATTAAATACACACCTTTTAATTTTTGTATATTCGTACATATATGGAACCTTAACTAGCTTTTATTTTTATTTTAGATTTTACATTAATTTATAAATAAACCAGATAAATAAATACATGTATTTGTAATATCTGAGCCCTTTTATTCATTTTTTTTTTGTTTGTTTGTTTTACTTTTTTTTTTTTTTTTTTTTACTTAAATATATTGCCCCTTTTATTCATCCCCTTTTTTTGTTTTACATTTTTTTTTTATTTTAAATATAAAAAATTCTGTTCTCTTTTTTCATCCCCTTTTATTTTCTGTTTTACATTTTTTTGTTTTATTTTACATTTGAAATATATGGGTCTTTTTCTTCATTGTCTTATTTTATTTAAGTTTATTTTACATTTTAAATAAGACACCTTTTAATTTTTTAATTGAAATGTATTTATTGGCCCTTCATTTTGTATACATATATATATATATATATATATATATATATATATATATATATATATATATATATATATATATATATATATATATATATATATATATATAGTTTATTTTACATTTTACTTATCTGGTACCTTTTATTTGTCTGTTTTTTTTGGTCATTTTTGCACCCACCTGTCTGTAGGAGGACATGTTGACTCTCAGAGCTGTTGCATTGCAGGTTTGTTGCTATGACAAACGCATCATACGTCTCGCCGCATGTCAGGTTTTGGAATAAGCACTCTGTCGCCATGGCAGTGCAGGTGTGAACCGTTCCATCCGCATGTGTCGCCTTTCCGATGTAGAAAATGGCACCGTTGCTAGAGAGCCATGTTAAAGAGGCAGTGTCTGAACTACAAGTCTCCACAGCGGTCACATTCTGAGGTATGCAGGGAACTACGAAGAAGATAAAGAGTATTAACATCTGATACCATGCCATGGTACTTTTTTGTAAGGGGATGTTCATATACCATTGTATTACATTGCAATAATTCACAGTACCCCAAAAAATATGTATGTACACATGCTCACCTGTGTCTGCCACCTCTCCCAGCACAGGATCAGTAGTACAGTCACCGTCAGTCGCAACAATCCACACGCTCAGGCTCTCTCCACAATCCAGATCTGTTAGTGTGCAGCTCGTGTTTAGAGACGTACAGTTGTAGAAATCTCTACGATTACCGCGGGCCTCCACAGTGTAGGTGTGGGTTCCTTCAACCCCGTCCCAAGAAGTGACGGCACTGCTGATGCTATTACAGTTTGCATTTGTGTGGACGTTCTGTGGCAAACATGGGGCTGAAGGTGTAAGGCGACAGAGGACAAAATTAAAAATTATATTTAAAACAACTGAAGTTACATTTATTTAAATACCACTTTATACAGTGTAGATTGTGTCAAAGCAGCTTCACAGTAATAAACAGGAAAATAAGTATTGTAAAAATTCATCAATTATGATTAACTAGTCTAGTTCAGCTCAAGGCAGCTCTACAGAAGATATTAGTGCCATTATTCAGCTCAAATTCAATGTTGATTCAATTCAGTCCAATAACAGTGTCAATGTTTCATTATCAGCTCAATTACGTTCAAATTTTGTTCTCATCCGATAGTATCGATAATAGACCTGAATATTAATTAGAGTCTTTTAAATAGTAGTCTTTAAAACCCCCAAGTAAACAGACAAACAGAAACAACTGCAGAATTATGCTTCTCTCATTCTAATGATTGTGAAGTACCGATAGCACTTTCATTACAATATTCATATTACATGTTAGGCCTTGACATTGTCATGTCGTATCATGAAAAAATTAAATATTTATAAATTTTAGCCAACAACTCACCTGTTTTGATCACCACTGCTTCTGTGTTTCCGCTGTTGCAGTCTAGTCCTCCAGAGTAGATGGACTTGACGTAGAAGCTGTAGCTTTTGCTACAGACAGTGTCAGCGAAGTAACAGGAGGTGTCAACAGTGATGCAATCAGTTACATGGCCGTCTGAGTCTATAGCCAGGGCGTGGTAATAAGCCGTGCTGTTGGTGGGACTCCACGAGAACAAGATGACATTACTGGAACACTCACGGTACAGATGTGGTGTTTTGGGTGGGCAGGGTGCTGTGTGTTTGTTTGAGAGATGGGGAGAGAAATTAATTTGCTGATAAAACATCCAATTCCTTTTTGGTTTAAAGGGATAGTCAACCACAAAAATTTGAATCATTACCAATTACACATCCTCATATTGTTCAAAACCTGTACAACTTTCTACTGATTGCTTCTGTGAAGCACAGAAGAAGATATTTAAAAGAATATTTCCAATTTTTTGTCCATACAATGAAAGTCAGTGGGGTCCAAAACAAACAACATTGGACCCCATTGACTTTAATTGTATGGACAAAACACACTGAGACATTTCAAAATGTCTTCTTTTGTGTTTTGCAGCAGGAAGAAAGTCATACAGGTTTAGAATGACATCAAGGTGAGTAAATTATGACAGAATAAACATTTTGAGTGAACCTTTTGGAGAGAGACTGAGGCCCTGTTTACACCTGGTATTAAGATGTGTTTTGGTCGATCAGATCACAAGTGGATGATGCTAAATAAAGGTGTAAAAGGGTTCTAAAACGTTTTGAGCTTTTCCACTTTCGACCACTTCCAAAGGTAGTCGAAAACGAAAATGCTTTCGTAGTGTAAACACTCATGTGGTCAATGTGTTTGAACAGCCACAAAAGACTGCCTACTCTCCGCCTACTGACCTAATGCGTTAATATTATGGGAAGTGCGCTAGCCAGACGGGATTTAAACTTTGTTGGCTGGAGACCCAAGTTTAGTTTGTAGATGAAAGACGCACCAATCACCATTCCTGATTTCTAACATGCACTCACAGCATTCGGCGTGGTCTTGCGGCTATAAGAGCAAAAAAGAAAGCTGCTGCTCTCCGTATGCTTTTACGTCGTATTTCATAGGTAAATTGCGCACGTTTATTTTGTCCATTACATCGAAAGATCTGAAAGAAAACCACAAATTGACCTGCCCATAGACCCTCCCCTCGAAGAAATCAGGACAGAAGTGTTTGAAAGTGAACAAAAGAGACGGATTAAAATACCAGGTGTAAACGGGAATGTGTCTTCCTCGACTACTTGTGATCCGATCGACCAAAACGCATTTTAATACCAGGTGTAGACAGGGCCTGAGAGCAGATAAAAATACAACCTGAGAAAGACAACCTTAGAGAAGGCAGGTAGATTTACTAACTTAGGGGCTTAGACTGATAAAGGAACTAGAACAATTCTGCCACCTGATACCACACAACCTTCCATTAAATCTCGGCCTCAATAGACTCTAGAGCTCATTTAATCTATATGACAGTAATTCCTGGGTGTGTTCCTCCTCAGACTTCTTACACCGTGAGAGGATTTCCTGCTCATCTCCCAGAGGACTGAATCAGGTGTGAGCGTGACCTTTTAGAGAGGGCATCTTTACCTGTCCCAAAGATGTAGCTGCCATCGGAGGAGCTTTCACAGTTAGCAATGGCTATAATCCGTACAGAGTACATTTCTCCACATTGCAGCATTGGGATCTGGCAGGCTGTGCCCGTGGATGTGCAGTTAAGCGACCGGCCTTGGCCATCTGTTATGACCGCACGGTACGACGTGGCACCAAACACTGCAACCCAACTAACCGATGCCATAGCGGTAACGCAGCTGTACTCCACGGAGATGGAGGAAACTGTTGAAATGCCTGAGAAGAACAAGAAGTGACATGTTAGAGTTTGGCAAATCCAGATGCTGAAAAGACCAGCACTGATTTCTAGGCTGATTTATGTTTAGGCTTGATTCTGGTCTAGAAAATGTCCTCTTTCTTGTAGAAAGGCTAGACTAGAAGCATTCAAAACACACCAATGCAGAAATCTATTGCTTTATCTTTATGGTTTCATTCAAAGTTTTCACTCTGCTTCATCCTTATGTAGGTGCGACTCACTGGGAGTTGTGTAGTTGATGTTTGTAGGCTCTCCTGGTTCTAGGAACATGTTGATTGATGCAACCCCTATTGTGTATGTTAAACATGGCTCAAGGCTTGAGATATTCACAGCAGTGCCGGTGACGTTCCTAAGAACAGGGGCAAGTCCCGGCTTATTACTGGCCGTGACTGAAACCTGGTAGAGCAGGACACCTGGGACACTGAACCATGATACGCGAGCCATACTCGGAGTTAACTCCCTCACACTCACGCCATCTGGAGGCTGGACCACTGTAAAACAAGAAAATTATGTGAATGGTTGCTTAATCAAGTAAGATTGCATTGACAGGCTACCAAAGCTGCAGTATTGAAATAGCAAAAAACTGGGAAGAACAGAGTAGACTTACATGTTCTGATGGTTTTAACAAGACTCTTGGCGCCAATTCCTGCGGCATTAGAGGAATAAACGTAACAGTTGTATGCGGTATTGTTGCGGAGGTTGTCTACCTGTCCATTTAGCATAGTGAATGTGAGGTTATGAGTCTCATTGTGAAAAGTTCCCTCCACCATCAAAAAGTATTTATCGGCTCCTTGCGCACTGGACCACTCAAACCTGATCGAGGTGCTCGATATTGCTTTCGAAAATGATATTTGCGAGGTGGCGGGAACTGCAAGTGAAGAAAAATGAAATGACATGAGTTCAAAATAAAAACAAGTTTGTCAAGATATGTGTATGGCAAGCCGTTTTAGCTTCAAATATTCCCAGCATTACTCGTAATTGCATTTTTACTAGGAAGAATTAAATTAGAGAGGTCTCCAATTCAATTATTTCTAGTAACAATTACAATAGAGAGCTCTGTAATTGTTACTAGAAATAATTGAATTCGAGAGCTCTCTAATCATAATTGTTTACTAGTAAGCATTGAATTAGAGAGCTCTCTTATAATAATTGTTAGTAGGAATTGATTTGTAGAGGTCTCTAACTGAATTCTTACTGGTAAAAATTAAATTACGGGTAATTGTGAGTATGAGTAACACTGGGAACATTTTTAGCTAAAACGGCTTGCCATATATGTGTGGATCGATAACTTACTTGTCTGTGCTATCTGGGAGCTGATGCATGTCACATAACTCAATAGAAACACTTTAAAAGTCACTTGATAAATTTGTCCCGGTCTTAAGCCTTGGACCAGTTTCTCCAAAGTGGACGAAGCGAGTGGTGGAATAGAAACAGGTGCTGTGTTGCTTGAATTGACAGCCCTGACATCCAGAACATAGTTTGTCGCTCCAGGAAAATAGTTCCATTTTACAAGGAGAGACGATGCAGTGGGTGATGATATTGATGTTATGTCACAGCCTGGATGAGACAAAAAGTTACAATAATTAGTATTTTATGAGTCACTTTCAAAATATAATATTATATTAATACTATATATTTAGGTAAATGCATTTCTAAAGTTTCTCTTCATTATGTTTGCTATGTTTCATTATTAAATTAAAAATGTTTTGTCTTATAATAGACAATTTATGATACATAATTAGACATTGTATTTTGTAATATACTTAATATTGTAACCTATTACTAAAATAAATACATATAAATTAATATTAAATACTTGCCTGCAGAAGCTCCTTTTACCTTAGAACAAAGAAACATATGATAGTCAACTTAAGCACGAGGTCTTCAAATGATATGAATGATAAATCATTAACAGATTACATAATAAATACCTGTGTCAATGAAAACAGTGTTACAATGAAGCACAGTGTCCCTGGAAGATGCATCTCTGATTGATGTGTAAGGTGCTAATAATAAGTTAAGGTACATACACTTGCAAATAAGGGGAGAAATCTGAAATCTTTTGTGGCATGGGCAAGTATTGGTGCTCTGTGAGAACCAATCAGTGCATCCAAAATGAGGACAGGTGGATGAAACCTAATGACTAACATAACATTAGGCCTCTGGGCTGAAGACATCATCCAAGTATCTGTGTGTATGTGTGTGTGTGTGGGGGGGGGGGGGGGGGTGGGGGGGGTTAACAGGTAAGGACTAGGCTGGGGGTCTAAGGTTTGTTGTTTGACTCATTTACACCACAAACTTTAAAACTTTCTCTCTCGAAGTTCTCTCGAGGTTCTCTTCAGCCTTATATTTGAATAATTACTTTATTTGAAAAACATCATGTGCGCAAATGAAGAACATACTGGTGTGTTAGGATTATTTTTGAGTGGGAAATGATATAGGATAGGTTGTTGGTCATTAGGTTTCAGGAAAACAGGCTCAATATAATGGAGAGAGTGAAATTCCCATCCTTGTACTGGACTGCCTAAAGCAATCTGGTGTAATGTTAAAGAACGATTACATTACTGGATATCAAACACACATTTTCCCCTCTCATTTCACCTTAATTCTCTTTTAATATTATCCATTCTAATGATGATGTTGAATTTGTTGGTCTTTCCAATATGTTTTCAGTAAATGACATGGAACCTGATTGAAATCAAATGTGCATATTTGACTCACATGTACAGTTGCAATTGAACTGAATGACTGTTTCCAGTAAATCGTTTACTATAGTTATTCAGTTACCGCTCACTGAATTCACAATGTTACATTAACTGAAAAGAAGTTGATACTGTAAATGGAGATATGTTTTAGCGTAGCTAGTGTAGTTATTCTTCTTTACTGAAATGTAAATATGAGTAAGCATTTCTTTAAAAACTAGAAAACTTTCACAGCTACGTGAGAGACTTTTGGTATTGTTTTTTTTTTTTTTACTTATTTGTCAGGCTATTTTTTTATTAACTTTTAACCTTATGTTAAGCTGTGTAATTGCTAATATAAATGATAATAAACTAGAAGCCAAAGACAAAAATCACACTTTTTTCCCCCTAAAGTAGGCAAATTTGCTTATAAAAGCAAAATGTGCATTTATATCGCTTATGTACATACTGTACTCTTATGGTCTGTGGGAGTAGCTGCAAAATATCTATTTTTACATGACTTTAGCCTATAATTAACACCCTAATAAATGTAACTTAATTGAAAACATCTTCAATGCATCTTATCTATAACTTAATGTAAATAAATAAAATTAAATCCATGTATCTTTTTTTTAACCACATCATATAGTTATAGATATTGAAAGAATACTCTGTAAATCATTAAAACGCTGCTTTTTGTATTTTTATACAATGTACAATATACAATTTTATACAATACAATACAATGAATGTTTTTTTTTAATACTTCATTCGGTCATTCATGTTTCAGGATCGGAGCAGTTCTTTTTATTCTATTTTTTTATCTCTTCTCTTTATCTAGAGACTTTAACTTACAGTTTCCTGTAGTGAAGTGGTTCACATCTGGGTCATAACTACTAATGCTACATCTCTTTTCTTATTATGTTATAAGGTATTATGTCTAGAGCCAGAGTACGCCTTTTTTACTTCAAAATGTAAGAGATTCCAAGTGTTTACTGATCTGCTTTGACAATGACGAAAGCAACAGAATGTTTCGCTTTCATCATCGCGTCTAAAACAGTATGTCCTGAGAACGATAATGAAGGAGAGTGTCTTTGTCTCGGTCTCTCTAAACCCAGAAGCAAGAAGCTATGAGGGAAAGTGAATCTGCCTCTTCAATTCAGAGCCTGAAACATACACCTAACTCTGTGTCCAGCCAGCTCAAATTGTTTTGTATGGTGGTTAAGGTCAGTGTCTTAATGTTAAAATTGTATTTGCTTTAACAAAGGTGGAGCCTGAAATGTGAAAGAGAATCATTTGTTTCTTTCAGGTCTTCTGTGGAAGCACCGAATCACATCGGAGAAGGAACTTGATTCAGAGTTTAACTGGAAGTATAGGAAATACTCCTTCATGATTGTAAGGAAAGGTTAGGCTGGATCTAAGTAATGTTGAATATGTTGCATATAAATAAAACATTTAACTTTGATCAAACCTCATCCATCATACTTTCGTTGTCCTTTCAGAACATTGCAGAAGAAGCTTTATTACACAGGCCCGCTTGTTGTTCAGGAAAGTTTTCAGGTATGTCTGAAGTATTGACTCGATGACTGTATTGACTGAAATTTGTTGGGAGAAAGGATTGAAAAGAACGAGGCAGATGTAGACATAGAGTATAGGGATATAATTGAATTGCTATAATTAATATCTGATAGCAGCTCAGATCTTTTGGTCATAGAAGAGATTTATGAGAAATGTTAAAAATTGAAAACATATACCAAGTTCTGGCATAAAACTCTAGATGGCGCAGTCTGATAGGTCTTTAACTCATTTGGTAGCGATCACATCGTCATCTACATAGCGCAGCTGATTGGTTGCTGTTGCATCAGCGGCCAATGAGCTACGGCTCAATATTCAAATTGTTGCTGTTAGCAGTCTGCAGCCGCTTTCAGAAACCCTCCACCTTCCCCAGCTCCACCTGTGTAGATCTGCTACTGGGGTTAATTCATGTATGTTACATGTGCAGCAGCAGGAGCATGTCTTACTTGCTCACAGCAATGCCTGTGAATGTATTGGCAGTAGCAAGTCTCAGTACTTGCTCTGCAGAAGCAGCAGTGTAGCAGATATATTCCGCCAAGTCCAAAAACATTAAATTTGCCAAATCCATTACCATTACCATGCCAATCTCTCAGAGAGTTGTCATGACAGAACTTTTGAGACAGTTTGGAACACTGTTGAGATTCATTTAATAGGCGCATGTGAGATTACTGGGGCCTTTTGCTCAGAAGAAAAACAAGAAACAGGAGGCATAAATGTTCTCTATTTAATGTCTTTGCTCTCTCGGAGAAACAAAATCTAAAAGTATTTATTTACCTGCTATTGTAGGCGTAATCAAGATTGTTTCCCGTGGGATGAATTATCAGTGTCATCATTGTATGACACGTGTTTGACTTATCTTTTCTATCAGAAGCGATACTTTGCTCACGTTTGAGACATTTTTTTGTGTTCATGTAAGACATGACCGGTCTGGCTCACATTCTGGCCAAATGCTGCAGGATTTGTTATATTTATGCATTTGGCTTACACTTTTACCCAAAATGACTTATATTTCACCATTTCATTAGTCTATCCGAATATCTTGTTTTACCAATTTTCTACTGTAGTTCATGTCATATAACTAACCCAAAAAGTATTAAACTGATGATGTCAAGCATGTTTGTGATGATTTGATGCCTCAAACCAGGTGACTTCTTGCGCAGATTTGTGCTTTTAAAATAAAAATTTTCAACTGGTGGACTATAAAACAGCCAAAACAATATGCTATAGGAAGGAATTTTTCATGCAGTTCCACTTAAAATTTCTTCAGAAAATTTAAGAAATCTACACTGCGCTGCCAAAAAAAATAGTCTCTCTGTTTGGGTTAAAATAGGCAAATGCATAAGAGTCTGTGATTGGATCATTATTGCAGTGATAATTATGTGTCTAGCCTTATATATGATTGGCAACAGTTCTTCTAACCCTAATTGATGGAATGTGTAGCTTTTAATTTCTTAACCATGTAGGAATGCATCATGCCATATTCCATGATAATAATGTCAAGATTCATCAGGCTCAAATTGTGAAAGAATGGTTGGGAGGGAGAATGAGAATCATTTTCACACATGAATTAATACCTCTGAGTCCAGACCTTAAATTCATTGAAAGTCTTTGGGATGTGCTGGAAGAGACTTTACAGAGTGATGGACTCTTGCATTATCAATACAAGATCTTGACCAAAAATTGGTGCACCTCTTGATGGAAATAAATGTTGTGATGTTATTTCTGTCAAGAGGTGCATACATTTTGGTCAAGGTCTTGTTTTCTTGGAAATATCTGGTTTTATTTTATCATTAATAGATTTCCAGCAGGATGAAAGTTTACTGAAGTTTAACATTTATGGTTTGGGGTGTGTTCAAATCAAGTATTACTAATAGTGATGCGGATCTTAGCAAGTGCCACTAAATATGGTGTTATAAGAGAATATAATATCTTTTGGTGTTTTGGTTTTAATGATGGATATGATAACAACTCAAGAACAATATGTTTGTGACGTAGCTGTGTTTTGTGTGTGATGCCATGTCTTTTAGGGATTTTGCTGCCTAAATGATAAAGTTTCCCATCTGGATTTCATTTATAAAAAGATGTGCTATTAGATATATACAAAGATATACAGTGTCATGTCTATCTTCATCACAAACACAGAAAAGTTTCTGAGTCATCAACTGATAAATGTGTTGTGTGTGTGGAAATCTTTTGTGGTGTTCTTGAAAAGTTCTGACTGTTCAGACTAGTCTTAGAAACACAACAGAACAACACTGCTGTATTGTCTAATTATGCATGCATTAACTGTTTAATAAAGGTAATATTGTTAAACATATTTAGTCAGTTTAAATAAAAAATATTCAAGGAAATTAAAATGTTAATAAAAAAATATATTCTCAATACGTAATGCTTCATGCTGTTTATTATGCAAATTCAATGTAATATATCATCCAAAGGACACATATGACCTGGGGCGGACACTGAACCTGAAACTTGTGCTGTTCATATTTCTCAATAACCTTCTTCAGAAGAGGTCCGCCCTGAATATAACACACATGACACTGGTCCACTCCTTTGGAGGCTTGCTGCTTAGGGGACTTCCTACAAATGCTTAATGTGTTGTTTGAATCATCTCTTTAACATACACTAAGTAACAATTAACATTAACAAACATTTAGAGATTTTTAACTTGTGTGATCAATTTTTCTTGTGACAATATGATGTTACTTTTTTCTGGACATATAATCATTTGGGCTTCATGGCATGCTATGAATATAAGGAAATTACAGTATTAATGCAAAACATCACAATAAAAAAAAGGGTATACTGTATATAAAATATGACATTTAGAAATGGTTAACAATTTGATTGAAATCTATATTTTTGTATTCACTTTTTAAAGTTCTTAAAGATGCAATTACATTTTCACATTGAGCCAATTGTTAGCTATTTCTGGCAAATGTTAATAATGTGGCCAGATGAATGCGGTGAGAAGAGAATGCGCTGTTGTCTGTGTTGACGACGTCAGAGCTCCATCTCCTTTCATCTGTGCTCTTTAACAGAAGACAAAAAGACATGAGAACCGGACATTTGTGGGCGGTCCAACTTTGATTATAAACACACTGAAATATATATGGCTTATACATCATTCATGTCAAGTACATAATCCTGCAACATTCTCATTACTCTTTTGTTTCATTTAACCATGCCACACACACACATATACAGTATATATAACAGTTATGTACAGTATATATATATATATATATATATATATATATCATTCTCAATCATTCTCATATTTAAATTTTTTCTCATTACTATAATACAGTATTGAGAGTGATCCTATGTGGATACAAATATGATTCATTTAATTTTAAAATCACCATCAATTAAAGGTATAAAAACTATTTTGCACTTGGTTTCATATACTTTTACTTTTTAAAAATGTATTTAAATATATGCATATATGTACAGTATGTATATATATTTATTTATGTATATATATATATTTTTTAATTAGCTTCTTAAATGTTTCAAGTGAAGTAACAAGTAATCTGTCATATCTAAAAATGTTTCAACTAAGATGCACATCTGGATTCTCAAGAGTATTTTATTGTCACCAACTGTACAGCAATAAATCTTTCTGAGATGTCCACGTTGACATGATATGCTTTATCTTACGGTGGACACAAAGTTTCAGTTTCAAGTGCCCTGGGTAAATCTGTCCCATGAGGCTGTGCATCTGTGTGTGTGTTTACTAGTGATGACAGTAAGTGTAAACGTTCAGTCATAATTAATGTGCGATCACTCACAATAGGGCTCTAGTCCACACTCCTCCGGCCTCGATAGATCACTGCAGATACACAGAAAGAGCAGTTATGTAGCACTGAGTAACAAGGAACATGCTTAGGAGAGCTTGCGTATATAAAAAAAATTATATATATATTATGTTAATAATTAATATTAATATTTTATAAAAATATATGGTTCTAGATAAGTTTCAATGAGAATACACACCCAATCCCACCGTGTTTCCAAAGCAGGATACTGAAAGACAAGGAAACATGGAAATCAGTCGATATACATGTAGTCTCTAGCCTTCTTTTTCCTGATGTGAAGTGGCTTCCTGTAGCTCAAGCGCTAGCAAAGTCAAGGTCATGGGTTCGAGCACCGGTAAAATGTCTTCCTTGAATGCAATATATAATTCCTTGAGTCGCTTTGGATAAAAGCGCCTGCCCATGCATAAACGTAATTTATACAAAAAATATTTTAACTATATGTATGCAGTTTAATATTTTAAACTATATGTCATTATGCAGTTTTAAAATATTATTTTTAATTTACAAAGATTTAGGTCTTTGGAAAATCAACCAACATCTTTTTGTACCTGAGTAGAGTTTTCTGGGGCAGAACGTGACCTTCGAACCCTCCTGTGTTAAGGGAGCGACCACGACGGTGTACACTTCTCCACACATGATGTTGGAGACGTCACACGCGGTAGCCCCTTGTGTCGTGCTGCAGGTGTAGTTGGAGCTGGTACCGTACAGGTCGGCTGTGTAGTTGTACAGGCCGGGAGAAGAGCGCCAGTACACACGCAGTGTGTTGTTCGCCATGCGGTAGAGTTTCACGCTGGATGGACAACACGCACCTGAGAGAGGTCACAGATAAAGAAAATCAGATGGGAAAGACGAAGGTGCAGAAATTAAGTGCACGCACTTGTTCCAAGTCATTATTTAATGGTTCACTTAAAAATAACGATTCTGTCATTATTTACTCACCAAGATTGTTCAGAACAACTTGAGGGTGAGTAAATGATGACTTTTTGTAAGAATTGGATTTATAATTGATTTACATTTGTTGTGTTTACCATGGTACTTTTTTGTATATGGCATACTACTGTATATGCACACTACTGTCTTGTTTATTTTTATGAATTTTTGTTGCGTTTCCAGAATAAGGCCCATAAGATGCAACTCTTATTAATTTATCTAGTTATTTATTTTCAGACATTAGATTTATTTTTAGACATTTTTTATTTATTAGGAAAACTTGACTTTTAATTTAGTTTTTTATTATTATTCATTTTAATTTTTACTTTCTTATGTAAAGTGCATTGAGAAGCTACCTTTAATAATGCTATATATAAAAACAAATATTTTTTATCAAAACATTGATATTTATGATATTCATAATTATTTAAAAATACTTTTTTTTTTAAAGTCTGGCCTTCCTGTAATGTCTTATAATGCTTTTATATATTTTTTATGTTTTTCCTTATTTTTGGTTATTTATTTTATATTTTAATCCTTGTTAACTTTATTCTCATGCTTGTATTTTATGGGTCTTTTTTATTTAATTTTATTATACTATCTATTGCTTCTTTTTTCTGTAAAGCACTTTAAACTACATTGATTTGTTTGGAAAAGTGCTATATAAATAAACTTTTCAAGTCTGTTGGGTTTATAAATATAAATCAGTAAAAAAAGGACACCAGGTTGAATCGAAAGCTCCTGCAAGAGTTAATGACCATTAACCAGTCATGTAGTTTTCTCATGATGACAGATATAACAAATGCACTCAACTCACTTGAGGAGAAACCATGGTATCTGCACTCTGTTCTATGTCCAGTAATGCTGAAGGCTTCCAGCGACACATTGTAGCTTGTGCCACATGTGATGCATCCCAACAGGCAGTGGGTGTCCATGGTGTGACATTTGGCATGACCTCTGGGGGACGTCAAAGACGTGACATAGGACTGCGCCCCTGTGGCAGGCGACCAAGTGACGTTCGTCATGGACTGGGTCACCTGTTCAACAGTCAGAGTTTCTGGACAACAGGGTCCTGGAGAGAGAGAGAGAGAGAGAGAGAGAGAGAGGGTACATATTTATATCGCTTCACCATTTTCAACTATAAACATCTGTCACCTGATGTTTTCCATCTTCATTACTGCACCTGTTTCCAGGGGAATGGAGTAGCTGGGAAGACTCTGTCCTGCTGCAGTGATGGCGTAGGCGCTGACCTCATATACGGATCCACAGGACACGCTGATGTAACAGGAAGTGCCGCTGGATGAGCAAGTGAGTGAGTCGGTGTGACCCGTGGCGATCACGCTGTAGTTGGCCTGAGTGTTTTTAGCTGTCCAGAACACCTCCACAGTGGAAGAGTTCACCTGAGTCACATTGAGGATCACAGGGGCACAGGGAGCTGAAAGACAAATAAGCAGCATTTCATAAAAATGGATTACATGTAACAGTGATGGTATCACATATTATGGTGGTACTTTGAAATATGCCATTTTATGAGGCTTGGCATGGTTTGGTTGCACATTATCTGTCAGAGCTTTTAATTTAATTACATGATTTTTTTTTCTAGGAAAGCCTTTAACTTAAATTTATCATTTTTAAAATTATTCTTTATTACATTTAATTTCATATCTAGTTTTGTCCTTTTGTTTTCTAATGTAAAGTGCCTAATAAAGCTAATATATAAAAAACAAATCTTATTAATATTTATAAAAATAATAAAAAGTTATTATTGTAACATGGTATTTTTGAAAGTACACTGAGTACACAATAAATATTATATTAAATAAAAATAAAGGAAAAGAACAATAATAATAATTATCATTATTATTTTATATACATGGTTTAAAATATACCATGGTACTGCTATAGCAAATGTACAACAAAACAAAGGTATTACCATGGTACTTTTTCATATATGGCATTGTGCACACTAGTATCTTTTTTTTTCTTTTCTTATGTTAAGTGCATTGAGAATTTACCTTTAAAAGCACTATATATAAAAAACAAATATTCTTAATATTTATATAAATGTCAATAATAATAAAGATTATTATTACAACATGGTATTTTGGAAATATTTTGAGTAACATGTAAATGCAATAATAATTATTATACCATTGTATTTTTGGAAATACTTTGAGTAGAATTAGTAGAATTATTACAATAATTCATATAATAATAATATTTTTTATTATTAGTAGTAGTAGTATTGTATTTACATACAAAAATACCATGGTACTACTATGTATAAATGTACAACAAAACATGGTATTACCATGGTAATGTTTTGTACTGTATGTGGCATACACCACACTAGTATCTTGTGAGCTCACGTGCGTTTGTGTGTGTGTACCTGTCCGGCGTTTATGTGCACTACAGGTGTTGTTGCATCCTTGTATGTCACTGCAGGGCCGCACCACCACGCTGTACAGACTGTCGCAGGTGAGATCAGAGAGCGCGCACACAGGAGCTGTGTCGTTGCAGTGGATCCATTCGCTTCCGTCTGCAGCGATCGTCTCGTATAACTCAGCTCCTCGAACTGCTGACCACGAGATCTCTAAAGTTTCTGTGGAGATCAGTGACACGGACACATCCTCTGGACAGCACGGGACTGAGGACAGAGAGAGAGAGAAGTTTCTCATATTTGATTTTATTTGTATAGCAAACATTTTCATAAAATTTTAATATTAGTGTGTGTACTGTATGTGTTATGACTTTTATATCTCTGTTATACATAATATGTAAGTTTGGGGTCGGTAAGATTTTTTTATGTTTTTGAAAGAAGTCTCTTTTGCTCACCAAGGTTGCATTAATTTGATAAAAAATAGACAAATCAGTCAAATTGTGAAATATTATTACAATTTAATATACTGTAACTGTTTTCTATTTCAATATATTTAAAAATGTAATTTATTCCTATGACAGCAAAGCGTAATTTTCAGCACTCCAGTCTTCAGTGCCACATGATCCTTCAGAAATCATTCTAATATGCTGATTTGATGTCCAAGAAACATATTATATTGTAATTATCAATATTGAAAACAGCTGTGCTGCTTAATATTTTTGTGGAAACGGTGATACTTTTTTTAAGCATTCACTGATGAAAAGAAAGTTCAAAACAGCATTCATTTGAAATAGAAATCTTTTGTAAAATTTTTAATGTATTTACTGTCACTTTTGATCAATTTAATGCAGAATAAAAGTTTTTTTATACCTTGCTAAAAAAAAAGTAATAATTTCTTTAGAAAAAAACTTGCTGACCTTAAACTTTTAAATGGTATATATATATATATATATATATATATATATATATATATATATATATAACAATGTAAATCTGTCTGTGTAAAGTACAAACTTGTAGTATAGTTGACTATTTGTCCTGGTGGACTGGAGCCGGCCTGGTTGTAGGCGAATACGGTCGAGAGGTACGTGTATCCGCACTTGCACTGGAAGTAGCAGGCCCTGCCGGTGGTGTTGCAGTTTTCCTCTAAGCCATCATCGCTCTTCACGTAGGCGATGTAGTAATTCACCCACGGAACCTCAGACCATATGACGGAGCAGTTCCCTGTGGTCACCTCTTCAATCCAGACCGAGTTAGGAGTACATGGGACTGAAAATGATTCAAAGAAGATGACAACCAACTACACAACTCTTTATTAATGTGTATGTGTGGTTTTTCATGTGTGCATTCATGTGTGAGTAAAATATACAGGTCAGAAGGTCCTCTGGGTTTGAAGGGTCACTGGTCCCGGCCTGGTTGGATGCTACGAGGGTGATGGTGTGGTTTTGGCTGCAGTTGAGAGGACTGATTATGCAGTAGAGGTCTGAGGAGCTGCAGTTCTGGCCTGTGGAGCTCACAGCAGTGTATGTGTCGGCACCACGGACTGACTCCCAATACACCGCCAGATCGAGAGAGCGACCTGGCGTCAACTCAACCTGCACATCTCCTGGGACAGAAGGACCTGTAGAGAGTGGAACAGAGAAAGAAGAGTTGTGAATTTAAGGTTTGATTCCTCATTTTATTGACTTTACAGAGCTTATCTGGTACATAGAGTCAGACAAAACACTTTGGTTAAAGGGACACTCTTCACACAAAAATGAAAATTCACACTCATACTATCCCAGATAAAATAAAAAAAATGGCTTAAAAAGTTGACGCTTCAAAAACCATGCAAAACGAACAAGACGGTAATCCATACAGACCCATTTAATGAATAAATGTCTTCTGAAGTGAAACAATAGGTTTGTGTGAGACAAATACTAATATTTTAACCTTTTCCTGCTATAAACCATCACTTCTGGCCAACTGTCAAGCGGTATTTCATGAGTTTGCGCTTGACGTAAACTACAATGTTGTAGAGCGTGAACTTGTGAAACTCACGCGAGAAGTGATGATTACGATGCAATGCAAAGGAAAAAATATTAGTTTAAAAAGTTTAAAATATTAGTATTTTTCTCACACATACCAATTGTTTCACTTCAGAAGACTGATTCATGAACTGGGTTCTTATGGATTAATGCCATTTTTGTTATGTGTGTTTTTGAAGCGTCAGCTTTGAGAAATCCATACACTTGCATTATATGGATTCACAGAGATGGATTATTTTTCTAAAAATCTTTGTTTTTCCCTTTAAAAACTAAATAGGATGCTATGAATGCCTTGTCATCTGTCACATTAAATGCTCAAGCTCTTTTAAGCCGGATTCTGATTGGCTGCCAATATTTTTATCATTTATCAGATGGAAAAAAAATTCCTATATGCAGTTATACTTGCCATTGTGGTATGTGCTATTTTTTTATTTTAGATGATTTTTAAAACTGTCTTTATCATTATTTTATCGTCCTTGGTGTGAACAGGCCTTAAGTCCTGCTTCTTTCAATTAAAAGAGCCAAGCGGCTTATTAGCAATATACCCTGTTCAAAAGACTATAAACGAGTCCTTACGTGTGATTTGGCTGATGGTGATGTCGTCTCCTTGGTTACCATCAGTATCCCAGGCATTGCCCTTGATGGAGTAGGTGGTGCCAGGCTGAAGGTCACTGAAGGTCATGTTGGTCTCAGACGTGTTGCGTCTGACCCGCGTGTCGGAACCCTCCATGATCATGACCAAGGTGTATAACACTGCATTGTTCACTGGATTCCAGTTTATCACAATGGTGTCACTGCTGGGGGAGCTGGAATGCAGATCTGGGGCCACCACCACTGCAGAGAAAAAAAAATAAAATCAATATTTTTAACAGCTTGACCGAAGGAATGGAAACAGTCTGAGAGCATCAGCGCAGGAAGACTAAACAGCTACTGCCTCTGGTGGTGAGTTTCAATCATTACAGCTGAAAAAATTACCCAAATAATACACTCAATTATGAACCATTAGTCAAGTTAGTTTATTGATATGTGCATTGATATGTGTCAATGATAATCTTTTTTGATAAAATATATTATTAGATTTAAAATGAGTATAGTATAATTGTCTGATAGGGACAGATATGTGATGTTGAGATGGAAATAGCCTTCAGTGTGTCTGTAAGGAGAAATGGGATAGAGAGAATGTTCTGTTGTTATATGTGAAACTTTATGAAATCGGTCCTTCTTATGTTACGTCAAGCCGTTCCTTGGGGAGAGGCAACAGCCTAGTTCTCATGGTTTATCTTTTCATACAGTTTTGGGTATAAATCTAAAGATGCAGTTACTGTCAACAGTTGGTAGAAGCCAGAGGAACCAACTCTGCACAATAGCTGGAGTAAACAATACTGTGTTATTGTTACTGGTTTTAAATACAAACTCATTGTCAACCAAACCGGGAGTAGGGCTCAGTTTTCATGCATGCTTTTCTACGATGCGTGATCTTTAGTAAATGAGCTTTAAATGAAAATGTCTGGTCTGGTTTAATGGTTTTAGAGGGGTTTTGGGCTGGTTGTTTGTGATAAAGAGTCAGTGTTGCTTCTCCAATCCATGTGGAGTTTTACTGTTTCATTTCCTGTGGTTATAGGAGTGGGCCTAACCTCTAGGGATGTGCACACCCTGGTTGGTGGGAGATGCTAATTTTAAATTAAGGAAATACCAGTTGTGCAAATGACAATATTTGTTTTTCTCTTGCCTGTATGTTGTATTTATTGATTGAACTATCATTGAGGGAACTTGCTGAAATGTATAGAGAGACAAGAGTTAGTTTTACAGAAAATGGTATATTCCAATTAACTAAAGGCGGGAAAATTGTGCATTTAAGTGAGGCAGGAGGAACAGAGTGTGGTTTGGGGCTTAATGCAAAGGTTGTTAATGCTATTGAGGATGAGAAACTTCAGTCTCCAACAGTTAGTGAGAGAAGTTGGTGCTAGTTTTAGTACCTGTTTTTGTAACCTTTGTTTTTATTTTTGCTCTTATCCACTGTTGTATGGACCTTTTGCACTTCCTTGCCTTTAAAGTATTAAACTTCTTTTGGAACGACCTGTAAACGGATGCCTGGTGTGATTCTTGTGACCGTTCGGGTCTCTATCACATTGTTTCAGCTGGTCAGTTTGGAGACCAGCTGGCTGGCCATATAAATCTGTTTGAACACTAGTTTCCTCAGGTTTAGAGACCGCCTAAACCATCTAAAGACCAGCCAACCACCTTAGGCTGGTTCAAACTGTTTTGTTTCTGCCACAAAACAGCAGGGATGTTAGCCCTTTTTTAAGTATAAAATAGCCAATATATTAACCAAAGGCATTTTTAAATCAAGCAGAAGATGTTTTAATTAAAGTCTGTAATTTACCTGTCTTAGAGTTCATGGATAGAGAAGGCTGACTTCTTCCCCCAGTGTTGACGGACATCACACTGAGGGTGTATTGGGTATAAGGCAGCAGATTGATCACTGTCCCGGGGGAAGTTGCCACCCGGGTTTCAGAGAAGAACCCATCCTCGTTCTCTGCCCGGATGATGTAGCTGGTGGCACCAATCACTTGACCGAACTCCACCGTGATGCTGTCACTGTGTTTGGAGTAAGCCTGCTCTATAAAGGGAACCTCGGGAGCTGATGGGACACAATACAAAAAACATAATTATATATATATATATATATATATATATATATATATATATATATATATATATATATATATATATATATATGTGTATATATATATATATATATATATATATATATATATATATATATATATATATATATATATATATATATATATATATATAGCAATAGCTTCATTTCTAGAAATAAATATTGTTAATTTCATAATGATAGTAGAAAAAACACTGTTATTATAATTATTTTTAAAACATTTTTGGAGATAACTTATCACAATATTTTGCAGCTTAAAGTGCTTTATGAATAAATGGAATAAACAAAGAAACACAACAAAATTATAAGTAAATTGTGAAGTACCCTTCATGAAGATTGAGGCTTTACATTTGGTTCCCACAATCGTGAATATTGTTACATCCTTTATATAAATAAATAAATATTCAAGACTGTGCTAATGTACGTAGAACTTAATTTGTCTTAAATTATGTAATTATTAAATAAAATAAATAAATTATATAAATATTAAAACATATTCGGCATTCAAATTATTGATTTTAATATTTTTTAAAAATGAAAAATGTAGCTAATAAAATAAATACTTAGTTTATTATTATTTTAAAAGATCAATTAAAAAGTCACCCGTCTTAAATATCAGACCAAAAAAAAAAAATTCACTGGGCACTGATGCTAAATGCCTTTTGCATCGGAGTCAAGATTGAATTTTTCATTTGTGATTTATCAAGGTATAGCTCTTGTCCAACGGGACAAACTTGCAGAAGTCAGAGGTCACCTCACCTGTAGTCTCCTCCGTTTCGGCGCTGCTGAGCACGTTCACCGCGTTGTCCATGGCTTCGACCCGCATCCTGTACACAGTGTTCGGGGACAAAGAGTTAACGGAGCCCATCACTGTGCTGCCGCTGAACTGCGCGAACACCGACGGCTCTGGGGAGTTTTTCGGCGTGGCGGTGATTTTGTACGAGCTCGCGCCGGAATGTCCGCTCCAGCGCACCGTCATGCTTTTAGAGGTGACGGTGAACACGGATAACGTGATGTCTGCACAAAAGACATACAGTAAAGATATCATAATAACCATAATACTGTTTTAAAAAATTTATTATTGCTACAAGATGAAAACACAACCTGTCTCCTTTTCATTTTTGAAAAGGAGAATTTAATATTTTGAGATTTGACATGTTGACAATTTTGTGGTTAACTTATCCATTACTATTATTGTGTATTAACACGATAATTTAATGCTAAAAATATCCAGTTCCTCAAATATTGAAGATCTCCTACCATTTTGTGCTTTGCATATCTGTAAATTAAGAGCAGAAATACAACAAATCATTTTTAAAATATATAAAACATGTTAGAAAGCATCACTCTTCCTTGCTTATTTCAGGGGCAACTATTACTCTGTCATATGGTATTATGTGCCATTAGTGGCCAAGGAAGCTTATTTGAGCATCACTCAGCACAGATTTTAGATCCAAAGCTATTTATTTCCCTATCCAGCATGAAAACATGCCAGAAGTATAATAAAGAGGACTATTGTTCTATGCAATACAAATAACCTGTCTTTAAAATATATAATTATTTATTAAGAATCCCAATGTGCTTTTAATGTGCTATGTTGCTTCCACCAAGCATAGGCACAATTAAACCAATAACTTATTGTATCCTATGTATAAAGATAGTCGATTTTTTATTCTTACCTGTGGCAGGATGATAATCAATAAGATGATGTTAGAAAGATGTAAATATTTCGACTCCATGCCTCAAATTTAGTTCTGCTCAGCTGCCTTTAGGGCACAGTCTCTTCTCCTGATTTGACTCTATTTCTGTAGGGTAATGGCTGTGGCTTAAGTTCTGTTTTTTTTTTTCTTGTTTTTTTTTTTCTGTTTTTTTTTTTTTTTCCTATAACCGTCCAACAGGTATTTTATTGTTCTGGGAGTAGTGAGTACACTTTTGCCCCCTCCCTCTGTCAGGGAGAGAGAGAGGACCTATCAGCGCTGGAGGACAACACACACAGGTACGCATACACTTGAGGATAAACACAAAGATGCACTTTGCCTGGTGATCAGCATTGCTTGTTCTATTGTTATCAAATACACAAAACATTAAATGTCCTATTTTAAATGTTAACTCATATAAGATAATACTTCAGAATAAAATAGTATCAATTATGTTAATCCCTATTATGAACTGATAAAGTAGGTTACCAGTCTGAAAAGAGGCATTTATCATATTACATAGGCCTACTTATATGACAACTCTGAGCGGTTGCCCTTTCATAGCTCAGGTTATGTTTTGTTTTAGTACTTTGTCTCAGATGTTGTTGTACTTAAAATTGTTTTAGTAGCCTATATAGGAGAAATAGAGCTATAAATGAATACATTGGATCATTTGATTTTAGAAGAACTTCTGAGCTGTGAAAAATATTTGAGTTAATATTGAGTCCCCCTAACTGCCCTAACTTGTGTGTGTGTGTGTGTGTGTGTGTGTGTGTGTGTGTGTGTGTGTGTGTGTGTGTGTGTGTGTGTGTGTGTGTGTGTGTGTGTGTGTGTGTGTGTGTGTGTGTGTGTGTGTGTGTGTGTGTTGGAGGAACATGTGAGAAGAAGCAGGAGATCTAAGCTAACGAACATAGATTATTGTGAGACTCAGATGAAATGTTTATGTGTAATATCAGTTTCACAAGATTCATGTAGCTGAATGACCAGAGGAAATATAAAAGCCATAAATCTGTGGTTGATTTGTGTAAGTGTAACATGACATGCTATAATATATATCTTACAGGGAGCTTAATTTTCCTTTCTAGGGGATATATGGGAATTTCAAAACCAAAGCAGAAACCAAATTCTCTCAATTCATTTTGTATAGCGCAACAAATTAGTGTTGGCTTAGGTTGCTCCGGCTTAGGGGTGTTATGTTATGTTATGTGTACAGCCATCAACATGACTGATGTATCATGAAAAATTTTCAAAACTGACTCTGCAGCTTTGCTGTTACTATAGCCAGTGCTTAGGGAATTCATTCAAATCTCTCATTTGAAAGAAACATGTCAGACGAAGAGATTTTTTTATTTCTTTTTACGTTTGAAAGAAATGAATATTTTTATACAGCATTGAATTGATTAAAATTGACAGTAAAGACATTTATGATGTTACAAAAGATTTCTATTTCAAATATATGCTGTTCTTTTGAACCTTTCATTCATCAAAGAATCCTGAAAAATAAAGAATCATGGTTTCCACAAAAATATTATTGTTTTTCAACATTGATAATAATAAGGAGTGATTTTTTTAAACATTGAATCAGCATAATGATTCTGAAGGATCAAGTGACAAGACTGGAGTAATGATGCTGAAAGCCACTGAGTGCGTGCGTGCGTGTGTGCGTGCGTGCGTGTGTGTTTGTGTGACCAGAATTTAACTTTCAGAGCAAACAAAAGTGTGTCATGGTGTATTTTAGTTTAGAAGTCAAATTAAATGTTTTAAAAACAACATAACTTATTACAATAGCAAAAAACATTCAATTCGTAAAAAATTACCAAAGGGTCAATAAAGAAAGGAAGAAATAATAGTGTATCTATTTCATTTAGTTTGGGCTGATGGCAGACAACTCAAAATCCCAGCCTGTAAATCACACTTATTTGAGTCACTGATAGGTTGTGTTTGCCTCAGCATTGTTAGGTTTTCGTTAGAGAATGGAGCATCAGAGCTGTAGCATTTTCATGGGAGTCATGGGAGAAGGACATCTGATTTCTGACATCTTTTTTTAAAGTGTCTCTAAAGTTAGTATTTTACACTGAAATTGCTATTAGAGATTGTTAACAGTGTAGCTCCCAGTGAGATGTTGAAAGTGGCATAATAAAAGACGAGAATCACACCTGTGATGTTTCTCCATTGTAGAGAAGCATAATGTAATAAAAGCATGCTTAGAACGTGCATGCTACAACAAGTGAAACATCTGCCAAAAGATTATGACCACATGCCTAATATCCTGTTGGTCCTCCGCGTGCTACCAAAACAGCACCGACTCACAGAGGCATGGCCTCTACAAGTCCAGTGGTATCTGGCACCAAGACTTTAGCAGCAGATCCTTGAAGTCCTGTAGTCTGTGAGGTGGAGCTGACGTGGATTGAACTTGTTGGTCCAGTACATCCCAAAGATCCTCAATTGGGATTGAGATCTGGGGAATTTGGAGACCAGAGCAACACCTTGAACTCTTTATCATGTTCCTCAAACCATTCCTAAACAATGTGTGGCAGGGTGTATTATCCTGCTGAAACAGGCCACTTCCACCAGGCAACACTGTTGTCATGAAGGGCTGTACCTGTTCTGCAACAGGACTCACCAGACCAAGTTCCAGTTTGGACGCTCGTGTGCCCATTGTAAGAGCTTTCGATGGTGGACGGGGATCATCATAGGCACCCTGATTGGTCTGCGACTACGCAACAGAGTGCGATGCACTGTGTGTTGTGACACATTCCTCCCATAACCATCATTAAAATGTTGTGTGACTTGCGCCACAGTAGACCTTCTGTTGGGTCAGACTAGATAGGATAGCCTTCGGTGCCCTTATGCATCGATGAGCCTTGGGCGCCCAACACCCTGTCACCGGTTAGTGGTTCGTCCTTACTCGGAAACACTGTTGTTAAATTCTCACCACTGCTGACCGGAGCATCCCACAAACCTTGTGTTTTCAGATACTCTCTCAGATCTTTATTCCTGCCCATTTCACCAGCATCCAACACTTTGATTATGAGAACTGATTATGTGTAATTTGTCTCTCTGGATGAATGGATGGACGGATAGATAGGTAGCATAGGTTATTTGTTGGTAATATGTAGGTAGCATTTTATTATTTTTATTTTCATTCAGTTCAATCTTAAAAAGGACCCAAATGGCACTGTTGTACTACTTCATACTGTATATTTAAGGGCTAGAATGCTATTTAGACAATTCAAAGGTTTCATTCAACTTTCTTACACTGCTGGGACTGATGACAAGTTTAGTTTACACCTCTGTGTCAGATTTCTCAGTTGCTCTAGCTGTCATAGTGAGAGTCACCCTGCAGAAACATATTAAATCAGGTTACACAGACAGATTAATGTAACACATTTCTACTGTATCCTCAGGCAAAGATTAGTCCAGTTTTTATTCTATTTTCCAGACATGTATGTGTGTTTTTATAATATCTAAAATGAAACTTATTTTAAATTGTAATAATTTCACAATATTACTGTTTTTACTGTATTTTGATTAAATAAATGTAGCATTGGTAAGCATAAGAGACTTCTTTCAAATACATAAAAAAAATCGTACCAACCCCAAACTTTTGAATGTGTGTGTGTGTGTATGTATGTGTATATACAGGTCCTTCTCAAACAATTTGCATATTGTGATAAAGTTAATTATTTTCCATAATGTAATGATAAAAATTAAACTTTCATATATTTTAGATTCATTGCAAACCAACTGAAATATTTCAGGTCTTTTATTGTTTTAATACTGAAGATTTTGGCATACAGCTCATGAAAACCCAAAATTCCTATCTCAAAAAATTAGCATATTTCATTCGATCAATAAAAGAAGTGTTTTTAATACAAAAAAAGTCAACCTTCAAATAATTATGTTCAGTTATGCACTCAATACTTGGTCAGGAATCCTTTTGCAGAAATGACTGCTTCAATGCGGCGTGGCATGGAGGCAATCAGCCTGTGGCACTGCTGAGGTGTTATGGAGGCCCAGGATGCTTCGATAGCGGCCTTAAGCTCATCCAGAGTGTTGGGTCTTGCGTCTCTCAACTTTCTCTTCACAATATCCCACAGATTCTCTATGGGGTTCAGGTCAGGAGAGTTGGCAGGCCAATTGAGCACAGTAATACCATGGTCAGTAAACCATTTACTAGTGGTTTTGGCACTGTGAGCAGGTGCCAGGTCGTGCTGAAAAATGAAATCTTCATCTCCATAAAGCTTTTCAGCAGATGGAAGCATGAAGTTCTCCAAAATCTCCTGATAGCTAGCTGCATTGACCCTGCCCTTGATAAAACACAGTGCACCAACACCAGCAGCTGACATGGCACCCCAGACCATCACTGACTGTGGGTACTTGACACTGGACTTCAGGCATTTTGGCATTTCCTTCTCCCCAGTCTTCCTCCAGACTCTGGCACCTTGATTTCCGAATGACATGCAAAATTTGCTTTCATCCGAAAAAAGTACTTTGGACCACTGAGCAACAGTCCAGTGCTGCTTCTCTGTAGCCCAGGTCAGGCGCTTCTGCCGCTGTTTCTGGTTCAAAAGTGGCTTGACCTGGGGAATGCGGCACCTGTAGCCCATTTCCTGCACACGCCTGTGCACGGTGGCTCTGGATGTTTCTACTCCAGACTCAGTCCACTGCTTCCGCAGGTCCCCCAAGGTTTGGAATCGGTCCTTCTCCACAATCTTCCTCAGGGTCCGGTCACCTCTTCTCGTTGTGCAGCGTTTTTTGCCACACTTTTTCCTTCCCACAGACTTCCCACTGAGGTGCCTTGATACAGCACTCTGGGAACAGCCTATTTGTTCAGAAATCTCTTTCTGTGTCTTACCCTCTTGCTTGAGGGTGTCAATGATGGCCTTCTGGACAGCAGTCAGGTCGGCAGTCTTACCCATGATTGCGGTTTTGAGTAATGAAACAGGCTGGGAGTTTTTAAAAGCCTCAGGAATCTTTTGCAGGTGTTTAGAGTTAATTAGTTGATTCAGATGATTAGGTTAATAGCTCGTTTAGAGAACCTTTTCATGATATGCTAATTTTTTGAGATAGGAATTTTGGGTTTTCATGAGCTGTATGCCAAAATCATCAGTATTAAAACAATAAAAGACCTGAAATATTTCAGTTGGTGTGCAATGAATCTAAAATATATGAAAGTTTAATTTTTATCATTACATTATGGAAAATAATTAACTTTATCACAATATGCAAATTTTTTGAGAAGGACCTGTATATATTAAAAATCAAATTTATAATCTAGTGTTTATCAAAGTAAATAGCGTATATTATTAGTACTGTTACTTTTAGTGGTCTGTGAGTTGGTGGGGGGGGGAAAGAAAGTCTAAAAAATACTAATATGTTACTCCAGTTGCTCTCCGGTTCTAAATTACACAGTGACAGATGTTTGTTTGTTTGTTTTCAACAGAGCATTTTTTCTACACCAATAAGAGAGCGCAAGCTGCTTTACACGAACAACAGCAACGGCCAGAGGCTTACCACACCCATAAGATATTGGCAGAAACTTGTCCGGTGTCATTTTTCAGTCTAGTGATTGCCAATGGGTGATATGGCTAACAAAGTGATAGTCTTTTAAAACTGAGGGACGTTTATGGGAATTTAACACAAAAAATTCCTAGTTTCAACAAAACCTTCTCCTTAATAACACGATGCTATCTGATAACGGAAGTCAGGGAGGAAATCTTTAGGTGTTTTATGATATGTTATACTGGAGACAGGCATTCTAGTATTGTGTTGTTATAGTTGCATCACACTTACATTGTTGTTAGTACTGTGTTGTTGACTACATTAAGAAGTTCTATTCTGCCCCCTATTGATCACTATTACAAATAGAAAAATAAATTTTTTCAGGTCAGCTATTCTTTTTATTTTTGATGATAATGCAAAACCCAGGACACAATTAAACCGAAGTGTAAAAGCAGATGCATGAAAGGATTCATACTGTAATTTAATGTCGTCGTTGTTGTCTGGAAAGAGTGAATTCCACTGTAAAAAAAGAGTTGCTGCCTTAAATCTGTCAGTACAATCAATTTGGATATTTAAGTCATTTCAACTTAAATTACATTAAACTGACTGAAAAACATGAGTTGAATCTTTTTCAATTTGTTGTATAACTTATAAAAAAAGTTGAAAATTGTGTAACTTATTTTGATGAGTTAAAGCAATGTAAAATCATATGTTGTCATAACTTATTTGATCATATAATTTTTTACAGTGAGCTAGCTGCCCGCTCGGCTGCTGAGAGGACGTAGGCCCTGTAACTTCTTCTGGAGTTGAGCCTTGGCCAGGTCAGCAGAGAGAGCGTCCGCCATCCTGTCCGTGGTCTGCTTCATTAGAAAAGCTGCCTGCAGGGCCTTGTCCAGCGTCTTATGTATTGATTCCTCCTGATAAGCATTAAACACAAATTGTATGTTAATATATAATACACTACACTTCAAAAGTTTGAGGTCAATACGATTTTGTTTTTGAAAGAAGTCTCTTATGCTCAGCAAGGCTGCTTTATTGATACAGTAAAATTATGAAATTTTATATTTTAAAATATAATTTATACATGTAATGGGCTGGCAAAGCTGCATTTTTAGCAGCCATTACTCGAGTCTTCAGTGTCACATGATTCTTCAGAAATCAATCTAATAAGCAGAATTTCTTATTGTTATCAATGTTGAAAACTATGGAAGCTTGTTTCTGCCACGGAATAAAACATTTAAAAGTTAATTGCAACCTTTTTTCTCACAATTTGGACTTTTTCCCCCTCAGAATTGTGAATAAAAAAGTCATAATTGTGAGATATAAACTCTTAATTGTGAGAAAAGATCAGAATTGTGAGATAAAAAGTCGCAATGACCTTTTTTATTGATTTATTCCATGGCGGAAACAAGCCTCTATAGAAAAAAAATTGTACTGCTTAATATTTTTGTGGAAACCGTGATTCTTTGATAAATAGTTCACCACAACAGCATTTATTTCCAATAATTTTTTGTTACAATAGAAGTCTTTACTGTCACTTTTGATTAGTTTAATGCATCCTTGCTAAATACAATTATTTCTTTAAAAAAAAAAATCTTGCTGACCTCAACTTTTGAATGGTTATGTTATGTTAATACGTTGGGATTATATTCTAAATAATCAACAATATAAAGTTCTTAACATTTTCCCCTTTAAATCCAAATTGTTAGCATTATTAAATTGTGTGCTATCATTCTGTTGTGTGCATGGTAGCTGTTTGACAGTCTAAACTGACTCTGCTGGTGTGGTGTTGTCTTCCACTAGTCCGAGGTGAGGTCCGTTGAAAGAAGACGTTACTGGGAAGCAGTGCTGAGTCAGATTGAGTAGAGCGCTTCCTACTGGACACTGGTTCAGATGCTTGATCTCGCACTTTGAACCTGGAAAAACAGCCACCTACTACTATTATCAATTTTCAAAATATATCACGTAGTATATCACTACGTAGTATATCACTAAGTTTATGTGTAGGCTACAGTTTATAATCTATTATCCTTGACAGATCAAACTGCATATGTCCTTTGGTAATATGATGTGTTTGACATATAATGAGTAATGACCCATTGTTGCGTACATAATTAGTAGATTGTTTGTCTATTAACTGATTATTTGCTTACCCAGCAGGTAGACTACAGGATGAGCCATAGTTGACCTGCAGCAGAGGCTTATGGGATAGATGAGCAGGAATAGGATGAGCAGTATATGTGCTATTTAAGAAGATATTCCTTAAGTTTCCCACTGAAACAACAAAGGACACTATTTCTTCATTTGGCTTTCCACTGCTGTAAACATACACTTTCTATGACATACAGAATAAACAAATCGATTAATCACGATTAATAGCATCTAACATAAGTGTGTATGTGTGTGTGTAATAATACAAACTATTCGATTATTAAAGTGATGCCTCACTTGCAGGTCTGTAGCTGGCACTTTTGTTGGTTGGCTCAGTGTTGATGCTGTGGATCGTTGGCCCAGCGCTTACTCTCCGATGGCTTCCAGACTGGCTGAACTGAGATGTGTCCAAAGGAAAGCTCTCCGCTGAGGCTGTGACCATCACGAGAAGAACATTTGAGTACTTTTATCTTACTACATGCTGAACTGTAGCAAAAATGCTATTTACTAAAAGGTATCATACCCCTGGATGAGGTTTTGGAGTCATGTGACCTCTTCTCGGCAGGAGCACCAAAGCGGGTGCGTATTTGTCCATACGGTGGACTGAAGGCTCTCTGGAAACTCATAGTGTGATCTGAATCTTCACCATCTGTAACTGACAATACACTCATTCCCTTTCAATTTCTCTTAAATTTCACTTAACTTTATAGACTAAACAAAACTTTAGCAAACACCAATATTTAACTTCATTAAACCACATTTAGAACAAATGTATTGCTAAAGAAGAAAGCATGAACCAGGTTTTGAAGCTGTCACCTTTGCTTTGGCTGAGCTCCATATCAGAGGAGATCCAGTCCTCAATCTTCTGAGGGTTTGAGTCTGTCTTTGAACATCTGATGATGTAGTGAGAATCACATTAGTTTGGCAAACTTCGAAGAACCAACACTCTTAAAAAAAAGGATCTTTAATGGCATCTATGGAACCTTTAACATCCATGGAATCTTTCTAAAGTGTTTATTAAATTGTTCTTTACACTTAAGAAAAAAAAATATTTTAAGAACTGTTTTTTGGGAACCTAAAATGGTTCTTGTTTGGCATTACTGCATAAAAAAACTCTTATGGAATCTTTATTTTTAGGGGTGAAAATCTAGTTTACTTGTACACTAATAGGATGGTAGCCATTCTTCAATCCCAATTTGGAGTACCTGCTGGAGGCTCTGTTCTGGCCACGGGTCTGTCCCTTGTGCTTCTTCTCCAACGGACACCTGCCATTCAAATAATCAGTCCTCTTGCTCTCATGAGGCAGGTGACCAAGACTCTCCTCTAGCGCCCTCTTGAGGCGAGACACCTCATACTGCAGTGCTAGGATAACCTCACTACTGTGAAGAGCACAATGGAATTATGATGGTTTCACAAATTGCAGGTATAAACTACTTCCTTAAATACTTACTTGTGACATGAACAGTGTGATGCTGAGTGCATCTCATTTGCAGAATGGCTTTTTCCCAGTTGAATGTCTTTTCTTCCGTCAGTCACCTGGTTATGCATGGGAATGGCGCCACCTACTGATGTGACATTCTCTTTTGAAACTCTAACAGTTGCATTCTGGGTTATGGTTTTTACTTCCATGCCTGGTGGAACCACCTGTTCAAATTCCAGGTGATTCACTGTGGGTTGCACGGGTCTTGGT